>CM062375.1:44604294-45204294 GCA_031216125.1 Dalbergia cochinchinensis
TTCTCTTCTCCCTCCATTGGTCCTGTGCGCACTACCGCCGGTCCGGTTTCTTAATATTCTCTTCTCTCTCTCTGGTCTGTGTGGATTACCGCCGCTCAGCTTTCTTGTATCATGTTTATATTTCAACTTCTTGCATCATGTTTAATTTTCAAGTCATCACCTTAAATCTTAAAGATAAAGAAATGGAATTGCATATCATGTTTATAATTCCAAGCTATCACCTTGTAAAGATAAGATTAAAATAAGGTTGCATAGCATGTTTATAATTCTAAGATGTCACCTAAATTTCTAAAGCTCAAGACTTACTCCTTTTATCTTAAGTGAGAATTTTAATTGTGAAGATCCTCCCAAATTTGACAAAAGAACTAGTTTCTAAATGAGTTTTAAGGTTTTGCAAGGATTTTACTGGAACTAGTATTTTATATGCACTTAAAATATGATTCTATGTAATTGCATGAGGTTGATGACTCGGCCACTGATCTGAGTTTAGTATCAATGTGTGATAATGATTTGATATGATTGAAGTTGTGATAATTATGGTTTATTGTTAAGAGAATGATTCATAATTGGTTTAGTAACTAATTAGTTCTATAATTGATAATTCTATGTAAGGATTGGATGCTTATTAAGTACTTGATATCATTGAATGATTTCCTGGCTTGCATGTTATAGTTGCTGTTGCAAATAATGAGAATGCTTATACATGAAATGTTCTTTATTATGTAAAATTTACCTTTGTTGCTAGAAGAAAGTGTATCATTGTAAAAGTGTAATTTGGAAAGGTTCTGGCTAAGTAAAGACTTGGTATTTAAGCATGTCCATTGTGACCCACCTCTCTTTCCTGGGAATCTCCCATATGCATGATTACAGTTGATATATATTATTCTAGCTTAAGATTATAAATGAGAAAATGTTATGACGTTTATGAATTGTATTGTGATATAACATGCAAAGATTTAATGGTGACTTAAACTTATAAGAAAATGATCCTTTGGAACCATCAGACTATAGGTGGTGAAAAGGTGATTTTTGCCCCCTAACCCGTTCTCTCAAAAGGGTAGAGTCGGGACTTTAGCTTATCAAAAGGGATAAGTATATTCTAGTGACGACTAGTAAAGTATGAGCTCATAATCTAAATTACTCCCAAAAGGGTGGAGTATAGGGTGGCCTAAGGAAAATAATGATGATGATAAGATTTTAAGTCACCTAAGGCACTAAAGAAATGAAATATGTGCACTATATCCACGTGTAGCTAATATTATATGACGTTCTTTTATGCATGTTATTTGATAATGATGATGAGGAAAATGATGTAATGATAAAGGAAAAGTTCATTGTAAATATGACATGTTAAGATTATGATGCATTATAAGACGCATGATTAAAAATTGACGAACCTCGGTTAAGTATTTGTCCAAACTTAAAATGAATCTTTGCATGCTCACTATTTTAGAATAATCCCGAGGTTCCTGAGGACTTTGATGATGACACTGTAGAAGGAGGTACCTTACTGAGAATTCTTTAGCAAGATTCTCACTCCCTTTTCTTTATTTCCGTCATTGTCTCCAGATTCAGATGGCGACATTCGTCCTGTTCGTTGATACCCCTACTTGGGAATTTCACTATGATCCGTGCTTCGCTCGTATCATTTTGAAGGAGGTGCGATTCGTGTTTTTATTTACATAGGTCATCCATTTGCACATCCTGTCCCTAGTTATCGATTTTCTCCTACTTCTCCCTATGGCGATGAAATGGTTTTCGAACATGCACGTCCACTTGATGAAAGGATGTTATGTTCTTATCCCGCTTCATCTGCTGTCCATGTATTTCCAGTATGTTCAGAGACGAGATATTCTCAAACTGATCCTTCAGAGGACACTCCTACTCATGTATATTTTGAGACCTCTGCTCCTACTCCCACGTGTAAGAGAGGGTAGTGAGGAAACAGTTGTTCAGCCGAGGTTAGCAAGAAGGCCGTCCATGCGACCCCAGCCTGGTGCATCTCGTGTGTCCCCTCCTGAGGGAGCTCATCAGTGGATCGGATTTATTCCCCCATTTCCAGGACAGTGGCCATAGAGGGTTCTTAGTAGATTTATGTGTGATCATGCACCCTAGTTTTAGGATAACCTTCCTGGCTTATGGAGTTATCTAGTTTAGGGGCATGTATTTCCTTATGTATATTTTCTTTTATGGGTTTGCATAAGATAATGATGTATGAACATAACCCACCCTTTGAGTGAGGTTATTGTATGTAAATATATGCTATAATGTGCTTATGGATGTTATATGATGGAGCCTAAGTGATATGATGTGATATATTCTTAAACGTCTTATTATACTCCGCTTACTCGTTCACGTTGTAACATCCTAATTTTTAACCCAATACTCTAGAACATATTTAGGTTAATCATTAGTCTGTTACTTCATAGTTCTCATTTAACTTTGAATTACTTAGCAGAAAATACGGGTAATTTTTTTTGAAATAAAAGTGAGAGCCGCGTGATACGATAAGCGGTAAACCATGCAAAGTAAAACAATCGTCTCACAATCATCATAACATAAGGCACATCATGAACATCACTGAATATAATCTCATATATATATAACTTGCCCACTTATAAGTGTGTGACTTAATTTAGTACAAGGGAAATACATAAAAGGAAATACAACATAAAACATAAACATAATCTACTCCCCTACCCGAGTGCACCTAATGGGATAACCTCTAAACAAAAGAAGATTTATCCCCATCTAAGTGGTGTGTGCTCTAACCGGGTACTCCGTCGGACGATCGTCACCTCCTACTGGCGTCCATCTCACGAACGAGGCAGATATCCGGGAAACTGGGCAAGCTACTCGGACGTGAAGAGGCGGAACGGGGATCGAGGGTGACCCCCGCGGTATGGTCGCACCTCCGGTCGTCGTGCGAGCCGTGGCTGAGTCACGGTATCCTCACTGCCCTCCCTCATCTGTGGTGGAGAGGGGGCAGAGCTCTCGCTATACGGATGGGTAGGCGGGTCCTCGGACGGGTCGGTCTCCGAGAAGTAGGTCCGGGGCACGTAGTCGGGATAATCTCGCATGGCTAGCGCGGTGTGCCTACGGAGCACTCTCTCATCATGCGTACGCCGCGACGCTCAAAACCCGCTCGCCGCCGCCATAGGGTGCGCCGGGAGAAGTGATGGGTGTGCGGGATGAGCGGCGGGCGCCCTACAAACATGAAAATCCGCACCGTGCACTTTGCCCTCAAAATGGTATGCGCCGTGAGTCGGATCATAGTACACCTCCCATGTGGGGGTGTCCATGAATGCTACGACGCCGCCATCTCAAGACGTGACGGAAAGAAAGAGATAGAGGAGTGAGAATCTTACTAAAGAATCTCAGTAGGGCCTCCTACTACCTAGGTGTCATCATCTACGTCCTCAGGAACCTTGGGTTTAATTATACGAAATGACTGAACATGCATTTAGTTCATTTTAAACTTCAAAAATATACTTTAGCCAAGGTCCGTTCATTTTAGGATGATCTTAATGTCATGAATGCAACATAATAGAAAATGTATACATGACACTACCTAAAGCACATACATAAAACATAACATCAAGTATCATCATCATTGGTGGCATAAAGTGGCAATAGTAACTTTCATATGGGACAAAACTTAGTGACATAACCATAATCATGAACTTCTCTTCCTCATGGGCCACCCTAAAAGACAATCGATCTGGGGGTGCTCGGCCCAACCGGTGTCACCCAGAACGTGTCATACATCTAGGTTATGAGCTCATACCTTAACTAGTCGTCACTAGTTCTTACTTACCACTTAACGATAAGCGTATCATAAATCCCGACTATCTGAGTACGGGTTAGGGGGCAAATCTCTTAGGGGTGCTCGGCCGAACCGGTGTCACCTAAGAGTATAAAATGGTACCGATGTCACATGAGTTCTATGGAGGTGCTCGGCCGAACCGGTGTCATCCTAGAACCCATCTTAGTACCTTAATTTTCAAAATCTCTTTAGGTCCCCAAATTTGTCGGAAATTCGGCGGCCAAAACGGTCATTACACCGAATTTCCTTCCAAATTTGCTTTATGCCACATAAACATATAACCTCATAAATTCCTCACATGAATAACATCATCATCATTAGCATACTTCATGCATCATCATAAATCATCCAAACGCTTACCCTTACGGTAGCTTATGCTTTGACCCTTACGGGTCTTAATCTTGAGATATAGTTCTCTAATATCCGTCGCTCATATTTTATGCCCCTAAGGCTCATATTTAAACATCATTCTTCATTCTCATGTTCATACTTAAATCTGAATAGCATAGGGTGTAACACCCTAGTAATTAACCAGATACACCTAGGTTGAATCTGATTAATGACTAGACTTTACTCCTTGCTTTGGTTCTTTCTTCATAATTTGAAAATACTTAGTGAAATTACGAGCCTTTTTTTTTTTAAACACATAATTGAAAACGTGAGCCGAGTACAACGTGAACGAGTAAGCGGAGTATAATAAGACGTTTGAGAATATATCACATCATATCACTTAGGCTCCATCATATAACATCCATAAGCACATTATAGCATATATTTACATACAATAACCTCACTCAAAGGGTGGGTTATGTTCATACATCATTATCTTATGCAAACCCATAAAAGAAAATATACTTAAGGAAATTCATGCCCCTAAACTAGATAACTCCATAAGCCGGAAGGTTATCCTAAAACTAGGGTGCATGATCGGACATAAGTCTACTAAGAACCTTCTATGGCCACCGCCCTGAAAATGGGAAATAAATCCGATCCATCGATGAGCTCCTCGGGAGGGGACACACGAGATGCACCAGGCTGGGGTCGCATGGACGGCCTTCTCGCTAACCTCCTTGAACAACTGCTTTCCTCACTACCCTCTCTTACACGTGTGGGAGTAGGAGCAGAGCTCTCAGAATATACATGAGTAGGAGTGTAGGATCAGTTTCAGAATATCTCGTCTCCCGAACATACTCTGGAAATCCATGGACAGCAGATGAAGCGGGATAAGAACGTAACATCCTTTCATCAAGTGGACGTGCATGTTCGAAAACCATTTCATCGCCATAGGGAGAAGTAGGAGAAAATCGATAACTAGGGACAGGATGTGCAAATGGACGACCTATGTAAATAAAAACACGAACTGCACACCTCCCTTCAAAATGATACGAGCGATGCACCGGATCATAGTGGAATTCCCAAGTAGGGGTATCAACGAACAGGACGAATGTCGCCATTTGAATCTGGAGACAATGACGGAAATAAAGAAAAGGGAGTGAGAATCTTGCTAAAGAATTCTCAGTAAGGTACCTCCTTCTACAGTGTCATCATCAAAGTCCCCAGCAACCTCGGGATTATTCTAAAATAGTGAGCATGCAAAGATTCATTTTAAGTTCGGACAAATACTTAACCGAGGTTCGTCAATTTTTAATCATGCGTCTTATAATGCATCTTATTCTTAACATGTCATATTTACAATGAACTTTTCCTTTATCATTACATCATATTCCTCATCATCATTATCAAAATAACATGCATAAAAGAACGTCATATAATATTAGCTACACATGGACACACAGTGCACATATTTCATTTCTTTAGTGCCTTAGGTGACTTAAAATCTTATCATCATCATTATTTTCCTTGGGCCACCCTATACTCCACCCTTTTGGGAGTAATTTAGGTTATGAGCTCATACTTTACTAGTCGTCACTAGCATATACTTATCCCTTTTGATAAGCTAAAGTCCCGACTCTACCCTTTTGAGAGAACGGGTTAGGGGCTAAAATCACCTTTTCACCACCTATAGTCCGATGGTTCCAAAGGATCATTTTCTTATAAGTTTAAGTCACCATTAAATCTTTGCATGTTATATCATAATACAATTCATAAACATCATAACATTTTCTCATTTATAGTCTTAAGCTAGAATAATATATATCAATCAGAATCATGCATATGGGAGATTCCCGGGAAAGAGAGGTGGGTCACAATGGACACGCTTAAATACCAAGTCTTTCCTTAGCCGTAACCTTTCCAAATTACACTTTTACAATGATACACTTTCTTCTAGCAACAAAGGTGAATTTTACATAAGAACATTTCATGTATAAGCATTCTTATTATTTGCAACAAGAACTATAACATGCAAGTCAGAAATCATTCAATGATATCAAGTACTTAATAAGCATCCAATCCTTACATAGAATTATCAATTATAGAACTAATTAGTTACTAAACCAATTATGAATCATTCTCTTAACAATAAACCATAATTATCACAACTTCAATCATATCAAATCATTATCACACATTGATACTAAACTCGGATCGCTGGCGAATCATGAACCTCATGCAATTACATAGAATCATATTTTAAGTGCATATAAAATACTAGTTCCCCAGTAAAATCCTTGCAAAGCCTTAAAACTCATTTAGAAACTAGTTCTTTGTCAAATTTGGGAGGATCTTCACAATTAAAATTCTCACTTAAGATAAAAGGAGTAAGTCTTGAGCTTTAGAGATTTAGGTGACATCTTAGAATTATAAACATGCTATGCAACCTTATTTTAATCTTATCTTTATAAGGTGATAGCTTGGAATTATAAACATGATATGCAATTCCATTTGTTTATCTTTAAGTTTTAAGGTGATGACTTGAAAATTAAACATGATGCAAGAACTTGAAATATAAACATCATACAAGGAACTGGAGCGTGTAATCCGCACAGACCAAGAGAGGGAGAAGAGAATATTAAGAAACCGGAGCGGTAGTCCGCACAGACCAGTAGAGGGAGAAGAGAATATTAAGAAACCGGAGCGGTAGTCCGCACAGACGAGAGAGGAGAAGAGAATATTAAGAAACCTGAGCGGTAGTCCGCACAGACCAGAGAGGGAGAAGAGAATTATTATTACATCTTTTTAGCTCCAATCTCAAGACTTTTTAAAGAATAAATTCTTTAACTCCAATAATCATATTTCTTTGCTTGTGATACATGGGCAAGTCTTTAAGCTCTAGGATCTTTAGGTGATGGCATAAAATAAACATGTCATGCGTTGATTCTTTTAGCCATTATAAAATATAGTGAGAGCATAAATTAAATATGAGATGCAACCTCTTAATTATCTTGAAAGATTAAGTGATGACTTGAAACATAAACATGAAATACAAGCTTGGAATTTAAACATGAGAAATGCAAGTTCATTTATTCATTCTTGAAAATTTAGTGATGACATAGAAGGTAAACATGGTTATGCAAAGCATAAACTTAATCATGGATGCAAATTCATTTTGTTTCTTTACTAGAGCTCCTTCAAGACTTTAAAAGAATTATAAATTCAACCCAATACATATCTTAACAAGAAATAAAACATAAAAGGAAAAAAATACATCTTTCAAGTTCTAAACTAAAAATCTTTGTTTTAGCATCATAAAGCATTATTCTTTAAGGTTTTGCATCAAGTGGAATTTTCAAGCTTTAGAGGCCTAACTTGTGATGGATTTACAACCCACCCTCAAGGTCCTCATCATCAAGCCATCATCTTAGTTCCACCTAGGCCATATGGTTGAATTGGTTAAAGAAAAATTGAAGAGGAAAACCAAAATGAAAAGCTAAGGCAAGTTCATAATTTCATCATTTTGAGCTAAAAACACAACTCCTCAAAGCATAGAAATAAATTTAGAAACTACTCCCTACCTAATCTGAGTTGAAGAAGAGGAAGAGAACTTGATTTCTTGAAGTGAAATGACACAAAATCTCTTTGAAAAATTGAAGAAAGAATTCAGCCAAAGAGGAGGAAGAAAGAAAGTTTTTGGTGCTCCTAAAAACTAGTTATGAACCAAGCATTCCAAGACCACTCAAGCAAGCCTATTTATAGAAGATTTTGAGGCTTCTAATTGGCCAAAATAAGGAGGTAGTTGTCAGAATTTTTCAGGAGTAATAATGGAGGAAAAATCATTTTAGACAAAGTTGTATGAAATTAAGGAATTATGTCTCTTATGGTGACATTTTGGCATTTTGTTTTAGTGCAACTTTTGGAAATAATTCAGCTGCATAATGGCATCAATAATTTCGTGCATTACAGCCCAAAGAAGTGAAATTTGTGTGTTCCATGCATTATTTAGGTGTAGGCAAGGTATTCATGTAATTTAGAGAATTTACTGCTAAGGGCTTAAGTGAATTAGTAAGCAATTTGGGTGTTTTTGAGCAATTTTGGGTTCTAATCAATCTAAATACATAATTTTGAATCTAGATTAATATTTAGAATTTAATAAGCTTTAATTTGAGCCTAATATTGCTTAGGTTTCTGTATATGAATCGAAAATCCCGAAATTCGCAAAACTGCCCAAAAACGGGGGCAAAATCGTGCTTTCACTTAAAAATCGCCTAAGGCCACCCGAGCTTAACCAATGGTTAATCATGGCTTAAAAACACATTTTAAAACATTTTAGTGAGGTTCGGGCTCAAGGCACGCACATCGGAGTTAAAACAACCCTTGAGGCGTTTAGGTCTTTTCGTGCGTCGGAACTCAAAATTGAGATTCTTCTGCTCTATTAACACACATAACACAAACAATCCCTTATTATTCTCAAAACATCCCCTTGAGAATATGTGGCCCACAATCCTCATTTTCTCGAGTAAAATAACTTCAGGGACATTTTGGTCATTTTATACGTCTGAAATTCGGGATTTGCGACTCTCGCATGAATCGCTCCTAACCTCTCTTCTAATGTTATATTCCTTTATTGAGGATTGTTCGGCCTCAAATCTTATGTAATAATTACCTACGGTAATTCAATAATTGAGTAATTTCTAATGACAGTAAAAATTACAGTAAAAATTGGGGCGTTACATTACTCCCCTCCTTAAAAAGAATTTCGCCTGAAATTGCTACTGAGAACAACTCGGGTATTGTGCTTTCATGTTTGATTCCAGCTCCCATGTAAGTTCTTCGGTTTCACCTCGTCTCCCATGCTACTTTGACCAGGGTACACCTTGTTCCTTAACTCGCTAACTCCTCGGTCGACGATTCTCGTGGGTAGTAAGTTAAATGTCAGGTTATCTCTTAATTGTACATGTTCGCTCTAGTACATGACTCGGTCGATTGATACTTTCTTAATCGAGAGACATGGAAAACATCATGAAGGTTGGATAGACTCGGGGTAGGGCTATACTGGTGAGCTACGTGTCCTACTTTGGTAAGGATTTCAAACGGACCAAGAAATCTGGGCTCAATTTCTTTACTTTTATTGCTCGGCCTATGCCTGGTGGGGTGATCCTTAGGAACACGTGGTCCCTTCTTGAAAATCTAGCGGTTTTCGCTGCATGTCCGCATAATTTTACTGTCGGCTTTGAGCAGTAAGAATCTTATCCCTAATCTATTTGGTTTGTTCCGTTGTTTCCCTCACAATATCAGGTCCAAGTAAACTTTGCTCTCCTGTTCATACCAACATAAGGGAGATTGACATTTCGCCCATAGAGGGCCTCATACGGTGCCATACTCGATACTTGCATGATAACTGTTGTTATATGCAAATTCAATAAGTGGCGGTGTACTTATCCCAACTTCCCCTTGGATCTAAAACACATGCCCTTAACATATCCTCCAAGGTTTGGATAGTTCTTTCAGATTGACCGTCTGTTTGGGGGTGATAGGTCGTGCTTTGACACGACTTTGAACCAAATGCCTTTTGAAAGGCTCCCCAAAATCGCTGACGTAAATCGCGGATCTCGATCCCGAGATTATCGCCGACGGCACCCCATGTAACCTCACTATCTCCTGAATATATAATTGTGCTAACCTATCCAAGGAATAAGTCACCTTAATAGGTAAAAGTGGGTCGACTTTGTCAATCGATCCACGATTACCCATATGGTATCATGATTCATTTGGGTCCTTGGTAATCCAAATCACAAAATCCATGGAGATACTATCCCACTTCCACTCAGGGATCGACAGAGGTTGCAGCATTCCGCAGGGTTTTTGGTGTTCAATCTTCACCTTTTGACACACCAAGCACTTACTCACCCATGTGCACACATCTTTCTTCATTCCAGGCCACCGTAACATCTTCTTCAAATCTTGATACATCTTGGTGGCACCAGGATGAAGGGTAAAATGGCTCTTATGGGCTTCCTCCAAAATATCCTTTCGGAGGCCACCACTAGCGTGTACACATATTCGACCTTTAAACCTCCACAAATCGTCCATTCCTTGGGTAAAACCTATCAACTTTCCTCGCCTTCATCGCCTCTAAAGTCTCTTGAAACTCAAAGATCGTCCCCTTGAGCTTGAACAATCCTTTCTTTGAACTCACTTGTCACTCTAAGATGACAAGCTCGATGCCCTTAGTGGTCAAAGTCATTCCTAGGTTTAAGTCCCTAAATTGCTCAATCAATTCAACCTCCTTCACCATCAAACGGGACACTTGTAAGGACTTCCTACTCAAAGCATCACTACTACATTAGCTTTACCAGATGGTAGTTTAATCCAAAATCATAATCTTTCAAGAACTCCATCCATCGCCTTTGCCTCATGTTTAGCTCTTTTTGATCAAAGAGATATTTCAAACTCTTGTGATCGGAAAACACCTCAAACTTAACTCCATATAAATGGTGTCTCCAAATCTTTAGAGCAAACACGACTACAGCCTAACTCAAGGTCATGGGTAGGGTAGTTTGCCTCATGTGGCTTGAGTTGTCTTGATGCATAGGCCACCACTTGCCTATCCTCGCATCAATACACAACCTAAACCCTTTTTTGAAGCATCACAATACACCTCGAAAGGCACATTGGGGTCGGGTAACACTAAAACAGGGTCGAGGTTAGCTTGTGTTTTAACTCTTGAAAGCTCTTTTCACACTCCGGTCCATGAAAAAGGGTGTTCTTCCTAGTCACTTGGTCAAAGGTAGGGAAATCTGGGAAAATCCCTTGATAAATCGACGGTAATAACCGCTAAACCCAAAAAGCTCCTTACTTCGATTCTGTGGTTGGTCTTTCCCGCTTACTACCGCTTCTACCTTACTAGGATCTACAAAGCAATTCCTTTCTTAGATACTACATGCCGTAAAAATTGCACCTTATCCAACCAAAACTCACACTTGGAAATCTTGGCATATAGTTTCGTTTCCTTCAAGATCTCTAGTACTATGGTTAGGTGGCATTCATGCTCTTCATGGGTCTTAGAATATATGAGAATGTCATCTATAAAGACAACTACAAACTGATCTAAATAGAGGTCGAAAGATCCTATTCATGTAATCCATAAAAATAGCTGGAGCATTAGTTAACCCAAAGGACATTATCGCAAACTCAAAATGGCCGATCGAAAGTAAAGGCCGCTTTAGGTATGTCTTCATCTCTCACTCTAATTTGATGGTAGCCTGACCTCAAATCTATCTTAGAAAACACTACCGCACCTTTCAGCTTGGTCCATCAAATCATCGATCCTAGGCAGAGGATACTTGTTTTTCACCGTTACTTTATTCAAGCGCCTATAATCTACACACATCCTCATACTCCCATCCTTTTTCTTTACAAACAACACAAGGGCTCCCCAAGGTGATGCACTAGGCCTAACAAACTTTTTCTCCAATAAATCTTCCAATTGAGTTTTTAACTCGGTCAATTCTAATGGGGACATCCTGTATGGGGCTATGGATATAGGTCCGTGCATCTAAGCAACTCTATGGAAAATTCTATCTCTCTCTTGGGGAAACTCGTATCTCATCCGAAATACTTGGGATAATTTCTTACTATTGGTATCTCATCGATACTTTGCTCAAAGTCTACATCACTAGCGGCTAAGAAAATGTAACCTTTACTCTCACCCTTACCACAGTCCATTTCCACAGCACTTATGTAAAGACTTATGGGTTTCTTAGGTTCAATAGGAATAGGAAGAAAAGTGATGGTATTCTCATAACAGATTAACGGCACACGGTGGGCCTCAAGCCAATCCATGCCAAGAATCACATCTAAACCTCGCATGGGTAAGCAAATAAGATCTAAAACAAAGGATCTATTATCTATAATAAAACTACAATCTAAACAACATTTACAAGTCCTAACGGGTTTTCCAAATGGGTAGAAACAATAAGGTCAAAAGGGAGCTCACTCATAGGTAAATTAAGGCTTTTAACACATGAATGGGAGATAAAAGAATGAGAAGCGCCAGAATCATATAGTACAATTAAGTCTTTACCATGCATATTACCCTTACCTTCCACGAGATTTCGTGACTTCGTTGTTTCTTCAAAGATTAACAAAGAAATACCCTTCCCTGGTATTGTGGCTTGGGATTGGGGCTTGGCGGGTTCCTTTCAGTGCATTCTCGGGAGTAATGACCTGGTTTTCCACACCGATAGCACACGTTTGTTCCGGCTCGACATGGCATGCTCCCATGATTCTTGCCGCACTTGGGACATTCCATGGATGGCGCAGGCCGTGGAGGTATTGCTGGACCTCTTTGTGGTGCTTTCCCTTTATTGTTGTTATTGTTGTTGTTGTGGTTGTTACTGGGGTTATTGTTGTAGCGGTTGTTATTATAGCGATTGTTGTTGTTTGGCCTTCCTTGTTGAAAATTTCTTTGTGTCCCTTGTGGTCTTGATTGAGGGGGAAATGGAGGTCGATTCTGCCTCTTGAACCGCTGACCTTGAGGTGTCAACTTTTTGGTAATATTATCTGACTTTGGGGTGTTTAGTTTTCTCTGACCTTCTTCAATAATCCGACATTTGTTAACTAGGGTAGAGAAATCCCTAATCTCCAAATGTGCAAGTGCCACATTAAGTTCCGCCTTCAACCCCGACTCGTATTTAATGCATTTCCAAGACTCATCAGATTTCCTTGGTACATTCTTGAGAACTTAATGAGTTCTTCAAATCTGGCGATTATCGGGCCACATTCATATTCCCTGGACAAGTTGCATGAATTCAATGTCCTTGGCATTTCTAACTCGACTGGAAAGTACTTTTAGTAAAAATGGACCTTGAATAGTTCCCAATCAATGTCCACATCGGCCGCCTCCAGGAGTCTTGAACACTGTCCACCGTAAACCGCATCACCCTCAAGCATATGAGTAGCGAAGGTGACCTTTTGCTCCTCCGAGCATGGGACTACAAAGAAAGACCTTCTCAATATTCGAATCCATTCATCCGCAATATTTGGATTCTGTCCCCTTGAAAACCGTGGGTTTGCCTTACGAAACTCCCGAAAGCGAGCATGTTCAGGAATCTCATGTCGCCGATTCATATTGGCTTGACGATCCTGATCCATTCGTTCCATCATCATTCTCATGGTCCTTGCTACGTCGCGGAGTGCTTCGGCTGTCTCGTTGTCGTGATTATTTTGTGTCGCGCTCCTAGTGTGTTGTCGACGTGCCATTGGTCCCTATACACACAAAACAAAGAACACTGAGGTGATCACGCCCAATATTCCATGCAAAGTGAGCAAGTTACCATGGCACTTTCAACATACAGTAGTCATGTATTTCTACTCCCCAAGCTCATCCTAATGATAAACATCTACACATGACGTCACTAACGTATTATGCTTTAGAAGCATAGCTAGTCCAATCCTCGTGCTCCATGAGAATCGAATCGCCTGATACCAAAATGTAACACTTAGTAATTAACCAGATACACCTAGGTTGAATCTGATTAATGACTAGACTTTACTCCTTGCTTTGGTTCTTTCTTCATAATTTGAAAATACTTAGTGAAATTACGAGCCTTTTTTTTTTTTTAAACACATAATTGAAAACGTGAGCCGAGTACAACGTGAGCGAGTAAGCGGAGTATAATAAGACGTTTAAGAATATATCACATCATATCACTTAGGCTCCATCATATAACATCCATAAGCACATTATAGCATATATTTACATACAATAACCTCACTCAAAGGGTGGGTTATGTTCATACATCATTATCTTATGCAAACCCATAAAAGAAAATATACTTAAGGAAATTCATGCCCCTAAACTAGATAACTCCATAAGCCGGGAAGGTTATCCTAAAACTAGGGTGCATGATCACACATAAGTCTACTAAGAACCTTCTATGGCCACTGTCCTGAAAATGGGGAAATAAATCCGATCCATCGATGAGCTCCTCGGGAGGGACACACGAGATGCACCAGTCGGGTCGCATGGACGGCCTTCTCGCTAACCTCGGCTGAACAACTGCTTCCTCACTACCCTCTCTTACGTGTGGGAGTAGGAGCAGAGCTCTCGAGAATATACATGAGTAGGAGTGTCCTCTCAAGGATCAGCCGTAATATCTCGTCTCGAACATACTCTGAAATCCATGGACCCAGATGAAGCGGGATAAGAACGTAACATCCTTTCATCAAGTGGACGTGCATGTTCGAAAACCATTTCATCGCCATAGGGAGAAGTAGGAGAAAATCGATAACTAGGGACAGGATGTGCAAATGGACGACCTATGTAAATAAAAACACGAATCACAAGACCTCCCTTCAAAATGATACGAGCGATGCACCTGATCATAGTGGAATTCCCAAGTAGGGGTATCAACGAACAGACGAATGTCGCCATTTGAATCTGGAGACAATGACGGAAATAAAGAAAAGGGAGTGAGAATCTTGCTAAAGAATTCTCAAGAAGGTACCTCCTTCTACAGTGTCATCATCAAAGTCCCGGGAACCTCGGGATTATTCTAAAATAGTGAGCATGCAAAGATTCATTTTAAGTTCGGACAAATACTTAACCGAGGTTCGTCAATTTTTAATCATGCGTCTTATAATGCATCTTATTCTTAACATGTCATATTTACAATGAACTTTTCCTTTATCATTACATCATATTCCTCATCATCATTATCAAAATAACATGCATAAAAGAACGTCATATAATATTAGCTACACATGGACACAAAGGCACATATTTCATTTCTTTAGTGCCTTAGGTGACTTAAAATCTTATCATCATCATTATTTTCCTTGGGCCACCCTATACTCCACCCTTTTGGGAGTAATTTAGGTTATGAGCTCATACTTTACTAGTCGTCACTAGCATATACTTATCCCTTTTGATAAGCTAAAGTCCCGACTCTACCCTTTTGAGAGAACGGGTTAGGGGGCTAAAATCACCTTTTCACCACCTATAGTCCGATGGTTCCAAAGGATCATTTTCTTATAAGTTTAAGTCACCATTAAATCTTTGCATGTTATATCATAATACAATTCATAAACATCATAACATTTTCTCATTTATAGTCTTAAGCTAGAATAATATATATCAATCGTAATCATGCATATGGGAGATTCCCAGAAAGAGGTGGGTCACAATGGACACGCTTAAATACCAAGTCTTTCCTTAGCCGTAACCTTTCCAAATTACACTTTTACAATGATACACTTTCTTCTAGCAACAAAGGTGAATTTTACATAAGAACATTTCATGTATAAGCATTCTTATTATTTGCAACAAAGAACTATAACATGCAAGTCGTGAAATCTTTCAATGCTATCAAGTACTTAATAAGCATCCAATCCTTACATAGAATTATCAATTATAGAACTAATTAGTTACTAAACCAATTATGAATCATTCTCTTAACAATAAACCATAATTATCACAACTTCAATCATATCAAATCATTATCACACATTGATACTAAACTCAGATCAGTGGCGAATCATGAACCTCATGCAATTACATAGAATCATATTTTAAGTGCATATAAAATACTAGTTCCCAGTAAAATCCTTGCAAAGCCTTAAAACTCATTTAGAAACTAGTTCTTTTGTCAAATTTGGGAGGATCTTCACAATTAAAATTCTCACTTAAGATAAAAGGAGTAAGTCTTGAGCTTTAGAGATTTAGGTGACATCTTAGAATTATAAACATGCTATGCAACCTTATTTTAATCTTATCTTTATAAGGTGATAGCTTGGAATTATAAACATGATATGCAATTCCATTTCTTTATCTTTAAGATTTAAGGTGATGACTTGAAAATTAAACATGATGCAAGAACTTGAAATATAAACATGATACAAGGAATCTGAGCGGCGGTAATCCGCACACAGGACCGATAGAGGAGAAGAGAATATTAAGAAACCGGGCGATGAGTAGTCCGTGACAGATAGAGGAGAAGAGAATATTAAGAAACCGGAGCGGCGGTAGTCCGCACAGACTGATAGAGGGAGAAGAGAATATTAAGAAACCGCAGCGGCGGTAGTCCGCACAGAACCAATAGAGCGAGAAGAGAATTATTATTACATCTTTTTAAGCTCCAATCTCAAGACTTTTTAAAGAATAAATTCTTTAACTCCAATAATCATATTTCTTTGCTTGTGATACATGGGCAAGTCTTTAAGCTCTAGGATCTTTAGGTGATGGCATAAAATAAACATGTCATGCGTTGATTCTTTTAGCCATTATAAAATATAGTGAGAGCATAAATTAAATATGAGATGCAACCTCTTAATTATCTTGAAAGATTAAGTGATGACTTGAAACATAAACATGAAATACAAGCTTGGAATTTAAACATGAGAAATGCAAGTTCATTTATTCATTCTTGAAAATTTAGTGATGACATAGAAGGTAAACATGGTTATGCAAAGCATAAACTTAATCATGGATGCAAATTCATTTTGTTTCTTTACTAGAGCTCCTTCAAGACTTTAAAAGAATTATAAATTCAACCCAATACATATCTTAACAAGAAATAAAACATAAAAGGAAAAAATACATCTTTCAAGTTCTAAACTAAAAATCTTTGTTTTAGCATCATAAAGCATTATTCTTTAAGGTTTTGCATCAAGTGGAATTTTCAAGCTTTAGAGGCCTAACTTGTGATGGATTTACAACCCACCCTCAAGGTCCTCATCATCAAGCCATCATCTTAGTTCCACCTAGGCCATATGGTTGAATTGGTTAAAGAAAAATTGAAGAGGAAAACCAAAATGAAAAGCTAAGGCAAGTTCATAATTTCATCATTTTGAGCTAAAAACACAACTCCTCAAAGCATAGAAATAAATTTAGAAACTACTCCCTACCTAATCTGAGTTGAAGAAGAGGAAGAGAACTTGATTTCTTGAAGTGAAATGACACAAAATCTCTTTGAAAAATTGAAGAAAGAATTCAGCCAAAGAGGAGGAAGAAAGAAAGTTTTTGGTGCTCCTAAAAACTAGTTATGAACCAAGCATTCCAAGACCACTCAAGCAAGCCTATTTATAGAAGATTTTGAGGCTTCTAATTGGCCAAAATAAGGAGGTAGTTGTCAGAATTTTTCAGGAGTAATAATGGAGGAAAAATCATTTTAGACAAAGTTGTATGAAATTAAGGAATTATGTCTCTTATGGTGACATTTTGGCATTTTGTTTTAGTGCAACTTTTGGAAATAATTCAGCTGCATAATGGCATCAATAATTTCGTGCATTACAGCCCAAAGAAGTGAAATTTGTGTGTTCCATGCATTATTTAGGTGTAGGCAAGGTATTCATGTAATTTAGAGAATTTACGGTTAAGGGCTTAAGTGAATTAGTAAGCAATTTGGGTGTTTTTGAGCAATTTTGGGTTCTAATCAATCTAAATACATAATTTTGAATCTAGATTAATATTTAGAATTTAATAAGCTTTAATTTGAGCCTAATATTGCTTAGGTTTCGTATATGAATCGAAAATCCCGAATTGCAAAAGCGCCAAAAGCAGGGCAAAATCATACTTTCACTTAAAAATCGCCCAAGGCCACCCGAGCTTAACCAATGGTTAATCATGGCTTAAAAACACATTTTAAAACATTTTAGTGAGGTTCGGGCTCAGTCGGCACGCACATCGGAGTTAAACAAGCGAGGGGCGTTTGGTCTTTTCGTCAAGGCCTAACTCAAAATTGAGATTCTTCTGCTCTATTAACACACATAACACAAACAATCCCTTATTATTCTCAAAACATCCCCTTGAGAATATGTGGGGCCCACAATCCTCATTTTCTGAGTAAAATAACTTCAGGGACATTTTGGTCATTTTATACGTACAGAAATTCGGGATTTGCGACTCTCGCATGAATCGTTCCTAACCTCTCTTCTAATGTTATATTCCTTTATTGAGGATTGTTCGGCCTCAAATCTTATGTAATAATTACCTACGGTAATTCAGTAATTGAGTAATTTCTAATGACAGTAAAAATTACAGTAAAAATTGGGGCGTTACATAGGGCAGAATCTCTAACTTGTTTTTACGGGGTTCTAGAACTTACGTTTTAGACCCTTTCTCGGTTCCGTCTTCGCCTAAGGCACTATACATTAAATCTAAATCAATTATGAGACATTCCTATGCTTAAGGACTAATTATTAATCATGTTTATCATGTTGTAAGGGTGCTGGTCAGATTCCAGAAAAATAAATGTTCTAAGAGTTCTGAACTTGCACTTTTACGGTTTTCTAGTTACTAGTTTCATCGTAGGTGCTAAAATTCAATTCTAACTCAAATGTTACCAAGTTTTTCATGTCTAAACAATCTAAATCTGATTATGTTCCCATTAAAACAGTTTGGATTAGTTCCATAAACAAATGGGTCAAGACTATGTTAAATTCTAGCTTTACGGTATTTCTAGTTAGCTAGTTTCTTACCTATCGTGCATAGGATCGCTTCTACATCATCATACGATATTCTCACACATTCCAACACATCAAAACATCATCATACAGCATCATACTCATCATATCAGATCCGAAATTATTTAACCTCAATAAGAGAGTTAAATTGACATTTCTAGGTACATAAGTTAACTAGTTTCTCTTGGAATCAATCTAGAACTTCTAAAACTCTTTGAAGACATTTTAAATCATTTAGAGGCTAAGTGAAACCTTGGGTCAGTGACCAAAACATATTCCATCCCCTAAAAGAGATTGGAATCACATCTTATAATGACATAACCTTATAAAGATTTGTAAAACATTAAGGAACACTTAAAACGTAGACTATTGGTCCTAGTAGCTAGATGAAAACTCATTGCAAGTTCATCATCACTATTTGGCCGAAAAACATACATTCAACGTATGGTTTACATCAAACTTTAACTTGGAATGAAATGGGCAAGTCTTTGAGCTCTAGGTTCTTAAGTTACGACATAAAGTAAACGTGCTCATGCTTTTCATTCTTAATCTTGCTTACAAAGTAAAGTGATGACTTAAAATTAAATATGCAAGGCATAACTTAAACGTGCAAGCTTGAAAGTAAATATGCGAGGCATAATCTTAAACGTGCAAGCTTGAAAGTAAATGTGCAAGATTCAATTCTTTATTTTAGTGCTCTTGGCCCAACAACAATCGACTTTAAGGCCGAAATAGATAGGCATTCGAAAGATTAATTAGGTGATAATGCAAGTTCAATTCTTTATTTTAGTGCTCTAGGCCCAACAACAATCGACTTTAAGGCCGAAATAGAAAGGCTTCGAGAATTAAATTAAGTGAAGATGCAAGTTCCATTTTAATCTTTATGTTCTTAGGTGATAGCTTGAAAGTAAAGATGCATAGCAAGAATGTAAATATGAATGCAATCATAAAATAAATTATGCAAGTTCATTTTATCTTTCTAGAGCTCTTGACAAGACTTTAGAGGAATTTAAACCTTAACCCAAACTCATTCAAACAAGGTAAAGTCAAGCTTGGAGTTCTTAGAACTCAACATAATATCTTTGGGAATCAAACTATGAAACTTAGAAAAATTAAGGGAATGGCCGAAAACTTCAAGAAAGAAAGATGCATTTTTAAAACTCTAGAGTTCATGACCTTGATGATATATTAACACCAACATCATGAGTCCTCATCATTGAGTTCATAGAGCCTTTTAAAACATCAACAAAATTAAAGTTCTCAAAGGTTCAAGAAAGGAAAATCTAGAAACACTTTTGCTCAAGAACAAAAATCAAGCTCTAGAGTTTGTTTCAAGTGATGAACATCATCATGAAACTCTCATCATCAAGCTCTCATTCCTTTGTTCTCCAAGGCCCATGGCCGAAAATGAGTAAGAACAAGGAAAGGAAAAGAAGTTCTAAAAAGAATCAAGAGAAACTATGAACATAAAGCTTGAAGCAAGAACTCTAAAGAAAGAATACATGAAAGAAAATCCCTACTTGATGTGATGAACTTGAAGATGGAAGAAGAAGATGAAGATGATGAAGAACTTGAAGAACTCCAAGAACTTGAAGAACACAAAAACTTTGAGAGAAAAAGAAAAGCTTTGAGTGCTCCTAAACTTAGCAAATGATCTAAAAGTGGTGCAAGCTCCTCAAGGCATTCTATTTATAGAGAAATGAAACAAATGGAGGGAGCTCATGGAGGAGAAGGTTTCGGCCATGAGGGTGCAGATTGGAGGCTTTCCATGAGTTCCATGAGGTGAGATAATGTGTTCTTGAGGTATGGTGAGGTATGGTTCAAAGCATGGTGAGGTATGGCTCAAGGTATGGCTCAAGCATGGCTCTTTGAGTGAGAAAACAATTTAATATGTGTCAAATGGGGAGGATGTGGCCGAAAATGCATCAGCCCATGGGGAGGATTAGTTTGCATTTTAATTGTGGTTTAGAGTTGTGTTTAGGTGTATCTTTGATTATGCTTAAGATTAGGAATTTGTAAGAAAGTGTTTAGGTAAGGTAATTGGGTAATTAAGGTGGTCTAGACAAAATTAAGGAGTGGTCTTGCACCATTAGAGAGTTAAATCCTCAATTTAGAGTCTAAACAACTCTAGACTCATTTCCTTGATTTAAGGAATTGGAGAGAGAAAATACTATTCATGATTCCAAGACTAGGAATCTTGAGTTCTAAAAAGGGTTTAAGTTTAATCTAAGCAATTTTAGGTTCTAATTAACTTTAATAAATTATTTTGACTCTAGATTAATTAGGGAAATAAATTAATCTTCGTTTAGAGCCTAATATTGCTTAGGTTTGCTTAATTACGTCATTAAGCTTAAAAACACTATTCCAGGGCAAAATCGTAATTTTGCACTAAAACTGCCTGACCACCGGGACTTGAACAGATACCTCTAGACACATGAAATCATGTTTTTAAACCTCTGGGAAAGTTCCGGCTTAAACGGCACCTTTACCCGTAAAAATGCTATAGGGTATTTTGGTCATTTTGACCGAATCATGAAACGAAATTTTCGCTTCCGAAAGCATTCAAAGGCCATTCAATCCCCTTCAAACATTGAGTTGACCCTTCGAGGATGACCGAGTTGGTTACCCTCGAGTTCGGGTCAGGAAATGACCTCAGGCATTTTGGTCATTTCCCTGACGAGAAAAAATCGGGGTGTTACATTACTCCTCCTTAAAAGAATTTCGCCTCGAAATTCGTTACCTTGGAAAAGCTCGGGATACTTGTCTTGCATTTCTGACTCTAGCTCCCATGTAAACTCTTCGGATTTGTCGCGTCCCCATGCTACTTTCACCAAAGGAACAGACTTGTTCCTCAGCTGCTTGACTCCGCGCTCCACGATCCTCGTAGGGGGAAGATTGAAAGTCAGGTCGTCCCTTAACTGAACATGCTCTGGCTCTAAAACGTGGCTAGGGTCGGACTCATACTTCCTTAGCTGAGACGAAAAGACGCTATGGAGATTAGAAAGATTAGGGGGTAAGGCTATTTTGTAGGCAACTGTTCCTATCTTTTGAAGAATTTGGAAGGGACCAAGGAATCGGGGGCTTAACTTTTTGACTTTCATGGCTCTTCCTATGCCTGTAGTGGGGGTAATCCTAAGGAACACATGTTCTCCCTCTTCGAACTCCAAGGGCTTGCGCCGCTTGTCCGCATAGCTCTTTTGTCTACTTTGAGCAGTGAGCATCCTATCCCGGATCCTCTTGATTTGTTCCGTTGTTTCCCTCACTACATCGGGTCCTAAGACACTTTGCTCCCCAAGCTCGTACCAACACAAAGGTGATTGGCACTTCCTTCCATACAATGCCTCGTACGGTGCCATACCGATGCTTGCGTGATAACTATTGTTATACGCAAACTCGATCAAAGGCAAGTACCTATCCCAACTTCCCCTTTGGTCTAACACACAGGCTCTTAATATATCCTCTAGGGTTTGGATCGTCCTTTCAGATTGTCCGTCTGTTTGTGGGTGGTAAGCGGTGCTCAAGCATAGCTTTGAACCAAACGCCTTTTGAAAGGCTCCCAAAAACGCGACGTAACCCGCGGACCTCTATCCGAGATTATCGTCGACGGTACTCCATGCAATCTTACGATCTCTTGGATGTATAACTGAGCCAATTTATCTAAAGAGTACGTCACTCTAATAGGTAGAAAGTGTGCCGACTTGGTTAGTCGATCCACTATCACCCATATAGCATCATGGCCAGCTTGCGTCTTAGGCAATCCTGCCACGAAATCCATAGATATGCATTCCCACTTCCATTCGGGGATTGACAGGGGTTGCAACAAACCTGAAGGTTTTTGGTGCTCGATTTTCACTTTCTGACATACCAAGCACTTACTAACCCAGCGACTACATCCTTTTTCATTTCGGGCCACCAAAACATCTTCTTCAAATCTTGGTACATCTTGGTAACACCGGGATGAATGGTGAAATAGCTTTTGTGAGCCTCCTCCAAGATCTTCTCTCGAGGTCACCATCTTGGGAGTACGCAGATCCTTCCCTCAAATCTCCATATCCAATCCTCGCCTCTTTCGAAACCTTTTAACTTTCCGCTTTAACAAAGATCTATGATCTCTTGAACTCCTCATTCTCTCAAGTGCTAACATGATCCTTTGCTTAAATCCACTTGTTACACTAAGATAGCACATCTTTATCCCTCTATCGGTTCTTTGACATCCCTAGATTCATATCTCTAAACTTCTCTATCAACTCAACTTCTTTGATCATCATGTGGGACAGGTGTAACGACTTTCGGCTCAAGGCATCGGCGACTACATTAGCCTTGCCGGGGTGGTAACTTAAACCGAAATCGTAGTCTTTGAGGAATTCCATCCACCTTCTTTGCCTCATGTTTAGCTCCTTTTGATCAAAGAGGTACTTGAGACTCTTATGATCGGAGAAAACTTCAAACCTTACACCATACAGATGGTGTCTCCACATTTTTAAGGCAAACACTACGGCGGCTAATTCTAGGTCATGGGTGGGGTAGTTAGCCTCGTGAGGCTTGAGTTGTCGTGATGCATAGGCTACCACTTGCCTATTTTGCATCAACACACACCCTAGTCCTTTGCCCGAAGCATCACAATATACCTCGAAGGGTACATTGGGGCTAGGTAAGACTAAGACTGGGGTCGTGGTTAACCTTTCCTTAAGCTCTTGAAAACTCTTCTCACATTCGGGGCTCCACTCGAACAGGGCATTTTTCCTAGTGAGCTTGGTCAAGGGTAGGGCTAACTGGGAAAATCCTTTGATAAACCTACGGTAGTAGCCTGCTAAACCCAAAAAGCTCCGTATTTCTGTTACGGTTGTTGGTCTATCCCAATTCATTACGGCTTCTACCTTACTAGGATCAACGGCTATACCTCCTTTTGACACAACGTGCCCTAAAAACTTGACTTCCTCCAACCAAAATTCACACTTAGAGAGTTTTGCATATAGCTTTTTCTCCTTCAAAATCTCCAAAACTATCCTTAAATGACGCTCATGCTCCTCGTGGGTCTTCGAATAGATGAGTATATCATCTATGAAAACGACCACGAACTGATCTAAATAGGGTCTAAAGATCCTATTCATGTAATCCATAAACACTGCAGGAGCATTTGTCAACCCAAAAGACATCACCGCGAACTCAAAGTGTCCATACCGAGTTCTAAAGGCGGTCTTTGGTATATCTTGATCTCTCACTCTAATTTGGTGGTATCCTGACCTTAGGTCGATCTTGGAAAACACTACCGCTCCTCTCAATTGGTCCATGAGATCATCAATCCTAGGCAAAGGGTATTTGTTTTTCACTGTCACACGGTTCAATTGCCTATTATCTATACACAACCTCATACTCCCGTCCTTCTTTTTCACAAACAAGACCGGGGCTCCCCATGGTGAAGCGCTAGGTCTTATAAAGCTCTTTTCTAAAAGCTCCTCAAGTTGGGTTTTGAGCTCGGCTAGTTCTAGGGGTGACATTCTATAGGGGGCAATGGAGATTGGTCCCGCTCCAGGAACCAACTCAATGGAGAACTCCACTTCTCTCTCGGGAGGGAACTCGGGTATATCTTCCGGAAACACCTCGGGATAGTCTCTCACTATAGGTATATTCTCTAAATTCTGCTCAAAGTGTACCTCGCTAGCGGCTAGGAGAACATATCCCTTAGTCTTTTTCCCACTACAGTGGACCTCTACGGCATTGAGATAGAGTTTCAAAGGTTGACTTATTTTACTAGGGGGAGAAGGAAATACGACTGTTTTGGTGTCACAGTCTAACAATACACGGTTGGCGTGAAGCCAATCCATGCCAAGAACTACTCCTATACCTTTCATGGGTAAACAAATTAAATCCACAACATATGATCTATTTTCTGTGGTGAGGTGACAATTTAGGCAACAATAACAAGTATTCACAGGATGATTTGTGGGGGTAGAGACAATAAGATCAAAAGGAAGTTTGGAAGTTTTCAAATTTAGAGTCTCGACACTATCATATGAAATAAAAGAATGTGTTGCACCAGAGTCATATAGCACAGTTAAGGTTCTACCATCTATTTCGCACTTACCTTCTATGAGACCGTTGGATGTGTCCGCTTCGTCCACATTGAGGGTGAAGACCTTCCCTTGGTGTTGCGGCCTAGGGTTCTGATTTGCTGGCCCTCCATTGTTGCATCTATTGGCGTAGTGGCCGGGCTTCCCACACTTGAAGCACATGTTTTGTCCAGCTAGGCAGGGACGGTTGCCATGATCTTTCCCGCACTGGGGGCATAGTATTGCCGGTGTAGGCTTAGCAAAGGTGGCGGGGGCTCCTTGGGGCATCTTGTTCTTAGTCCCACTTGACCCTCCTTGGTTGTTTCGGGGGCCGCCCGACCCTCCTTGTCGGTTGTTGTTGTTGTTGTTGTTGCGGTTGCTGTTGCTGTTCTGGAATTGTGGTCGGTATGGCTGCTTGGGTTGTTGGTGGAAGGGGGTTCTTTGTTGTTGTTGTTGTGGTCTGAACTGGTTGGTTTGGTAGGGATTATAGTGATTTCAGGATTGGTTTGGATATTGGGGCTTGAATTTTGGGGCTTGAGGTGCTAGCCCCTTGTTCCGTGCTGCCCTTGCAGCATTGATTTTCTTCTGTCCCTCTTCCATGATCCGGCACTTGTTGACTAGGGTTGGAAAGTCCCTAATCTCCATGTGCGCCACAGCATAGTTGAGCTCTGCCGTTAGTCCGGCCTCATACTTGACGCACTTCCACACCTCGTCGGGGTTCCCTTGAAACACCCTAGAGAACTTGATCAGCTCCTCGAACTTCGCCGTGTCTTTGGGCGACAGTAGACCCTCCTTGGGTTAGTTGCATGAACTCGATGTCCTTCGCATTCCTCACCGATTCCGGAAAGTACTTCTCATAGAAGTAGGTCTTGAACAGCTCGATTGACAAAGATACTAGAAGCTTCTAGCGATCTTGGTGCCAGTCCACCGAACTTCGAGATCCGATTCCATCATATAGGCCGCAAAGGTGACTTTTCTGCTCCTCGAGCAAGCTACCACAGAGTAGATCTTCTCCATGTTTTTGATCCACTCATCAGCTTGGTCGGGGTCCATGGCTCCTCGGAAGGTTGGCGGGTTCGCCTTGCGAAACTCACCAAACCTTGCTTGCTCGATCATTTCGGCAGTAGGGGGAGCACGTCCGGTGTTCCTTTGTTGGTTCATCCTCTCGAACATTCGTTCCATGGCTCTTGCCATGTCACGAACAGCAGCAGCAGTGGCATCGCTTTGGTCCCCCTCGGTCGGGGTCCTAGGTTGTCTCCTTGGTGCCATTGGTCCCTAAACACATGAGACAATAAACACTGAGGTGATCAGGCTCAATATTCCATGTAAAATGAGCTAGTTACCATGGCACACGCAAGTAGACAAGGGTCATGAACTTCTACCCTATAGCTTATCTCTAGTTAAGCTCTACGCATGACGTAGCTATCGTACTACGCTTTAGAAAGCATAGTCAGTCCAATCCTCAGGCTCCATGAGAATCAAACTGCTCTGATACCATAATGTAACATCCTAATTTTTAACCCAATACTCTAGAACATATTTAGGTTAATCATTAGTCTGTTACTTCATAGTTCTCATTTAACTTTGAATTACTTAGCGGAAAATACGGGTAATTTTTTTTGAAATAAAAGTGAGAGCCGCGTGATACGATAAGCGGTAAACCATGCAAAGTAAAACAATCGTCTCACAATCATCATAACATAAGGCACATCATGAACATCACTGAATATAATCTCATATATATATAACTTGCCCACTTATAAGTGTGTGACTTAATTTAGTACAAGGGAAATACATAAAAGGAAATACAACATAAAACATAAACATAATCTACTCCCCTACCCGAGTGCACCTAATGGGATAACCTCTAAACAAAAGAAGATTTATCCCCATCTAAGTGGTGTGTGCTCTAACCGGGTACTCCGTCGGACGATCGTCACCTCCTACTGGCGTCCATCTCGCGAACGAGGCAGATATCCGGGAAACTGGGCAAGCTCCTCGGACGTGAAGAGGCGGAACGGGGATCGAGGGTGACCCCCGCGGTATGGTCGCATCTCCGGTCGTCGTGCGAGCCGTGGCTGAGTCACGGTATCCTCACTGCCCTCCCTCATCTGTGGTGGAGAGGGGGCAGAGCTCTCGCTATATGGATGGGTAGGTGGGTCCTCGGACGGGTCGGTCTCCGAGAAGTAGGTCCGGGGCACGTAGTCGGGATAATCTCGCATGGCTAGGGCGGCGGTGTGCCTACGAGCACTCTCTCATCATGCGTCTGGCGCGACGCTCAAAACCCGCCGCCGTCGCCATAGGGTGCGATCGGGGAGAAGTGATGGGTGTGCACGAGATGAGCGAAGGGGCGTCCTACAAACATGAAAATCCGCACCGTACACTGCCCCTCAAAATGGTATGACCCGTGAGTCGCGTCATAGTGCACCTCCCATGTCGGGGTGTCCATGAATGCTACGAACGTCGCCATCTGAAGACGTGACGGAAAGAAAGAGATAGAGGGAGTGAGAATCTTACTAAAGAATCTCAGTAGGGCCTCCTACTACCTAGGTGTCATCATCTACGTCCTCAGGAACCTTGGGTTTAATTATACGAAATGACTGAACATGCATTTAGTTCATTTTAAACTTCAAAAATATACTTTAGCCAAGGTCCGTTCATTTTAGGATGATCTTAATGTCATGAATGCAACATAATAGAAAATGTATACATGACACTACCTAAAGCACATACATAAAACATAACATCAAGTATCATCATCATTGGTGGCATAAAGTGGCAATAGTAACTTTCATATGGGACAAAACTTAGTGACATAACCATAATCATGAACTTCTCTTCCTCATGGGCCACCCTAAAAGACAATCGATCTGGGGGTGCTCGGCCGAACCGGTGTCACCCAGAACGTGTCATACATCTAGGTTATGAGCTCATACCTTAACTAGTCGTCACTAGTTCTTACTTACCACTTAACGATAAGCGTATCATAAATCCCGACTATCCGAGTGCGGGTTAGGGGCAAATCTCTTAGGGGTGCTCGGCCGAACCGGTGTCACCTAAGAGTATAAAATGGTACCGATGTCACATGAGTTCTATGGAGGTGCTCGGCCGAACCGGTGTCATCCTAGAACCCATCTTAGTACCTTAATTTTCAAAATCTCTTTAGGTCCCCAAATTTGTCGGAAATTCGGCGGCCAAAACGGTCATTACACCGAATTTCCTTCCAAATTTGCTTTATGCCACATAAACATATAACCTCATAAATTCCTCACATGAATAACATCATCATCATTAGCATACTTCATGCATCATCATAAATCATCCAAACGCTTACCCTTACGGTAGCTTATGCTTTGACCCTTACGGGTCTTAATCTTGAGATATAGTTCTCTAATATCCGTCGCTCATATTTTATGCCCCTAAGGCTCATATTTAAACATCATTCTTCATTCTCATGTTCATACTTAAATCTGAATAGCATAGGGCAGAATCTCTAACTTGTTTTTACGGGGTTCTAGAACTTACGTTTTAGACCCTTTCTCGGTTCCGTCTTCGCCTAAGGCGCTATACATTAAATCTAAATCAATTATGAGACATTCCTATGCTTAAGGACTAATTATTAATCATGTTTATCATGTTGTAAGGGTGCTGGTCAGATTCCAGAAAAATAAATGTTCTAAGAGTTCTAAACTTGCACTTTTACGGTTTTCTAGTTACTAGTTTCATCGTAGGTGCTAAAATTCAATTCTAACTCAAATGTTACCAAGTTTTTCATGTCTAAACAATCTAAATCTGATTATGTTCCCATTAAAACAGTTTGGATTAGTTCCATAAACAAATGGGTCAAGACTATGTTAAATTCTAGCTTTACGGTATTTCTAGTTAGCTAGTTTCTTACCTATCGTGCATAGGATCGCTTCTACATCATCATACGATATTCTCACACATTCCAACACATCAAAACATCATCATACAGCATCATACTCATCATATCAGATCCGAAATTATTTAACCTCAATAAGAGAGTTAAATTGACATTTCTAGGTACATAAGTTAACTAGTTTCTCTTGGAATCAATCTAGAACTTCTAAAACTCTTTGAAGACATTTTAAATCATTTAGAGGCTAAGTGAAACCTTGGGTCAGTGACCAAAACATATTCCATCCCCTAAAAGAGATTGGAATCACATCTTATAATGACATAACCTTATAAAGATTTGTAAAACATTAAGGAACACTTAAAACGTAGACTATTGGTCCTAGTAGCTAGATGAAAACTCATTGCAAGTTCATCATCACTATTTGGCCGAAAAACATACATTCAACGTATGGTTTACATCAAACTTTAACTTGGAATGAAATGGGCAAGTCTTTGAGCTCTAGGTTCTTAAGTTACAACATAAAGTAAACGTGCTCATGCTTTTCATTCTTAATCTTGCTTACAAAGTAAAGTGATGACTTAAAATTAAATATGCAAGGCATAACTTAAACGTGCAAGCTTGAAAGTAAATATGCGAGGCATAATCTTAAACGTGCAAGCTTGAAAGTAAATGTGCAAGATTCAATTCTTTATTTTAGTGCTCTTGGCCCAACAACAATCGACTTTAAGGCCGAAATAGATAGGCATTCGAGAGATTAATTAGGTGATAATGCAAGTTCAATTCTTTATTTTAGTGCTCTAGGCCCAACAACAATCGACTTTAAGGCCGAAATAGAAAGGCTTCGAGAATTAAATTAAGTGAAGATGCAAGTTCCATTTTAATCTTTATGTTCTTAGGTGATAGCTTGAAAGTAAAGATGCATAGCAAGAATGTAAATATGAATGCAAGCATAAAATAAATTATGCAAGTTCATTTTATCTTTCTAGAGCTCTTGACAAGACTTTAGAGGAATTTAAACCTTAACCCAAACTCATTCAAACAAGGTAAAGTCAAGCTTGGAGTTCTTAGAACTCAACATAATATCTTTGGGAATCAAACTATGAAACTTAGAAAAATTAAGGGAATGGCCGAAAACTTCAAGAAAGAAAGATGCATTTTAAAACTCTAGAGTTCATGACCTTGATGATATATTAACACCAACATCATGAGTCCTCATCATTGAGTTCATAGAGCCTTTTAAAACATCAACAAAATTAAAGTTCTCAAAGGTTCAAGAAAGGAAAATCTAGAAACACTTTTGCTCAAGAACAAAAATCAAGCTCTAGAGTTTGTTTCAAGTGATGAACATCATCATGAAACTCTCATCATCAAGCTCTCATTCCTTTGTTCTCCAAGGCCCATGGCCGAAAATGAGTAAGAACAAGGAAAGGAAAAGAAGTTCTAAAAAGAATCAAGAGAAACTATGAACATAAAGCTTGAAGCAAGAACTCTAAAGAAAGAATACATGAAAGAAAATCCCTACTTGATGTGATGAACTTGAAGATGGAAGAAGAAGATGAAGATGATGAAGAACTTGAAGAACTCCAAGAACTTGAAGAACACAAAAACTTTGAGAGAAAAGAAAAGCTTTGAGTGCTCCTAAACTTAGCAAATGATCTAAAAGTGGTGCAAGCTCCTCAAGGCATTCTATTTATAGAGAAATGAAACAAATGGAGGGAGCTCATGGAGGAGAAGGTTTCGCCCATGAGGGTGCAGATTGGAGGCTTTCCATGAGTTCCATGAGGTGAGATAATGTGTTCTTGAGGTATGGTGAGGTATGGTTCAAAGCATGGTGAGGTATGGCTCAAGGTATGGCTCAAGCATGGCTCTTTGAGTGAGAAAATAATTTAATATGTGTCAAATGGGGAGGATGTGGCCGAAAATGCATCAGCCCATGGGGAGGATTAGTTTGCATTTTAATTGTGGTTTAGAGTTGTGTTTAGGTGTATCTTTGATTATGCTTAAGATTAGGAATTTGTAAGAAAGTGTTTAGGTAAGGTAATTGGGTAATTAAGGTGGTCTAGATAAAATTAAGGAGTGGTCTTGCACCATTAGAGAGTTAAATCCTCAATTTAGAGTCTAAACAACTCTAGACTCATTTCCTTGATTTAAGGAATTGGAGAGAGAAAACACTATTCATGATTCCAAGACTAGGAATCTTGAGTTCTAAAAAGGGATTTAAGTTTAATCTAAGCAATTTTAGGTTCTAATTAACTTTAATAAATTATTTTGACTCTAGATTAATTAGGGAAATAAATTAATCTTCATTTAGAGCCTAATATTGCTTAGGTTTGCTTAATTACGTCATTAAGCTTAAAAACACTATTCCAGGGGCAAAATCGTAATTTTGCACTAAAACTGCCCGGGACCACCGGGACTTGAACAGATACCTCTAGACACATGAAATCATGTTTTTAAACCTCTGGGGAAAGTTCCGGGCTTAAACGGCACCTTTACCCGCGTAAAAACGCTATAGGGGTATTTTGGTCATTTTGACCGGAGCATGAAAACGAAATTTTCGCTTCCGAAAGCATTCAAAGGCCATTCAATCCCCTTCAAACATTGAGTTGACCCTTCGAGGATGACTGAGTTGGTTACCCTCGAGTTCGGGTCAGGAAATGACCTCAGGGGCATTTTGGTCATTTCCCTCGGACAGAAAAATCGGGGTGTTACACACGTTGTACTCGACTCACGTTTTCAATTATGTGTTTAAAAAAAAAGAATGGCTCGTAATTTCACTAAGTATTTTCAAATTATGAAGAAAGAACCAAAGCAAAGAGTAAAGTCTAGTCATTAATCAGATTCAACCTAGGTGTATCTGGTTAATTACTAGGGTGTTGCAGTTTAGCTCCCTATAATCGATACACAATCTCATGCTCCCATCCTTCTTCTTTACAAACAACACCGGGGCTCCCTACAGTGACGTGCTAAGTCTCACAAACTTCTTCTCTAGCAGATCCTCCAACTGGGTTTTTAAGTTGGTTAGTTCCAAAAAGGACATCCTATAGGGTGGTATGGATATGGTTCTTGTTCCTGGAAGCAATTTTAGTGAAAATTCTATTTCTCTTACAGGGGGAAACTCAGGTTTCTCATCCAGAAACACTTTGGAATAGTTTCTCACAATAGGTATCTTATCAAAGCTTTGCTCAAAGTCCACATCACTAGCGGCCAGAAGAATGTACCCCTTATTCTCTCCCTTACCATAGTTTATATCTACAGCATTTGTGTACAAACTAAGGGGTTTTCTAGATTCACTGGGAATGGGAAGAAAAACAATAGACTTTTTATAACAATTTAACATTACATGATTAGGATAAAGTTAATCCATGCCAAGAATTATATCTAGACTTTGCATAGGCAAGCAAACTAGATCTAAGACAAAAAGTCTACCTTTAACAACAAAGCTATAATTCAGACAGCATCTACATGTCCTAACAAGTTTTCCAGTAGGGGTAGAAACAGTGAAATCAAAAAGAAGTTCTGACACATGCAAATTTAAGGATTCAACACAAGAATGAGATATAAATGAATGGGTAGCGCCAGAGTAAAAAAGTACAATTAAGGTTCTACCATACATTTCACACTTACCTTCTATGAGGTTCCATGACATCATCATTTCTTCGGCACTGAGGGTGAAGACCTTTCTTTGGCGTAGCGGCTTGGGGTTGGGGGCTGTTGGATTCCTCTCCGTGCATTCCCGCGAGTAGTGGTCGGGCTTTCCGCACCTGTAGCAAACACCCAGGCTTGCCCGGCAGGGTAGGTCTCTATGAGGTTTCCCGTACTTGGAACATACGGCGGCGGGTATAGGCCTCGAGGGTGTAGCTGGGGTCCTTTTAGGCGCCTTGCCTTGGTTGCTGCTCGGTCCTCCTTGGTTGAAATCTCTCCGGGGGCCTTGTGACTAGAACAGCGGCCTAGACTGTGGCCTTGATTGCTGTCGGAAAGGTGGTCAATTTTGCGGCTTGAACTTTGGAGCTTGTGGTGCTAACTTCTTCGCAAAGTTGTCGGTCCTTGGTGTGCTCGGCTTCTTTTCACTGTCTTCAATAATGTGGCATTTGTTGACCAGGGTAGGGAAGTCCTGATCTCCAGATAAGCCACCACAACATTGATTTCAGCCTTCAGCCCGAACTCGTACTTAACATACTTCCAGAACTCATTGGTGTTTTCTTGGTAGATCCTCGAGAACTTTATAAGCTCCTCAAACTTAGAAATATACTGGGCGATACTCATGCCTCCTTAAGTCAATTGCATGAACTCAATGTCTCTTCCATTCCTCACAGACTCTGGGAATTATTTCTCGTAGAAATGAGCCTTGAACAGCTCCCAATCAATCTCAGTGCTAGCTGCTTCCAACAGTCTTTGAGCACTGGTCCACCAGAATCCGGCATCTTCTTCCAGCATGTAAGTGGCAAAGGTCACCTTCTGCACCTCTGTGCATGGGATTACCGTGAAGATCTTCTCCATGCTCTTAATCCACTCGTAGGCGTGATTCGGGTTCAAGGTTCCCTTGAACAATGATGGATTTGCCTTGCGAAACTCCCCAAAATGAGCGTGCTCAGGGATTTTAGTAGCATTGTGACCATGGCCTGCATCAATCTGGCGGTCTCAGTCCATCCTTTCAAACATTACCCTCATGGTCCAAGCCATATCTCGGAGGGCTTCGGCGATCTCGTTATCCTGAGCACAAATGGTCGAGGTCCTATTCTGTTGTCGATGTGCCATTGGTTCCTACGTGCACAAAACAACAAACACTAAATCAGGCTCAATGCTCTATGCAAAGTGAGCCAGTTTCCATGGCATGTACAAACATATAGTAGTCATGCATCTCTAATCCTTAAGCTCATCCTATTGATAGAGCAACTACACATGACATATCTATCGCATCATTATTAAGAAGCATAGTCAATCCAATCCTCAGGCTCCGTGAGAACCAAACTACTCTGATACCAAAATGTAACATCGTAATATTTAACCTAACACGCCTAGGACGTATTCAATTTAATTATTAGTCATTACTCTTTCTTTCTAGTTCTTAATTCTAATTTTCAAAAAATATTTAATGAAAATATGGGTAATTTTTTTAAAAAAATAGAAGGTAAAAACTTGATCCGTGCATAAAGTAAAACTACATCGTTGGTTCCGCATAGAGTAAAGAATAGACATTCATATGGCGAGTAATACACAAGATATATAATAAATCATCATGGATATATATGTGTGTGTGTGTGTGTTTTACTATACACCAAGTCACATAACGACTTTAGTACAGTCATCCGTGTAAATACATAAAGAAAACATAAAGTACATCAATCAGAAACGTCGCCTACCCAAGTGCATCTAAAGTAGAAAGCCTCTAAAAGTCAAATAAGGTTATCCTTTGCAAGATATGTACACATGCACTACTACGCCCACTGTTACCCACTATTGCTGCCCGTCCCAAGAAGGAGGAACATAACCAACCCACTGAGCCAGCTTGGCCTGTGTAGCCAAATGGTGAGAGGGTCAGGCATGAGCACCACGACGGGGTATCATCTTCACTCTGCCTCCTCATATCGGCTGCATCACCATAGCCTCAGTGCCTCCACTGATCTCTATAGGCACGATAGGGGAAGAACCAATGGACAGGATCTCTGTAGCTGAGTCCTCGGAGGGGTCAGTCTCTGAATGAGCCGGGGGATAGTGGGGAACATACTCTGGGTAATCTCATATGGCTGAGGTAGCAGCAGGGGTGCTTCGAGTCTACTCTCCGCAGGGGCGCACATACTCGAAGAGAAGCTCATTAGCGAAGGGTGGGGTAGGGGTGAAATGGAAACTGGTGATCGGATGAGCAAACGGGCGATCCAAAAACACGAACATATGGAAAGAACAGCAGCCCATGAAATGGTATGACTGGGGTATAGCATCAAAATAGAGCTCCTAAGTTGGCGCGTCAACGTAGATCATGCATGCCCTCATCGCCCTCTGAAAATGCGATGAAAAGAAAAGACAGAGGGAGTGAGAAACTTGATAAAGAATCTCAGTAGGACGTCCTCTTATTCTAATGTTATCATCTACATCCTCAGGAAGCTCGGGTTTCATTATGAAATAGTGAGCATGCATAAGGTTCAATTCATAAGTTCTAAAATACTAATTTCCAAGGCCCATTCATTTTACAATGCATCTTGGATATTATGAATGCAACATACCTCATCATGAAATGCATGTCAATACAAGGTGCAACATTACTATATAGGAACCTAAGTGATGCATATAGAACATGGTAAACATAGCATGAATTACTTTATTTTATTCTATAGGTGACTTAAGCTATTCTTTCTCTCATTGGGGCCACCCTATTACTCTCTCCTCTTGAGAGTTTTAGGTTATGAGCTCATACCTCACTAGTCGTCACTAGTATACTCTTATCCTTAAGATAAGTTAACACCGACTCTTAAGTACAGGATAGGGGGCTACGATCACCTTTCATAACCTTTAATTCGGGGAGTCCAAAAGATTACTTTCTTATGGATCACCTCTCATAACCTTTAATTTAGGGAGTCTAAAGGATCATTTTCTTATGTTTTATGTCACCTTAACATTAGCATGTTATATTAAGATGCAAGAACACAAACATATCATATAATGTCACATGTTTTCACCTTACTTCAACTAATACATCTTAAACATTCCACGTGTAATCATAACATGCTATAACATTTTTTGCAACTATTAACCAAGTATGCAAAAATATTCATAACATAAATTCTCAAGTGCACCAAATCATAACATCTTATACAGTACACACTGTTATTGACTCTTAATCGATTAAACCTCTAAATCAGGTAAACCCAACTTTTGTATTTATCCTTTTATGTATCTAAGGGATCAATTCCAATGATTCTCATTAATTATTAACCTTAAGAACATCATTAAATGAATCTTGACAGATCTAAATAGAAAAGGAAATGAACCATTTCGGTGTTCTAAAAGTTACGTTTTTTACCCTTTCTTATTACCGGCTTTTCATATGATGCTAGAATTAATTCCTAAGTCAATTATGAGTAATTCATACACATTTACTAAGTGTTAAACATCTTTTTCACCAAAGTATAACATGCTAGATAGAAACTATATTTTTCACTTTTAAAGATTCTAGAAATCACATTTTTTATTCTTTCTAGTTACTAGTCTTTCCTTAAGTGTTAAAAATAATTGTAACACTAATTATTAACAAATTTCACACATTTAAGCAACCTCAAACAGTATGTATTAAATCTGAAAATGTTAGAACAGAAACTAAAATTTAACATTCCAAAAGCATGTAAAATTACAAGAATAAGCATTTCTAGTAACTAGTCTTTCTCAAAATTAATTCTAAGTCATGGAACATTCTTAAGGGCAATTTATCTCTTGGAAATCTAAGCAATTACTCTAGGGTCAGTAGCAAAATCATAGAGTTTAATAAAATGATTTTGGTTATGTGAATCATGTTTTAACACTATAAGAATTAACATATTTCTCTAGCAAAATTATAAGACATAAGTTTTAAAACCTTAAGACAATAATATACCCATTTCTTAGAACCTTATTCTTTGAAAACCAATCATGTTTGTAAGGATAAATGTCCATGGAATGGAAATTCCCATTTAAGTTGAAAGGGGTAAGTCTTGAGCTCTTGATTATTTAAGTGCTGGCTTAAACTTAAACATGCAAATGCAAGCCTCATTTTAATCTTGGTATTATAAAGTGATGGCGATGGAATATAAATATGATATGCAAAGCTTGAATATAAATATGAGAATGCAAGTTCATTTTTAATCTTTAAAGTTTAGGTGATGGCTTGAAATATAAATATGCTAGACAAGAAATATAAACATGAAATGCAAGTTCATTTTCTTATCTTTAAGCTTTAGGTGATAACTTGGAAATAAATATGATATGCAAGGCCCAAATATAAATATGAAATGCAAAGACTTGAAATATAAATATGAATGCATTTCCATTTGTTATTTCTTCGAGTCCTAGACTCAAGACTCCTATTTAGGGTAACAACTCTAAAACACCAATCAACTTTAAGGTTGTCAAGGGTAAGTTTTGAACTTTAAATATTTAAGTGATAACATAACATACACATGAGAATGTAAGCTTATTTTTAGCCTCTAAGACTTAAGTGATAACATGGAAAATAAATATAAATGTATGTGCATTTTGTTCCTTTTAAGTTTTATGCTCAAGACTCCTATTTAGAGTATCCACTCTAAAATACCGATCAATTTTAAGGTTGAATGGGGTAACTCTTGAACTTAAGAAAATCAAGTGTTAACATAAACATATTATTCCATTTTGCTCAAAATAAAACTCATCAAGAAAACCAAATAATATTTTCATTTGCTAAGAACTCTTAGAAATGAAACCTTAAGCTTTAAAAGTCAACCAACATCAAAGATCCTCATCATCAACCCATGGTTTTCAAACAACAAGGCCGAAGAAAAATGAAAAGAGAGAAAGGGAAATCATGATGCCGAAAAAGGAAGAAAAATAGGAAAGAACCAACATTTCAACATTCCAAACCAAAGATGATACGAGAGAAAAGAATGAAATCTTTTAAAACAACTCCCTACCTAAGATGTTTTTCTTGATGAATGAAAAGAACTTGGTCTTGAAAAGAGCTGAGAAGAAAATTCTTCCTTGAAGTCCAAATAGAGGTTCGGCCAAGAAGAAAAAGAAAAGGAAGGAAGATGTGTCTTGAGTTTTGATCTTAGAAATGAAAAGGTTAAGTGTTTTAGGGAAGGTTTATGGTGGTTGTGTGGTGGTTTCTTGAAGAATGAAGAAGAAGAAGAAGAAGAACTCTTGAAAGCAAAGAAAGAAAACTAAAGTTGCAAGAATGAGCAAAGGTTCTTGCAAGCTTTCTTAGATGTGTATTTATAGAGGAATTGAAACATGAAGGGATGAGAGGAAGAGGAGTGGCTGTGGCATTGGCAAAGGAAAGAAAGAGAAAAAAATCTCATTCAAGTGTATCATGTCATGGCATGGTGTAGGAATGGCTAGGTATGGCTTTGGGTATAGTTAGGCATGGCTTTCTTTAATTTGTGTAATAAAATAAAATGAAATGAGAGGAATGGAGGGGGTGGCCGATTGCATGAGGATCCAAGGAGGAGGAAATGTCTCTTGTTAATGTGGATTAGATGTGTGTTTAGGAGTATCTTTGATTAGGAGTTTGTAATCAAGTATTTAGATGAGAAAGTGAGTGATTAAAGTCACTCAAGACATGGTTGAGGAGTACTCTTGCTCAATTAGTGGGGTCAATCCTTATTCAACCAAGGATTATCATCACATCTTTGATTCCTTAATTTAAGGAATTGGAGAGAAAAAATACTATTCAATGAAATATGACATAAAATCTTGAATTAAGAAAGGAATTTTGAGTTTCTTTAAGCAATCTTAGGTCCTAATTAACCTCAATTAATTGTTTTGACTCTAGATTAAGTATTAAAATTAATCAATTTTTAATTAGAGCCTAATATTATTTAGGTTTTATTAATCATGCAATTAAGCTCGTTATGCCCTTAATTAGAGGCAAAATGGTAATTTTTCATAAAAACTCCCCGGGACCACCCGGGCTTATATAGACATTACACATCCCTTATGTCTAGTCTGAAATTACGCAGGAGCTCAACAATAAGATTCCTTTGCTCTATTAACACACATAACACACATAGTCCCCGTTCAATATTAAAATAACCGTTTGAGGATGACCGAGGTTGGCTATCCTTATTCCCCTAGTAAAAATGACCTCAGGGGCATTTTGGTCATTTCTACATGGGAAAAATTGGGGCGTTACATTACTCCCCTCCTTTAAAAAGAATTTTGGCCTCGAAATTCGTTACCTGAGAAAAGGTCGAGATATTGCATCTTCATATCTGACTCCAATTCCAATGTGAATTCCTCTGTTCTTCCCCGTCCCCACGCTACTTTGACCAAAGGCACAGTCTTGTTCCTCAGTTGCTTGACTCCTTTGTCCATAATTCTCGTAGGTGGTAGGTTAAATGCCAGGTCTTCCCTTAATTGTACTTGCTCTGGCTCTAATACATGGCTTGGGTCAGACTGATATTTTCTTAACTGGGAAACATGGAAAACATCGTGGGGGTTGCATAGATTAGGAGATAGGGCTATACGATATGCTACGTTTCCGACTCGACTAAGGATCTCAAACGGACCAAGGAATCTGGGACTTAATTTCTTGACTCTCATAGCTCGACCTATGCCTGTGGTAGGGATGATCCTAAGGAATACGTGTTCTCCCTCTTGAAATTCTAGTGGCTTTCGCTGTTTGTCTGCATAGCTTTTCTGTTGACTTTGAGCTGTGAGAATTTTATCTCGTTTGGATATCTTTGTTATCTCATTTTTGTCAAGTGAAGGTGCTCCCCTAATGTTATTAGAGTTGATTTGTATTTATTTAAAGATTGTTAGAGATACCCATAGATTGATATAGATTTTATGGTTATAATGGCAGATATTAGTGTCATCCTTCCTTCTCAGAGATCTCTTGGTGTTGGTACATCATATTCTATCCCTCCAGGTAAGTGGGTTCAATCCTATGGCCTTTATTTTGGTCATTAGAGTTATTTTCTAGTTTATGGCATAAGCATATAGCTTTCTAGAGATGTATTTAAGATTTGTATGAATTATAAAGGAATTGGAAAATGCTATGACAAATATGGTTTTTAAAAGAGCATGAACTTTATGTTTTATTATAAACTCATGGAACCATTGTTGCTAAAATAATTTTATGAAGTGCCAGAGTATGAATATAATTAAATTTAGAGATTTTACGACTATCATAATGCTTTCCAAAGTAGTATATGTATATGATAGAGCTTCTATACTCAAATTATAGCCCAGAATAGAGTTGTGGAGAAAAGAGCTAGATTTTTATGACTAGACAGTAGCTATAGGGGAACATATAATGAGTAAATGATTTTCAATCATTATAAATATATTTTATGTATTACGATGGTTAAGTATTAAGTTAAAGATAAAAATATGTATGAACATGATCTTGAAAGTTAGGGCAAGCCAGCAAAGATTATGATTTCAGCGTCATTTACTTATGAAAGAAAAACATGTTAGTTTGAGATATGATTTAGAAATTCCGTCATAAAAATTTTAGAGTATGAATCTTCATATGATTCATGATGGTTAGCGGCTACATATTCAATGGGCTCTTAAAATCATGGTGCCCATAAGCGGTGACCTCCTAGGCAGGATTTCATAGCGACCGTTATGCTAAGGCTAGACTGTTAGAGTTATATGGATTCAATGCTCTTTGAGTACCAAGAGTTTTTAATATTTTCATGAAACTAGGAAGTATGGAAATTCAATATTGTGATTTATCCCTTTTCAGTTGAGTTATGTATGATTAGGTTGATTAAGCCAGAGTTATGATTCATGCTCAAAAGTCGTTAACCTCGGTACATCTAATTGCCAAGGAGGCAGTGTACCTAGCAGCCATGGAGGCAATCTTATTAGATGTTGACCTTGGTATACCTAGTTGCCAAGGAGGTGGTATACCAAGCGGTTAGGGAGGTAATTTTTTAAGACTTTAACTTTGTCATACCTGGGTGACATGGACACTATATGTCAAGCGGCCATAGAGGTAGCCTTTGTAGAGACCAGAGAAGTTGGGATCTAGTGAGGTGCCTATAGAGAACAAATATAATTACGGGCAACTACGATAATTCGTATGTGTGTGTATGTGTGTGTGTGTGTGTGTGTGTGTGTGTGTTATTTAAGGTGATTCAAAGAAGCCTAAGGTTTATTTCAAAATGTTTATATTGTAGGAACTATTGGATTTATGCGGAAGCGATTTAAGGACCTAGTACATTACCTCTCAGAGTGTTTTCCTTGTAGTCGGTTGATGGCAGACCTTCCAGACTATCTCTCAAGGAGGAAGGAGATGGTGTGTGGGCACTTTCTCTCTATCAGGAGATGACCTTGCCTCTACGGCTGTGACTACTCTCCTTTTTTTCACAGGGAGGGTTAAGTGTAGTATATATATGGGTTCCAAGAAACCTAACCCTTAGATGAAACGGGCTCTAGGTTTCTTGGGCTCTTCTTACACACTAGCCCCTATTGGGCTTTAGTGAAAGAGCAAAAACCCAACAATCTCCCACTTGCTCTTGAGTACAAACTTGAGCCTAAAGCCCAAGAGCATGTAATTCACTAGTCGTCATCAACTGAAATTTCCCCATCCCTTATCTTGAGCTAGCCTGGGGATCTACCAGCTGTTGCTAATCAAGGCTCCTGATAATCAACAAATGATTATCTAATTCGGTGCTACTCCACTAAAAGCCCGAACTTGAACTCCAAGATTAATAACATATATAACATGTATATATATCACCCCTTTGTAGAACGTCTATAATTGATTGACTAGTTTTCTGTAATCCAATCAATTATTTATTCCCTTGACTATGATAGTTTCTCTAATGGATTACATGCACTGGCCAGTGTCTTCAATATCCAAGTACCGAAACATATCAAGGGGACATTTCCTACAAATTTCATATTGTTTATCTCATAAATACTGATAATCAAACAATCTCACTCCCAAAATACTGAGTTATTGGCTGTCAATGGATCACACTTCACCCGTTGGTAAATCAAAGAATGAAAACTATTTGATTACCTATTTATAATAAACTCAGAATTAAGAGCAATCTTATAACTATAGTTATCTGGAGATTTGATACCTTATGACAGAAAAACACCCTTAATCAAATCTCTCCTTGATCCTTTCAATATGAATGTTAATTCACACCAATATTTTACAATGATTCGGACAAAACCATTTCATAAAATATTGCAGCCTAAATAAAGTGCCCAACTTTATTTAACAGCTATGAATCTGTTCATCAATTATGAGAACCTATGATCATGTCCTCCATGAACGTATCCATATGATCATATACTTCACAATTGATCCGGACCTTAGTGTTTGTAAATAGTGTGTAGAATAAAAGAATAATACCCCATTCAAGACTCCCACTAGAATAGACCAACATATAATCTCTCGTTCTCCTAAGGTACTTGAGTATATGTTTAACCGCTATCCAGTGTTCCTCTCCAGGATTAGATTGGTATCGACTTACTACTCCCACTGCATAACAGATATCTGGTCTGGTGCACAGCATAGCATACATAAGGCTACCTACTGCTGAAGCGTAAGGTATCCTACTCATGCGTTCTCTCTGCTCAGGAGTTTTAGGAGAATGCTCCTTAGAGAGATGAATCCCATGCCTAAAGGGTATAATTCCCTTCTTGGAATTCTCCATGCTGAACCTGGCAAGTATTTTGTCGATGTAATTAGCCTGAGATAATGCCAATACCCTATTCTTCCGGTCTCACAAGAGTTTAATACCAAGAATATAATTGGCTTCCCCCAGGTCCTTCATATCAAAATGCTTGCTTAGCCAAGTCTTTATGCCTAACAATACCTCCGTATCATTTCCGATAAGGAGTATATCATCCACATAAAGTACAAGAAAAGATACTGCGTTACCTTGGATCCTTTTATACACACACGGTTCATCAAGACTTTTCTCAAAACCATAAGACTTAATGGCTTGATCAAACCTGATGTTCCATGATTTGGACGCTTGCTTAAGTCCATAAATGGATCTTTGCAACTTGCATACCATGTTTTCTTCCCCTTTGACTATGAACCCTTTTGGTTGCTGCATGTAGATATCCTCTTCCAAATTTCCATTTAGAAAAGCAGTTTTGACATCCATTTGCCAAATCTCATAATCAAGATTTGCTGCAACAGCTAAGAGAATCCGGATGGACTTGAGCATGGCAACCGGTGAAAAGGTTTCTTCATAATCCACACCTTTTATTTGTGTGTATCCTTTCGCCACCAATCTAACTTTGAAGGTTTCAACCTTCTCGTCCGATCCTCTCTTTCTCTTATAGATCCATTTACACCCAATGGGTCTTACCCCTTTTGATGCATCTACAAGAGACCAAACTGAGTTGGAATATGGAGAATCCATTTCACAATTCATAGCCTCAAGCCATTCCTGAGCATCAACATCTCCTAGTGCCTCGTCATAACTCATGGGATCATCATCTTCTTCAATGATGACATCCTGAGACGATTCGCCCAACAAGAGAAATCTTGCAGGTTTACGAATCAATCTCCCACTATGAGTTTGCCGCACTTGTTGTTGTGCATCTACAAGGGGATCCAATTCTAGATAAGGACCCTCATTAAGTGGATTAACCAATTCATGATTTTGTTGTTCTTCCTCAAGCGGTAACTGCACCTCTACAGGTTCCACTTGTTGATCATCATGCTGAACTTCTGGTTCTATTTCTGGTTCCTGTGTGTGTTCAACATCAGGTATATTTTCCCCTCTTTGAACAACCACAGGAACAAAAAGCTGGAACCGCCTGAGGTTGAGGTAAAACTTGATCTGAGACTAGCTCATCAAGAATAACCTTACTCCTTGGCTTATAATTTGCCTTATAATTTGCCATATAGTCCTCCACTAAGAAAGTCACGTGTGTACTCACTATGACCTTCTTTTCTTTGATGAATGAACATGCTCAACATCTCCTATTTCAACATGATTAACTTCACAGGGCACAGGACTAAGGAAATAAAGACCATTAAACATTACACCGGAACAAATAAAAGAAGATGAACTTCTTATTGAAACTGAGGAATTAAATTAAACTGTCAAACCATGTTTAACTAAACAACTAACAGAAATTAAATTCCTCTTAAAATCCGAAATAAATAAACAGTCTTCTAAAACCAAAGTTCTACAATTATCAAAAGATAAAACAACTTGTCCCACTGCTAGTGCAGACACAAGCTCCCCATTTCCAAGCTTCAAAACTCGTTGTCCTTCACTTAAAGGCAAGCTATGTTTGAACCACTGCAAAGAGTAACAAACATGGTTAGTGGCTCCTGAATCAATGATCCATTTATCATTGTAATTCTCCACTAAACAAGCCTCAATCACATGTAAATTACCCATACCTGGTTTTTTCATACGTGGGCAATTTTTCTTCCAATGCCCCTTTTGTCCACACTTGAAGCACTTGCCTTTGGGCTGCTTCATTGCAACTGGTTTGGCAATTAGAACACCTGATTTCTTTTTCTTATTTTTGTTCCTTCCCTTGGGTTTCCCCTTAGGTTTCACAGAACTCTCACCAGCAAAAAATGCACTACCCTGCTTGACTAGAGACTGTTCAGCACTCTCAAGCTCATGCATTAGCTGAGTTAGGTCAAGATTCATCTTATTCATATTATAATTCATCTTGAACTGATTGAAGTATTCAGGCAGTGATTGCAAGAGAAGGTCAATTTTTACTTCTTGTTCAAATTTGACCCCATGGTCTTCAGCCTTCTTGAAGTTTGCTATCATTGTCAGACAATGATCCCGCACACTTCCTCCAGACATGACTGTCTTGGTGATCGCATTCAACGCGATTCGCCTAGCGTAGCCGCTAGACGTAGCAAACATGCCATCAAGAGGCTGGAGCATCTTTGCTCCACTCTCAATCAGGCTCACTTGCTCCTGAAGGTGATCAAGTAGATCAAGCTAAAATATAGCAGTGAACTGCCTTCTCCCATCTTTCCTTTTCCTACTGAAAACGTGTCTTTGTTGCCTCAGGCACATCTTCAGCAGGTTGCCCTGGCATAGGGGTAGTCAGAACAAAGTTGAGCTTTTCATATTGAAGAACAATATCCAAATTAGTTTTCCATTGTTTGTAATTTGTACCATTCCTAGGTTTTTGGCTCAAGATAGTAGCTAAAGGATTGAATGAAGACATTTTTTCTCTGAAAACAAGGAAAAAACACACACTATTTACAAACAAGAATAACAACAAACAGAAATAGCGCTAGTAGATTCTAATAACTACTACTCGTTTATAGTTCAACAATCCATTAGTTATCTTTACAAGGCTTACGATGGGCAAGATACGTGTAAAACTAATCTTGTTTATTTTGGGCCTTCTGTTCCATTGCCAGAGCCTCGATGGGAGGGTTAATAACTTTACCAAAGTTGAATGTATTTAACCATTGTTTACTTTCAAAATTATCTTTAGTGTCTAAGTGTTGCCGATGATGGGCCGTACAAAACTTTACTAAAATTTTGAAAATATTAAGGTTTAATCTAGCGAAATCCGATTATCCTTATCCGATGGGGCTTCAGCGATAACTATTTCACTAATAAACCCATAATTGGAGCCCGTAGGTTTTAAATTAATTACTTAATTAAAAACCTTCACCCATTCAATATTTTAAAATTAGAATTTTTCAATTTCCAAGAATTGTTTAAATTCGAGTATTCTTTGTTTGTTTTCAAAAACTATGTAAGCACCCACAAGCCGATGAACGTGCAAGCTTAGCTTATCGGAATTTTGAAAACATTAAGGTCCTAAAATCCGGTCATGATAGGCAGCGTGTGCTCCACACAATCATGATACATGATTATGGTATGCAGCTTGTGTTGACACATGACCATTTTAGAAGACCCACAAAATACTCGCAATGTAAACAATTCTCTTAGGAATTGTCTTGATTTGTCTTGATTTTTTTTTAATTCAATAATAACTATCATACTAGTCACGAAATGACAAAATAGCTATTATGCTCATGTAATTATCAAGTTATGCAACAATATGGCACCTCCTATTCTATATGACATGTTATCACAATAAGCATGTTATCAATCATATAATTCATCCATTCATAAAATGAAGTAATTTAAATAAAATAGACTTTAATCCATGGTTTCCTAGAGAAAAAAAATATAAAAAAAAGAAAAAAATAATCAAAAAATATTCCAGCCCTTCTTGTCCTTCCTTTTAGCCCATAGGTATTTATCTCAAGTCTTTTTATGGTAACCATGGGTCCAATAGCCCAAAATACCAAATTTTGGCAAGAAAACCTAAGACAACTTCAAGGAACCCTAACTGTTTCGTCCACTACGCCGTCACCCGAACTCGGATCAGCACGAAATTTCTTTTGTTAGGACCTCCATGAAGAGGCGAAGCCAACTCCACTGGAATCATCCAATTTGGATGTTCCACACGCCCTCACTCTCTCCATCTTCACAGGCGCATGGAAACCAGTCTCAGCCGCTTGTATCGACGCGTGCAGGCTCCCCTAGCCGCGATCCACCCACCATTTTGTTCGTCTTTCCGTCCTCTTTCCAACGATATATGATACGTCCAAATCTGAGATCCAGAGGTCCACGAACATGTCCAAACAGTGACGAATGTCTTTCTTTGTGTATCTTCTTGATCTTCTTTTATTACAATTTTTGTATACAATCAAAAAAAATATCTATATATACAAGAATTGAAATAAAAAATCAAGGAGGAAACCTAATCATATGGGATTAGCCTCCTTGTTACAACCCAAGAAAATACATTCAAATCTCTACCATGGATTAAAGTTGAAAAATAAATAAAGAATTATAAAGATAAACATACAACACATATGATCAACAAATATAGAATCCTAGGTGCCATGTTTCATGAAGCAAACTAATTACATGAATAGTGAAACTAGATTCACATACCAATGTACAGCCAGGCTCTGATACCAATTGTAGGAACTATTGGATTTATGCGGAAGCGATTTAAGGACCTAGTACATTGGTATGCTTACCGAATTATCATTGTTTCATAAACACACAAGAAACATTACCTCTCGGAGTATTTTCCTTGTAGTCGGTTGATGGCAGACCTTCCAGACTATCTCTCAAGGAGGAAGGAGATGGTGTGTGGGCACTTTCTCTCTATCAGGAGATGACCTTGCCTCTACGGCTGTGACTACTCTCCTTTTTTTTCACAGGGAGGGTTAAGTGTAGTGTATATATGGGTTCCAAGAAACCTAACCCTTAGATGAAACGGGCTCTAAGTTTCTTGGGCTCTTCTTACACACTAGCCCCTATTGGGCTTTAGTGAAAGAGCAAAAACCCAACATATATATATATATATATATATATGTGGAATTGTTTTAGAGCTTGTTTTATTTCTATTATTGTTATCATGATTTTTGCATCTCGATTGTTGTCCCATGAAGGGGGTTACGGGTGAAAATTCACTGACTGAGTTTTATGTAAAACTCATCCTTTTTTTCCCTTTTCCTCCCAGATTTAGTAGCAGCTACAAATCCTCCACCTCCTTCTCCTTGGCAGCAGTAGTTTTATTTTTGAGTGAGCTTCATAATGCTGTGAAGAGATTTGTTTAGATAGAGTGCTCTAGTGATATTACGGGCAGAGTCCTAGATCATAGATTTGCATATTTTGCATTTCGGTTTATCATGATTTCTTTAATATTTAAAATGATATGGGGTGTGTTTGATAACTGTTTTGCAAAATAGTTTTTGACTTTAAAAATAAAAAACTAAAAGATGTTGTTTGGAAACTTATTTTGCAAAAGGTAGTTTCAAAAATTAAAAAATAGAATTTGAGTTTAAAAAACTAAAAATCAAAAACAGGTTTAAGATGTTTTTCAGTTTTCTTGTTTTAAAATGGATGAAAAACATGGTGGCATAACTGTAAATAAGTTGAGTCTATGCTCTTGGCCACTCTTTGATTCTTGTTGCTTCATTTCTGTGTTTTATTATAAGCACACCCAGAAAAACACACCCAGCGGTGCCCCCTTTTGCTGGCAAATGCCAGCGACTCCCACAACCTTCCTATGACCTGCTCCCCCATTCACCGGTGAAGGCCATCTGTTCCCATAACCTAAACCCTAGATTTGCCGGTGCACACGACCTGCTCCCCCAAATCCATCGGCCCACGCAACTTGCTCCCTCAGATCCCCTTCGCCTCCATACGCAGTGAATCCCTCCTTTTCTCTTTCTCTTTCTCTGCTTCTCTTTTTATGGTTACTATTGCTTAGTGCTACATGGTGCTACTTCTCTTTGTTTTGATATTCTATAAACATTGAACCATGTTGGGTATTTGGCTTAAGGACCAAAGAACTATGCTTAAATTATTGTAGTTGCTTCGGGCTTGTCAATTTTTGATGAAGTGTTTTATGTTTATAGGACTTGACTATTTTAAATAGCTTATAATCCTTATATGTATGTAATCTTTTAGATTTTAGAGGCATAAAGCAATTACTGGCTAAGGTGGTTTCAATTATTTGAAGGAGGTTACAGGTTCAAATGCTAAAGGTAGAATTAATCTATGTAGTGTAAAGTAGAAATTATTTGTATTGTTTGGCCTAAAATTGCCTGAAGCTATGCATATTTTCATTTTGATTACTGGAATGTATAAAGTGAAGTGGCCATGCAAAGTTTGATATATGAAGCCAAAAACCAAGGAAAAAAAGCATCATGAGCAAGCTTTATGAGTAGTTGTTTTGCTTTGGTTAGAGATGAGATAATAATAATAATAATAACAAATAGTAGTTTTTCAGTTATACTCGCCTTAATATCTTTTTATTGTTATATATCCCTTTTGCTGATTTGTGATCACCATTGTAGGTGGAAAATGACAAAAAAGAGTTTTCACTTTGGCCCTTATCATTTGTCAAAATTTTTATAGACATTATGGTTGATGGGCTTAACAAGAGGAGTATGAGGAATAACGTATATTCACCTAAGGTGTGGCAAACCACGTTGCATACTCTTAATGAAAGAACTGAGTGTAAATATGACATGAAACAAATTAAGTAGAAATTAATAGGTTGAGGCAACAACATGGAATATTTTCTCACTTGGTGCAATAAACTGGATTTAGATGGGATGTTGAAACTAATGTTGTCAGTGCTACAAAAGAAGTTTGGTCAACCTACATTTGGGTATACAATAGGTAGAAGTTAGCATGCTTTTTCATATTTATACATTTTAGATTTAGCGTACATAATTTTTTAATTTTCTTATAGGCACATCCTGATGCTGCACTATTTAAGAAGAAAGGTTGAGATAATTACAAGCTGTTGGGAGTGATTTTCAATAAAAGTAGTGCAATAAGGGTGCTTCATCATTCGTCTACTCAATATCCACCCAACACAGATGATGAAATTGAGCCTAACAATAAATTTTTGGATGAGAGGGTTCATGTAAATCTAGATGATGAGGATGAGGAAGATGATAACCCAAAAATAGAGAAATTTAATCATAGTGGTAAAAGAATAATTAAAGTTCATAATCACAAGTCAAACATTCATTGAGTCATCTAAGTTGAAAGCAGAAGCTATTGTTAAGGTGTCTAAGAAGAAAGCCAATGCTTCAATGGCTAGAGTTGATTAGTATAGGGCAAAGAGCGTAAAAGCCATTAGTTCTACGTACAATTACATCAACAGAGTACACTATGGCTAGATGTGTAACAGAGATTAACAAGATGAATGATGTCTCATATGACTCTTATATGAAGGCGATGGAAAAATTCAAAGATGCTAAATATAGAGAAGCATTTTTAAATATGACAGAGGATAGGAGAAAAGCATGGTTGGATAGACTAGAGTGACTACTTTCATGTATATATATTTGTAATACCCTAATATTTAACCCAACACGCCTAGAACGCATTTAAGTTAATTATTAGTTATTACGTTTTTATCCCAGTTCTTAACTTAAACTCTTGGAAATACTTTAGCAAAAATATGGATAAATTTTTTTTTTTGAATTTTAAAAACAAAACATGAGCCGAGCATGGGTTTTAATAAAAAATATGTTTCATGCTCTTAAACCATAAGTTCACAATGTGATAATATGACCATTATTGTTAAATTGATTTTATATAGATTTTATGATAAATGTGATTATTAGAGACTTTATGAATGTTAGAATGAATTATGAAAGCGATTTATGTATATAATATAGCTCAAATTAGAATCCAGATACAAACTTTAGAGAAAAGACTGGATGTATGATGTTGAAGTAAACAGTAGTTACAGAGAAATAGATAGTGAGTTAACGGCTAAAAAATGATCATTAACCTTAGTATCAAGTTGTCCCCAAGGGACAATCCCATGGAGTAGAGATGGTGTAGGTGGAAATGTGCACGAGAAGGGGGGTTGAATTGTGCATTTCTTCTTTTTGCTTATCTAAAACTTTTAACAAAGATACTATCAAGTATAAAACTTGTAGTGCAGCGGAAACATAGTTAGTAGTTTTAGAAAGTAGATTTCTGAAGTTTTGTTGATGAACGTACATCATAATCAGAACAAGAAGAATATTATTTCAGCATATGATTGAATAATTAAACGTAACAGAGAAATATAAAGGAGATCAAGGAATGAAAGATGAGACATAAATATTTTTATACTAGTTCGGCCAAACTGCCTATATCTAGTGCTCAACAAATGTTGAGGTTCCACTAAAAATATCTTTCTGAACCTGAGAAAGAACAAATGGATTGTCTTTACATTACCTTTCCCAAGCTCTCATATATGACCAACAGAAATCACCTGCTGCCACTGATTGAGTAGTTCTTTACCAGCCTCTCCAAGCTGAATCGAGTAATTTTCCTAACTTCTTCAAGCTGAACCTTGTGACCAGCAGACAAACTCAGAGACTATCACAAGTTGAGTATTCTTTGATGAAGCCTCTCTAAGCTAAATGTAGTAGTTCTTCACTAGTCTCTCCAAGCTGAACCGAGTAGTCTTGCCCCAGCTTCTCCAAGCCATAAGTAGTCTTTGACTAGCCTTTCCAAGCTAAACCTTGATTAACAAGAGCACCTTACTGTCGCGTAACAAGTAGTTTTACATTAGCCTCTCCAAGCTATCTCACAGCGATCACTACCGGGTCAAGGATATAAAGATTCAGTGTTTGGGTTGCCACTCAAACTAACCTACACCCAAGTTTCCTTAACATGTACATGCAAAGATCCTGGAAAAACTTGAATAACTTCCTTTTATCATTTATTCCCTCAAAAGAATATAAATCTAATTAAGAATGTAGAAGGAAGATTTTTATAAGTAAGGAATCTGATTACATAATGATATGAACCTTACTGTAGATGAGCAGAGATTTTTCCAGAATTTTCTCTTTATGTGCGGAGTCTTTCTCTTTTTTCATTTAGAGCACAACATCTCTTATTTATGGAAGGTCTTTCTTGTGACCATTGCCTATGATATGTTCTTCCAGAGATACGTGTTGATCATCTATTTGTGTCTTGGAAAGATTGTCTAGAAGTGTAGCCTGTCTGTCTGTCGGATCAATTTGTAGAAGCTGTGGTTTCTGAACTCTTTCTTCTAAGACTTGGAATAGTTGACTACAAAGGCAAAAGAGATAATTGACCGATTCTAACATTGGGATTTGACTCTTTGAATTTCAAAATTCAAATTCAAATTTCCCTCTATTTCCAGCACTGCTTAGAACTCCACAGTAATGTGAGCTTTCTGACGTATGGCATCAAATCCTTGATGACATCTTCACTTTCTGATCTTCAATCCAAGCATTTTGATGATGACTGATTTGCAATTGTGCTGATTGAAGATAGTGTAAGCGTACTTTTTGATATCCAGTGCTACTTTCTAAAATCTCAGGACTTGGTTGCGTTGATATCTTCTTCAAATCGTTAGCTATTAATTGCTATAATAAGGATCTAATTTCACTTCCATTTCAATTCACTTCTCACAACATAAGATAAACATATTTACATATACATAGTGAAATATATTCTCATTTAAGTTAGCCTTACTCTTGCTAAATGATAGAAACTTGTTATGATCTCACAAGAAACTTGAGACAACCATTAGTCATTCTTCAAAGCATTTTCTATAAATTGACTTTGTTTTCATTCAAAACAAATCAGCGTATCTTGATAGGGTTCTAGAGCTAATAGATGGAACCTAGTTAGGTGTCTAATTTAGGTTCTTAAAGAACCACAGAGCCGAGAAATTTGTTACGCCATGAATGTCATACATATCCAAAGATTTTATTATGTCACATGTTTTGTGCATAACCAGAGATTCCTATTTCCCTATTAGAGTACTATTGTTCTAATTTATGGAAAACTATAATCTTGACTATATGTATATACATAAGAAGTGGTTAAAGCTTTATTGTTATTATTATAATTGTGATTTTATGCATTGTTCCTTAGTGTCCCATGAAGGGGGTTGTAGTAAGAATTTACTCACTGAGTTTTTGGATAAAACTTACCCTCTCCCTTTTTCCCTTTACAGATAAAGCAACTGCTGTAGGTTCGTCCTAGCCACTTCTTCCCGGCAGCATTAGAGTTTCAGCTAGTGGGATTCTGTAACATCCTAATTTTTAACCCAATACTGCTAGAACATATTTAGGTTAAACATTAGTCTATTACCCTTTTAGTCCTATTCTTTAAAATCTTTCATTAAAATACTTAGCAACAAATACGAATAAATTTTCCTTTTTGAAACTTGAAAGCAAAACGTAAGCCACACACTAACCTAACGTTCGTCATAACCATAACGTGCAAGAAAAATAATCACACCATTCATAATCATGAAACATAGTATTATATATAACAATCATAATATCATCACATCTTCATAGCTACATAGATTACTAGCATCATCGTACTATCATTTACATCAAAACATGCCCATATACATGAAGTGATCCTTATCCACCTATGAGGTTGGATAAGTGTCAACCCAAAAGCTAAGCTATCTATGCTTCCGCAGTGACCCTCTGCTCTATTTGCTAGTGTGACCCTTAAGCACGAGCCTTAGAAGAAGTCACGAACCTCATTGTAATTCTCGTCTAGAGACGACACGGAAGAAAAGAGAGGGATGAGAAACTCATTCAAGATTCTCAGTAGGGATTCCCGACTCTAACACAAGTGTCATCGTCGTTGTCCCCAGCCACCTCGGTTTTAATTATGAAAAAGATGTACATGCATAAGGTTTAGTTTTAGACTTTTCAAATCTATTTATCCGAAGTGGGTGTCTTTTAGTATGAGTCTTAATGTCATGAATGCAATAGATATTAGATGAATGCATGGTAGTACCATATGCACTTTAACATGGAAATCATAATACTTGGGTACATCATAAAGAAACATAAATCATATACGTGGCAGAAAAGGCACAATACTTTTCATGTGATATCTTTCTCATAAGTCAAACTCTTAAGTTCTTTTTCTTAAAGACCACCCTCTTAACATATCCACAAAAAATTCAACCGACTCACCAGCACGGTGATAATCTGGTCACCAAACTACATCTCACCTATCGCCTAGGAATGAACTCAATCCTAACTAGTCGTCACTAGATTTAATATGGGCTAATAGAGGGGGTATACATAACTTTCTTGGATCACTTACCTTAGGATCATTTCCTTCTTTGAAACGCTCTACTGGTATCTAGTGCACAGTGAATTATCTGCTTTGGTAAGCTCAATGTCAATACCTTCACAGATTTATTTCCTTCCTACCGTAGCGGGAGGAATGCGTCTCGGTGTTATATCACATCTGTTCTGGGGGTGCTCGACCGAACGGGTGTCACTCAAGAGTTTTCAAAAACTTTTCTTGTAACACCCTAAAAATTATTTTAAAATTAATTTGAGATTTATTAATCATAATTTCAAAATTTTGATACTTTGAACAATGATGAGGACGATCTAACGGATTTGTAAAAAAAAAAAGTGAATAGTATTTTGCAGGCCACGCAGGCCCGCCAGCACAACCGAAACCCTAGAATTGGAACCCAGAGGTGCCCAAAACTAAGAAATTATAGGATTGAGATTAGAAATAGTTAGAAATGAGGATTTTATACTTAGAATTAATTTTCGGGCAAAGTCTTATTACCCGGGTACAGTCTTTTGCCCGTTTGGTGGAATTTCGATGTGTAGTTTTTAACGCCGTACGAGTTACTTAGTGGCTAAGTAACCTTTACTAACCACTTTATGCCAAGTAGATGGCAATGATTAAAACTTGAAAAGAAATTTTTAATCATGACCTTTGATTTATTATATTTTACTCGGAAGCTAATAACTCATCTGTTCGGTGGAATTTCGGTGTGCGGTTTTAACACCGAAAAAACTACTTGCTCACCAAGTTAATGTGAGCCACTTATCTTGAGCCAAGTGGAAGACTAAGATCAATTCTTTGCCTAAGAAAATAATCTTGGCCATTCATTTTTCTTTCTTTGGTCAAAGATTACTTAATTACACATTATAATATTCATTCTTTATATATAAGATCAACACCAAACCAAGCTTCTCCAAGAAGCCAAATTTTCTTCTTTTTAAAGCCCAATTTCGGCCAGCCTTTGAAGAGAACACCAGCCACCATTTTTATTTCTTCAAGAGCTTACAACTTGCTTCAAATCACCAAAACTCTTGCCCAAAGTTCCTAAAACCACAAACTCTCTTCACAAAACTTACTCCACTCATCAATATCTACAAATCTAACCGATTGAAATCTCAAATCCTCACCTTAATACCACATTTCCCCACTGCCTAAGGAAGGGTTAGGTGCTATTTGGAAGGCTTGAAGTGAAGAAAAATCATTTTTGAAAGATCCCTTGGAGTTAGAAGCCTTAAAGCTTCACAAGTAGGGTTTTCTTTGGTCTTTTCTTTCCAATTTTATGCTGGCCTTTTCTGATTGTGTTTGGTCCAAAATTTCAGGATATATTGGTTGATAATATGTTGATATTGATGTTTTAATTTTTGTGGAGTGTTTGGTGTTGTGGAAAAATCATTTTTATCAAAAGAGATTTTGAAGTGGTTTGCTGGATTTTCGATTTTCCTGCTGGCAGTGATTGTTCACGAATTTTCTGAGGATATTGTGGGCATTTTCATGAGCTATAAAAATTATATGTTGAAGTGACATCCTAGGATAGTTCCATGAATTTTTTTGAGCTCTGTTTTTTATTCTTAATGCCTTGATAAATTCAAGAACCGAAGTGGTAACTATGTTGCCTGAAATGTTGAATCTAAAGCTGTGAACTTGTGAAATTTTATTAACCTAGTAAATGATCGAATTATGAGCTGAAATGTTTACAGGATATTAGAAACATGTTTAGGTTTTACCAGGATTTTTATTTAGAATTTTCTGGGTTCAATTGCTAGGGTCAATAATTATGAATTTTGGTTCTTGAGCTGAGGTTGGATGGTTTCTGACCACTAAATTTTTAGAATTTTGTTAATATAGTTGGCGAGCTCTACTTACCCTAAAATTTTTACAGGACCTTGGTGACACATTAAGGTGTCCTTGACAATTTTTATAGCCTTTGAAATGATTGTTTTATGTGCAAATAAATTCATACCACAATAGTGTGAAATATGCTATTGTGCTGAAAATAAATTGATGCTTTGAATTGATGAAATAATAGCATTTTGTACTAGTATGACATAAGTACCTGAATATGAGGATGAATAATTGAGCATGTGAACTTATTGATGAGGTTAGGTACACATAGATATGAATGATTATTACGATTGCTTATATGCAAAAGAAAAGCATAAGATTATGTTTCTTGGACTAGAGAAAGTAAATCCAGTTTGTTAGGAAAAGTAAACCTAACTACCAAGAAGAGCATAAGATTTATAATCCTTGGGCTAGAGAAAGTAAATCCGGTCTGTCAGGGAAAGTAAACCTGACTACCCTTGAATTGAGTCGGGGAAAGTAAACCTGGTTAGGAATAGGTCTGTGTGAGAATTGGAGAAAGTAAATCCAATGATCATGTATAGGAATGAGCTCAGTCCTAAAAAGCAGTCTATTACCCATTATTGCCACACTGGGGATGGTGGTACGTAATGCCCAGATGTGACAAGATTAGTGAGGGGTCAAGGCAAGTTTAAGAAGTAAATTTTCTAAGAAATTATTTGTCTTATATGCCCAGTGAAGAAGTTTAGTATTGATATTGAGACCAATATATTTAAGTGGAAAGTTAGTAGTATATGATGTGGAGTAGTATGGTATATGTACATTAAGTGATTGAATGTTAAAAGTAACCCATTTCGGAAGTATGATTTGGAACTTTAAAAATAAACTGTTATTATATAATGCATGACCACCTTTTCTTAATAAACTGAAGTGGCTGAGGCGATGACGATGACATTATAATTGTGTATTTGGGGGAGTTACCCTACTGAGAATTGTATAATTTTCACCTCTATGTTTTTGTGTTCCCGTGTCGTCTCCAGGTTGATGCAGAAAATCAAGAGACTGCTATGCAAAAGAACTCGGAAGTGCAATAGTGTAGTAGTTAATGCTTTTATTATGTTGTATTTAGTGGAATGGATATGTATGTATATATGTTAGAGGACAAAGGTGTGTTAAAGCTAACAAAAAAGCTTCCTTTATGTACTAAACTTTGTATTAAATAAATATTTTGGTTTCATTGCTATATATTTCAGTAGAATTATGACCAAGTTATCTCGTGAATCAATCCAAATGGCTATAGATATTTAAGAAAAGGTCCACTAATTTATAAGTAACAACTCTCGAGTATGATGTCATGACTTAAGGATGACGTTATAATTGGGAGGATGTTACATTTCTTAAATCCTCAAGTTTGATGGGAAATTCAGCAGCGTAACGGCGTACACCAGATTTCCTTCAAACTTGCTTTATGTCACGAAACATATAGAGCATGCATAGCCATTCAACATCACCATAAGACATCAAGTCATATAGTCAAAACTCATCATAGTATATATGTCATCACATCATTGCTTTAACATTCTTAAAAGATAGCATGCTCCTAACTAGTTTGTCGAAATCAAGGACCGGACTCAGCTAATGCATATGCCATGCTCAAGTCATTCTCATAATTAAACATACATCTACTTGGAGTCATAAAGTTCATTATACCGTGGGACCTATGGTGTCTTATGCTTTGACCCTTACGGGTCTTAATCTTGAAAACCAATTATGCTATCATCCATTTTTATTCTGTTATACACCTATAGGTTCACCTCTAATAATCCTTACTCATTTTTATGATCATAAACAAATCTGGACAGTATCGTAAGGATGTGGGCTGAATTAATATCATATACTTACGGGGTTCTAGAATCTACGTCTTAGACCCTTTCTAAGTTCCATCTTTGCCTAAGGCGCTATAAATTAAATCTAAACCAATTATGAGGGATTCCTACACATTTACACTAATTATAGATCATTTTCCTATGATTAATCATGCCATAACAGAATCAGAAAATTATATTTCTAAGTGTTCTAGAATTGCACTTTTACGGTTTTCTAGTTACTAGTTTCTCTATAGGTGCTAAAAATCAATCCTACCTCAAATGTTACCAAGTTTTTCATAATTAAACAATCCTAAACTGAAGGTTAACATACTAAAACAGTTTTGGAAAATGCTAAGAATTAATGGGTTAAAACTATGCCAGAACTCAACTTTATGGTTTTTCTATAAAGCTAGTTTCTTCCCTAACATGCATAGAAAGGCTCCTACCTCCACATACATAATTTTTACACATTCTAACATGTCAAAACATCATCCTACAGCAGCAAAAATGTCATGGTAGAACCGAACTCATATACATACACATCATGCATAAAATCTCATTTTCAACAAGCATAGGTTGCTAGTTTCTCCTTGAATCGTCTTAGGACTTCGAAAACCCTTTTCAAAACATTTTATCTTGTAAAAGAGGCTAAGAACAATCATGGGGCAGCAACTAATTTAAAACACTCTTGGAAGAGGTTTAATTTACAAATCTTGTTAATCATGACCTTATAGAACTCTTAAAAACATAGGAAAACTTTTGAACATAGATTGTTGGCCCTTGCAACTAGATGAAACTCATTTTGAGTTTATCAACATCACATGGATGAAATTTGCATCCTTGGGAATGTTTCCATAATCAAACTTTAACTTGAGATAATGAGGGCAAGTCTTTGAGCTCTAGGTTTTTTAAGTGATGACAAAATATAAACGTGCGATGCATTCCATTTTGTTTTTCCTTATAAAGTAAAGTGAGAGCTTCAAAGTAAATATGGAATGCAGAACTTGAAATTAAATATGCAAGGCACAAAGTAAATATGCGAAACTTGAAGGTAAATATGCAAGTTCAATTCTTTATTTTAGTGCTCTAAGCCCAACAACAATCGACTTTAAGGCCGAAATAGAAAGGCTTTGAGATTAATTGAGTAATATGCAAGCTCTCGTTTTAAATCTTTAAGTTCTTTAAGTGATGACTTGAAATATAAATGTGCAATGCAAGGCTTGAACTTAAACGTGATAATACAAGTCCTTTTCCTTAATCTTTAGAGTTTAGTGATAACATAGGAAAGTAAATATGAGATGCAAGAGCTTGAAATATAAATATGAGGTGCTAGAAATATAAATATATAAGTTCATTTTTATATCTTTATTAGAGCTCTTACAAGACTTTGAAGGAACTTAAGCCTTAACCCGAATTTATTACAATAAACTAAAGTAAACAAAGTATCATTCCTTGAAGCAAGATCATAAATAGCATTTTTGTTAAAACTCGAGCTCTAGAGATCTCATTGTGATGAACACATGGTCATCATCTAGAAACTCTCATCATCAAGCTTCCATGTTGAACCATCAATGATGGCCGATTTTTTTTAGAAAGAAAAAAGAAAATGGGGCCGAAGCCATGAACAAGAAAAGAACCATTTTAAAACTCTAGAGACCATGATCTTGATAATGTATTAACACCAAGATTATGTGTCCTCATCATTGAGTTCATACACTTATTTTAGAACAACATCAAAGTTAAGTTTTTAAGATAAAAAGAAAGAAACTAAAAACATCTTTCCTCAAGAACCAAGATCAAGCTTTAGAGGTTGCTCAAGTGATGAATATCATCATGCAATCCCTATCATCAAGCTCTCATTTTCCAAGTTCCTCAAGGCTCTAGGCCGAAATCAAAATGGGAAGAAAAGAAGAAGTTCTAAAAGATTCAAGAGAAACCATTAAGTACATAACTAAATAAGAACTTTTAATGAAAGAAACATTTAAAATAAAATCCCTACCAAAGGTATGTCTCTTGGAGGATGAACAAGGCTTGGCCTTGAGAGGAGAATGAAAGAAAAATCCTCCCTAAAGCTTGATGGAGCTTCGGCCAAGAAGAAAGGAAAAGGAAAGGAAGTTGTGTTTCTTGAGCTTGATCTTGAGAATGATATGGCTAAGTGTTTTAAGGAAGATTTAATGGTGGTTGTGTGATGGTGGAAAGGATGAAGAAGATGCGAGGAAGAAAGAACTCTTGAGTTCTTTGAAAGAAAAGAAAGAAACCAAGACACTCTTGAAAACTTAAAGCTAGCAAATGAACTAAAAATTCTCACAAATTCATTTGCATGTGTATTTATAGAAAAACAACCCAAGGGTGAAGGAATGGAGGAGGTGGCCGAAATTTTGAGGAAGGAAAGGAAGGAAAATATCTTCTTCAAAGTATGGTTGTGGTCATTCAAAGGTATGGGCAAGGATGGGTTCAAGCATGGTCTTAAGCATGGTGTAGGCATGATGTGGTATGGGTGGCCATGAGGGAGGTATGGGTGGCCATGCCTTTCTAGAAGAACTTGGGGAACAAATTGTTCCTTAATTGTGGGTTAGGATGTGTGTTTAGGTGTAGCTTTGATTAGGCTTAGGATTAGGAATTTGTAAGTAAGTGTTTAGGTGAGGTAATGGTTAATTAGAGACTTGTAAGACTAGATTTAGGAGGTGGTCTTACTAAATTAATGGAGTTAAACTCCATTAACTAGGAATCCAATGCCAACATGTTTCCTTGATTTAGGGAATTGGAGAGAGAAAATACTATTTCTAGATTCATTTCTCAAAGAATTAAAACTAGAAAAGAGTTTTTCAGTTTTTCTAAGCAATTTTAGGTTCTAATTAACATCAATTAATTATTTTGACTCTAAATTATTAATTAGAATTTACTAATATTTAATTAGAGCCTAATATTGCTTAGGTTTTACTAGTCATATCATTAGGCCCAAAATGCACTACGTAAGGGCAACATCGTAATTTTACACAAAAACTGCCCGGGACCACCGGGACTTAAACAAATATTTTTAAACACATGAAAACATCATTTTAAACCTTCGGGGAAAGTTTCGAGCTCAAACGGCACCTCTACCCGCGTAAAAACGCTATAGGGGTATTTTGGTCATTTTGACTCGAAACTGCAGAAAACACGATTTTCGCTTTCGAAATCACTCAAGGACCATCTAATCCCCTTCAAACATTGAGTTGACCCTTCAAGAACTGCCGGGTCGGCTATCCTTGAATTCCGGGCAGAAAATGACCTCAGGGGCATTTTGGTTATTTTCTTTCAGACAGAAAATCGGGGCGTTATAGATTCCACTTGGGTGAAGTGTTTTGTTATAGATTAGAGTATTCAAGTGTCATTACAGGCAGAAGTCCCAGACCATAGAGCATATTTTGTATTTTACATACCATGATATCATTTTGGACTGTGTTTATTGATTTAATATTCATGGTTGTTTTGTATAAGAGTACTTTTATATATATGGATGGTATTATGACTTTAGACTTTAGAGTTAATTTATGAAATATTAGTTATAGCTATATTGACTTTAAAAAGCAAGTGATTTGTATGTAGGAAATGAATTTATATTTTAAATAGATTTGATAATTTAAATATGCATATAGAAAGACTCAGAGGTCATGAGGCTTATACAGAAATAAGATTTTTCATGTGCCTAAGTATGCTCCTAAATCAGTCATGGCAATAGCAGTGGTTGTTTCATTAGGTTTGTGTATAATAGAATCTGTAAGGTACCTTGAGCCATCTTCTTTACTGATGCCCATTGTCCAATACTAGTTCTCATAAGGCAAGCACACAATGCCATTGTATAGGGCGTTAATGATCTAGGAAAGTCTAATTGGGCCTATTTTACTGCCATAGCCTCTAATGATTTGTTTTTATCATGACTATTAATAAGAGTCAAGGAAAATCACTATCATATGTTGGTTTCTATTTGCCAAAGCATATTTTTACTTAGGGCCAACTCTACACTGTTGTATCAAGGGTGAAGTCAAAAAGTGGTAGATGAAAAATGGGAATTCGTGCAAGACATCAAAAAATGTATTTTATGAAGAAGTCTTTGAGAATGTCTATCTATAGTGTTACGCTAACATTTTATTCTCATATTATGTATTAGACATTTATTACATCTTATATTTTTATGTAGTTTTTTTATTAATAATTATTGAATGTCAATTCAATAACCATAATATGAGTTTTTATCAAACTCATTTTATCAAACTCATTGATAATTATTGAATGTCAATTCAATAACCATTTTATCAAATTCATTGTCAAACATATTTGTTCATTTTTTAACTTTTAAATGGGACTTTTACATCTTTTAAGTAGTATATTTATGTATCTTGGTAGGTCAGTTCGTCCAGCCAATGTGAGACATATTAGTCTCAAATTGTTGTATGGTGATTGCCTTTTGAACTTGTAAAGAAAAGAATATAACGGTATACATGCCAACATTGTCAAAATTCCACTTTAGTCGGTCTTTTATGTTTTGGATTGATAGGGAACTGATCCAAATTCTATTGAAAATGCTCATAAGCTTATAGTTCCCATTAATAGAAGTTTCTTCTCCAAGTGCATATCGATAGTATATAGATGGATGATGAAATCTTAGGTAATTTTTTAGATGTTCAGATATTTCTTCTTTAGTTTGTAATCTTGTTGTGGAAATAGGTCGAACTAGGTTAGACTTTATCTTAAATAGGCCTAGCCTGTATTCTCAAAAAGGAGCCTGAGTGTTACACCCCCTGCTGCTTTATGGATTAACGACTGTCCTTACAAACCAACATGGGTCTTTCCAAAATGCTTTGTCCATATTCACACACTTCCTGGGAAAAATCCCAGGTGGTCACCTATCCTAAAATTGGTCCAAGTTAAGTACGCTTAACTGTGAAGTTCTTTAGTGATGGGCTACTGAAAAGAATATGCATCTTGTTAGTATAGATAGTACAAATCAATTCATATAAGCCCTCCTTAACTATCTAGTCTCATACCTACACAGTCTCAGGATCCCTCTCACTTGTATGTGTAATCGGTTTATTCATGTAGCCCTTCGCTTAAAAGTCTGCTAAGCGCCGCTCCTAGTCTGTGCCTTCTTGCACTGGCGATCACTCCCCGACTTCGTCACCAGGCCTTACATGAATGAATCGATTACACACCCGAATGAGAGGGATCCTGAGACTGTGTAGGTATGGGACTATACAATTAGGAAGGGCTTATATGAATTTATTTGCACTACCTATACCAACAAGATGTATATTCTTTTCGGTAGCCCATCACTAAAGAACTTCACAGTTAAGCATGCTTGACTTGGAGTAATTTTGGGATAGGTGACCTCCTGGGAAGTTTTCCCATGAAGCGCGTGAATGAGGACAAAACATTCTGAAAAGGCTCATGTTACAAATAGTATCAGAGCCTGCACCTCTCCTAGTATGGTGTAGTTCAGGACAAACTAAGTGAAAATTGGTGGGCATGTAACACCCGGTGATGAAGTCGGGAAGTGATTTCCGATACAAGAAAGCACGACAATGAGCGGTTCTTAGTAGGCTTCTAAGCGGAGAGGTACATGAATGAACCGATTACATACCCGAATGAGAGGGATCTTGAGGCTATGTAGGTATGGGACTATATAGTAAATGAGGGCTTATATGAATTGATTTGTACTACCTATACCAACAAGATGTATCTTCTTTTTGGTAGCCCATCACTAAAGAACTCCATAGTTAAGCGTGCTTGACTTGGAGCGATTTTGGGATGGGTGACCTTCTAGGAAGTTTTCCAAGGAAGCGCGTGAGTAAGGACAATACATTCTGAAAAAACCCGTGCTAGTTTGTAGGGACAATCGTCAATCCAAAAAGTAGCAGGGGATGTTACACTAAGCATGGACTTATTACTTGACATAAGTCTTTTTTATGACCTTAGTTTGATCTTTGTCAAAGCCTAGCCAAGTTTGAAAGTCTATCTAGAAGCCTATTTATTTATAAAATTTTGTTTAAAAAACCAAAATGTCTGCTCTTATATAAGTTAAAATACTACTAAACATGTCAAAAATATATATTTTTAAATATATTAAAATATTTCTCTAATAATAATAATAATAATAGTAATAGGCCAGTCTGTCAGATCTAATAAACTATTTTTATTGCTTGAAACTTGATTTGATTAGCTAAAAAAATATTTTGAAAAGCCTTAGCCCAGCTTATTTATTTAACAGGCTAAGCTTAACTAGGTCGAATGTAGTCTAGGTTAAAGTCCCTAACGAGCCACCTAATCTAGTTCCACCTCAACCTTCCTAGGGTCAAGCTTACATTTTTTAAATTATCGAAAAGGAAAAAAAAATTATGAGAACAATTTATTTCTTTGATAAGTTAGATGGGTATAATTCATATAGCGGATGAGGAAGAGCTAATAAATTCATTAGTATGTAATGATGGAGGTGATTGATGGGGGTAAAGATTTTCTAAAGTGAGGATCTCACTTTAAAGAGTAAAGTAAGGAGGTTTTATCTTTAGATTAATAAAGTTAAAAGTGAGACCTTCTTTACTCTATTAATCCAATGATGAAATTGTTTACTTTACTCTCTAAAGTGAGATTCTTACTTTAAATGATCCAAATTTGATGGAAGGATGATTAGGGGAATGATATTGGAATAACAAATGATGAAATTAGTGAGGGTATAAAAGTCACTTTATATATATCTTTTTAATTATTTAAGATCAAAAGTTTGGGTTTATTAGTTAGAAAGGGAAGCCAATGTGATGTGATTCAAGAAATTAAGGGAAGTATGTGCATCGAAAAGTAACTAAAACAATGGAATGAAAATTGATAATGGTTATTTGAAATAAAACCCACCCGACTATATTTTTCTAGTGCTTTCTAGGAGGACGTACAACAAAATTAAACCACGTCAAATAAAATGAATAAATATTCACTTTAGTCCATAAAGTTATATTTATATTTTATTTCAGTCTTTCTAATTAAAAAAGTGTTAATTTAATTTATCATAGCAATTAACTTCAACCACTAAAATAATTAATTTAAATAATTTTTTATAATTTTAAAAATTAAATTAATATTTTTTTAATTTCAACAAGCAAATGAAACCATATAATTTGAAAGAAATTTACTCTAATTGGAATACACAGTCGATAACCAACAAAGTATCCACTGTAACCTTACACTATGAGCACCCGGACAAAAATACCCCTTAATACCCTTACTAATCTCAGGCACGCACTTGACCAACACGCCGCAACCCTTGCCGCCTCTTTTATCACACACTGTCCCGAGACCACAGCAGCGGCGCATCCTCCTCTCCTCACCTCACCGACGAAAGCAGCGACTGCCACGGCTTTGTCAGAGATTCCGTCTTCTGTATACTTTGGAACTGGTTTGCTCCTCATTTTGAAACTCGAATTATTCCAAAACTCTGAAGTCTCATCACTGCATTACACTAAGCTTGTACTTGTTTCTGTACGCACGTGTGTGCATGCGTGCTTGGATCTTTTTTCACCTTTTTTTGTGTTATAAGTTTGTCTTATATGCTTGTGTTTAGTTCTCTGTTGATACTGCTACCGAATGGGAAAGCTAGGGAAGAAGGCAAGGAAGTTTGCAAGGAAGAACCTGCAGTCAGTTTTGAGGAACAAAAGGAAGTTAAACTCTAAGTTCAAAAGGAAAGCTTCAAAAAGTGAGTACTTTATATCATTACAAATGCGTTTACCTGTGCCTTCTAAACAGATAGCTTTAATGTTGTCTTTCATATTATCCTTACACTCTTCAGTGATTGGTATCCTTACATGCTGGTTGCATTTTTGAGGATTTCAATTGTAATTTATTGATTTTATTGCTTGATATTTCCTCTGAATGTGATTAACATGTAAAACAGGCATATTGCTAGTAACGAAATTGTTGTCGGTGTGTTTAAATGGTAGGCTGGTCTATTCATTATTGGCCTGAATGAGTCAATTTTTTTGCACTTATTCTATCATTGAATTATCTATTTCTAGGATTAGATTTTTTTTTTTTTGTTTCTCCTCAACAATTCTTCTCATTCATAACATTTGATATGGGACATCATTGTTTTTGGTTAGGGTATTCACAGAATATTGTAGAGAGGGAATGATGGATAATACGATGATTTATTTTATTTTACATGTAATTCCGTTGCCTTATTTGTAGGGATCTTGATTTTATCTATTTAGGAACCTTATCTTATTATTCTTAGAAGTTTTTTATCTTACCTTTAGTAAGTTTTTTGTTCCCTTATTTCAGTAGGATTAGGAGTCTTCTTAGAGTTGTTGTGCTGGTGAGAAAGAGAGAGAAAGTGAGGAAAGTAGGGTGAGAGGCTGAGAGAGAAGTCGAGAGAAAGAAATTGATTGAAAGTGGATGGTACACCAGATTCATATATGTATGGCAGCATGGTAGTCAATCAAAGATAGCGGCACAGAGGGGCTGGCTCCAAAAGTGTTACAGTGGGATAGCGGATAAAGGGATTGCTGCTATTTTGAAAAGCATAGATAAATATTATGCAATTTATATAACATACATATGAAACTTCAAAAATAAAATTATTCACAGGTGCCCTCATATTCATATTTAACAATTAAAAGTCATAAAAAGAAGCCAAACCAAAGGAAAGGGCACTGAAAAGAACATTAAGAAGACATTGAAGGAGAGACGGAGCCACTGGCAAAAGCAGAGAGAAAAAAAAAATGTAAAACAGGGACAATAGAGAAAGGAAAAACAGAGAGAGGAACGGGAGGCAAAGGGAAAAAATAAAGAAAAGGAGCATAGGCAATAGGAATGAAACAGAGAGCAAAGGGCAGAGGGTAGGCTGTGGGGTCTCAGCCAAACCCACTGTATCACCAGAAGCAGGACCACTGGAAGCAGGGTTGCCGGGAAAAAGTGCAGCGGCAGTGGACAGAGAGCAAGAGGAGGAGAGGAGAGCAGGGAGAGAGTGACTTGACACTTGAGTAAGATCAAGAAGAAACCCAAGGCTTGGCTTTCAGATTGAAATGGGGAGAGAAATCACCCTTAAGCTCCCTTAGTTATTGACCAACATATAAGAAGAGGGGCAAAATAGTTTCTTACTGCCCTGATAGGATATCAGCTATGACACTGCGATATGAGCCACAACATGCTGTGAATTGCAGCCACAACAAGATGCTGTGAACTGCAGCCACAATGAGATGCCATCTTGATCGTACTTTCGCCTGCTCAAATGTGATAGCAGTGCGAAACAACGCTAATAACAGTGGTAGGACGTATTGCTGCTTACAACTGAAACCTAACAGAATAGCTACATGTGACAGCAGTGGCAGCCATTACTTAACTGTTTCTTAACTAATTCTAAGTTCTAACAGTCTCCTAATAGAGTTACTAACTCTAGTGGCTGGTTCATTCTGCTGAAGGGAATTGGAAAAGGACCATGTGTCCTGGGAAATACTAGAGCAAACCAAGTAAAACAATTGTGTAGTCTTTATATTTCTTCGATCCTTCTTGTAATGATTTTCATGCAGTATTGTCTGTAGTGCATGGTCTACAGATTTATGGAGGATGGCAATGCAGACAAATGACAAACAACGCAGCCATGTAAAAAAAAAAAAAGGGTTATAAAATATACTACAAAGACCTGCTCAGCTTATATCATTAACAATAAACTTAATTGAAACATATTCTTGCAAATCAAATTTGCCAAAAGTATCACAATCTCAGATTTAATTGCATTAGAGAGGAAAAACAAATACAGAACACAAAACAATGAATTGTAATTTCAAAATGCAAAGCAAGGAATGGAGTTGAAAACTTCAGAATTTCATAATCTAAATTGTGAAGAAAAGAAGAAAAATACTGACCATGTAAAACTTAAGGTTCGAGATGGGTGGGTGTGTTGAATAATGGCTTAAGGCTGGCAGGTTAAGGTAGGGTGGTTTAATTACAAAATAATAATTAGAAAATTAGCAAATGGCTGGCAGGACTTAGGTCTGCAGGTTTAGATTGGGTGCCTGGTAACTTGTTTCATTTCAAACCTCAAAACAGTAATTGCTTTCTTGCGTTCTATAATTTTTCTTGCTAATGAATCTATTGAGTCTTTTGGGGTCCATATCAATTTGAACTTTTTATGATCTGTGATATTTGACAGCAACAGCAGATAGTCAAAATATTGAAGGAGACCAAGAGAGGGATGCAACAACTCAATCAACTGAAAGGTAGAAAGGTGGCTTGAATGCATTTTTTCACAGCTCTCATCTCATATGCATGCTTCTCTGTTACTGTTACTACTTTACTGATTCTGATGTCATTTTAAACAATCTTCTCCTCTTGTTTGGTGAATTTTGAACAGTGGCAGCTTTTTCCACTAAAGCTGTCTTCTAAATCAAATAAAAAATTCTATTAAACAGAAACTGTTGATGTTCTCTTAAACTATGGAGGAAATTTTTTTTTTTCGTGAAAGGCTTTTCGTTGTTCATTTCACATAGTTATCTGCTCCATTCATTTTTTGTGGTTTAGGGTTTATAATTAACCGCATGGTGATTATGAGGACTGTGAGATTTCCTTCTAAAGGAAACTCAATACATCTGTTTCCTTCCCTCCAGCCTCCTCTTTTGGACCAGAAGGTCTTCTTCATTGTTAAACTCCATATATCTATGCTGTCGTCACCTTGGGTGTGAGGGCCCCATTGTTTTAATTGCAGTCATTAAGAATGTGGTTTTCGAGGTATATGATATGGATGCTCCATAAATAGCATCAGCACTTTTATTAAATTATGATGTTATTAGTGAGGAGTATTGTCATCAAGGAAGTAGGGACAAAATTAGGTGGTTTTGATTTCTACATTTAAATAGTTTGTCTATAGCCAGGGTTTTTTACAATAGGAGTAATGTATCCAACCTCATTTAGAGGAAAAAGGCTTGGTTATTGTTGTTGATTTCCTGCTTTTTTCAAATCCTTGAAGAAATGTTATCTGGGTCCTTAGATGCTCTTTGCTTGATAAATGAATATTCATTTTGTGTTTCAGAAACACAATAGGCGAAGAAATTGAAGACACTTCCCTAGATGCTGTATTTAGTGAGGACGACAGTGAGGTGCTTGGAGAGGATTCAGATAGTGATGGATTTCTTTCAGAGGTTGAATTATAATTTTTTGCTGGAACTATTGTTAATTTCAGCTTTTAATGTATTTTCCTCTTGTATGTTTGGTGTATTAATTTCTTTAGTTTGTGATCAGGACTCAAGCTGTGCACAGTTCACAGGAAGTGATGGTGAAAATGAAAATCATATTGAGAGTAAGGATATTTTTAGCTTTTCAGTTTAAACTAAATGCAGCTTCTCTTTGCATATGTTCTGTTAGATTTTGATCCAAGTTACTTTCAGACTGCAATGGAGGTAGTTCCTTATTGCTACAGAACAGAGATATTCGCGCAGAGCTTTTAAAGAAAACAAAAAGGTTGAACAAATTGAAAGAAAAGGTGATTTCCTTGTAGCTATGGTTGCATAGTTGGTTTACAGCTGAATTTTACTGTTTTTATTTTAAACACATGCACGAGCGCATGCACACACGCATCGCATGCAGAGACACATACACACATGTATGTATATATGTGTTTTCTTTGTTATTTGACTAATACTTCTTTTGAACAATTATGCTATACTTGTGTCCTTTTTCTTATAGTATAAGAAATTTTATTAGACTTAAAGGGAGGACGACGGCTACAACTAAAGTAGCATAAGAAATCCTCCAAGACAAAAACCACGAGATGAGAAACAGTGTTAATAGGTGTTGTCAAGGATAACAGTGGTATTAATTCTGTGTATATTTGATATAAGATAGTTTATGCTCCTTTTCTTGGTGGGGTGCTCTCTTGGAAGATTAGCTTCCTAAAATTAAGGGTGCCTTTGGTTTGCCTCTTTTCATTTTCAGTAAAAATGAAAAAACATATATGACCCTATGTTTAGTTATTGTTCTAAGAAAACATTTTCCACTGAAAATGTCTTTGGACTGATACACAATTGAAAATGCCAAATTCATGTTTTCAGTGTTTTCTTTTTCTGTTGCGGTTTTGAAAATGCAGTGGCATTTTTTGTAAATATTGAGAACATAACTCAAGTTCTTTGTTCGAACCTAGCCAAAAGAAAACAGCCTGTTTCTTTTTTTCTTCTTTTCTCTTTTTTTTTTTTTTGAGTTCTCCCTTATGCATCACTCGTAGCCAACTGTACATGTCAAATCCGTTCTCTTTTATCCTCTCTTGGTCGTGCTTCCAACCTTGCTCTTTTCATGAAATATACCCTGTGCAAATTGCAATGATTCACCTTTTGGTTTTTCTTATCTTCATTATTTTTAGCAAAAATTGCATAAAAAGGAAAAAAAAAATCATATTTCATGTTTTGATGCTAGTTTCTAAATTTGATAATTACAATAAAAATAACTCAAAATTAAGTGAGTACTTTTATTCATAGTCTTATTTGCAGAGTTATTTTAGATTTTTATAAATTCTTTTACTAGATGAACCAATAGAAAGCAAATATATATACATTTTATTATTTAATACCATATATAATTTTATTATCTTGAATTTGATTTGAAAATTACATTTTGAAAACAAACAAACCAACCATTTTTTCATTATTTTCTCTTTCTGAAATCATAGTATACTTTTATAAACTATGCATTTCCTAAATTTGAAAATCTGAAAATGAAAATCTTTTTCAGAAAATAAAAACAGAAAATATTTTCACAAACCGAATGCACTGTAAGATTTTTGTTGTCCATTTTACATTTGAGGGATGCCAAACCGAATTCCTTGCACCCAAAAACTGTGGAGAAAATAGCTTTAACTCTGTCTAGGACATTCCCTTGTCCTTTCTTAAAAATAAAAAATGTTAGCCTCATCATGGGAAATTTCAATGTGATTTTTGCACTATGTTTATTTTTCATTTTTTGCCATGTTAGACTCTAGTAAGTGTAATATTCAGTTTCATGTGTTGCTATCCTATATTTCTTGTTCCAATATCTATCTAACTCTGCCTTTGCTTTGAAATTTCTAGGATCCAGGGTTCTCAAAATTTCTGGAAGGCTACGATATGGGCATTAAACAAGCCAAAGATGAAGAATCTGTGAGAAGTTTTATTGTTTATTTAGTAACAATGTTAAAATTTCCATGTAGGACACAAGAAGAAATCAGAGAGAGAGGGAGGGAGGGAGAGGGAGAGAGAGGTCCTAAGAGATAGACCTTTGAAGATACTATTAGCAGAACACCATGGAGAAACTGAAGTCAAACCCTATCCTCACGTTGTCTAAATATGAAGAATTCCCTTGGAACTTCTAGCATTCCTTTCCAGCAAAATATACCAGAGAATAGCAAATACTGAGCATTGTCTCATCACCTTTGCTTGTCTATGAAAGCCAAAACCTCTAAATTGAACAAGGAGAAACTGACGCAGCTCTTTTTGTTGCTTTATATGATGATTAGTATTATTAAAAATTATGACCACCATGTGGAATTCCTGTCTGCTTGGCTAGTCATAAGGATTCAACAAAGTTTTATGTTGACCGACCATTGTCAAACAAAACTCTATTCATTTATCTAGGTTTGGGACTGGTTTTGTGTTTGGATCCCATAGTTAGTTAAGGGAGTTAGTTAGCTGGGAGATTAGTTGACTATAAATAAAGGATGTGCAGATTAGTTAGTGGTCTTTGATCATTTTGTAATTGAGTTTAGACTCTTGGGAGAGATTTGGAGCTCTAGAATTCCCATTCCCTCAACTAGTGTAATTCTTCTATATTCAGCAATAAAGGTACCAGTGCCTAACATTTTGTAAAGATTTGTAAGAAAGTACAATATAGGAAAAGTTTTGAGACCAGCTATGCACAATGAACAAAAATAAATAATAGAAAATGCAGCAGCTGCTGTTTCAATAGATTTATTATTTTTTGAAATCATTATCTATTTATCCATTAAATATATGACTTTGACCTTTCAACGAGTGACTTGTTTTAATGACAACTGACTGCTTGTTTCTTCTGTGGTTCAGAGTTCTGATGATGAAGAAAGGCTAGATGGGGTGCATCCAATGAATGTGGATACTGCACCTTCTCATAAGGGCAAACTGTTAACTAGTGTATATGTTGATTCTTTGTGTAAACTTGTAAAAGAAGAGCATAGTGTGCCGGCCCTTACTTGTCTCATAAATGCTTATAGGGTGGCATGCCACAATGATTCTGGACCAATCAGTGCCAGTGGTTCTGTCTTATCCCCTGGCATTCAGAACAGTGAAACTTTCTGCAAGATCTTAACATTCATGCTACATGAAGCTGATACTATATTTAAGAGATTACTGGGATTATCATGCCCAAGTCTCAGGAAGGAAACTGTTTTGGAGCTAAAGAATAAACCAAAATGGTTGTCTTTGAAACCGCATATTAAGTCATATTTAAGGAGTACTGTGTTTATCCTGAACCAGGTGACCGACTCAGAGATATTGACTTTCTCAATTTGTCGACTCAGAACTTCAATAATTTTTCTGGTTGCATTTCCATCTTTACTGTGCAAGCTTCTCAAGGTATTCTTAAACTTTCAGCAGTTCACGTTCCTATATCATGCATTTTCCATTTTTCACTCACTGTTACTTTAAAGTATATTCCATAATTCTGTTTGGAAGTTACATCCCTAGACAAGTGTATATTTTCATTTTTGGTCATGCTTATTCCACAAAATGTACAAACCAGCATTGTGGTCCTAGGATGGGATGTGATTTGACCCACCCATTGTAATAGACTGTTCTGAAGATGCTGTACAATGGCATGCAGTTGATTTAGTTTGCCCTCCTTTGTATTTATACTAGTAACATTTGTTTGGAGATACTATTGTACTAGCATCTTACAACCTATGCAAGCCTGGCTTATTACTCATAAAATTCAATGGCAAGAGGTTACCCTCCAACACTCCCTCTCAAGATGCTACATAAACACTAACCACGCTCGGCTACAAATGTAATCTTCCATGTTTCAACAATTTGCTCTTTTTAAATTTTGTACTAGCTACTCCTCAATCTGTACATGACTGCTACAAATGAGTTCTCTAGCCAATGTCACTAAGCAAGTGATATATCCATGCAAGTTCACATGTACTTTGAACCATAGCATGACACATGAATAAGCCACCACAATTTGTTTCCTGCTTTTCCCTAAGACCTAGTTACTGCCAACCAAAAGACAATAATTGAAGCAGATCTTTCATCAATAGGAGAATTGGCTCAATTTCACAAATAAAACCTTCCATCTCACAATCGTCATGGTCATTGTACAATACATCCCTTAGCCAGGTACTTCAAAAATGTACAAACTAGATCCCAAGGAGTTGTCCTGGGAGAGGATATGAATTAACTAACTGAACTTGATGAGAAGTCTATAATGAGTTGTCCTGGGAGATGATATGAATTGACTAACTGAACTGGATGAGAAGGCTATATCTGTGTGTGTAAGTGATAATTAAGCTTTTCAGCCAGCTCCTTCTATCATCCAGGGCCTGGAACCATCATCTGTTGAAAGCTTCATATTCAGAACCATTGGTTTCTCACATGGCTTGGCTTCCCTCACTAACTGTTATTGCTGGGTGTTGACCACCATGAGAATATAGTCAATGTTTGACTGATTTGGGCCTCCCTCTGTGTCAATTGAATGTTGTACAACCCATACAAATTTGGCCCATAACTCATAATATAGAACATGACATTACTTACTAATAATAGCTGTACATTTCATCCAATTTGGTTGATGACTTTTAGCAACCAGATCCTTGGAGTACTTTGGTTTTATGTTTAATGTTAGATCTTGCATACTTTTTGTCAACCTTTTGCCAAGTGTGTATAACGTCAATCTCAATTCTTTAAAATCATCCTCACCTGGCACTTGAATTGATTGCAGATTTCTGTTCAGCTTTGGGCAACGGGTGATGAGTCTTTGTCATCAAACTCCTTTCTCATCATAAGAGATATTGCTTCCATGTTTAGCTCTAATTGGTTTGATTCCTGCTTTGTCAAGACATACAAGGCTTTCATTAGTCACTCTCAATTGAATGAGCGAAGTTCGTGTAAACATATATATTTTCTAAGGAACTCCTTCGTGGAGCTATGTTGTTTAGATGTGCAGAAGTCATCTAACAAAGCCATGGTATGTATGCTGCATTTGGCTAAGATATTGCAGAAGGGGTGGCAAACAAAGAAGAAGGTAATCTACTAATCTTAAAACATTTTCGTCTTCATTGCTTTTACTGATGCAACTTAAATGTGAAAATGTCAATGCCTTAAAGAATTGGATAGCATGTATACTCCAAGGAACAATAATAATAGGCATGTCAGGGATTTTTTTTTAATTTTGATGCTGTGCATTCTGTTTTCTTGGCAGGAGGTGGTTAAGAAAATTTGCAGTCGGCAGTACATCAATTGCATTGATCTATGGGTTGCATTTGTATCAGCAAACGCACATCACTATGATCTTCAGCCTTTGCTGTATATGATTGTGCAGATTATAAATGGAGTTGCGCTCTTGTTTCCTGGGCCTAGATATTTACCTCTGAGGCTAAAGTGTATCCAATGGCTTAATCATCTTGCTGGTTCAAGTGGGATTTTCGTCCCTGTTACATCATTGGTGCTGGATGTTCTAGAATACAACATCACCAAGGATGGTGGGAAGCCTGGCATAGTCTTTGAACCATTGTCAACCATAAAGGTCAGACAGTGATGTATCAATGCATTTCCTTTTGTATTTTTTTAGATCCATTATCTCTTGACGTCTGAATCCACAGGAGATATTTGTATTAAACTCATTTACTTTGTTGTTGTAATTGACATTTTATAACTATTGCAGCTTCCGAAGCATTGGTTAAAATCGCGTGACTTCCAAGAGGAATGTGTCTCATCTGCCATTGAGCTTCTTTCGGAGCATTTTGCGCAATGGAGCTACCATATATCTTTTCCTGAGCTGGCAACAGCTCCACTTATCCGTATCAAGAAGCTCTATGAGAGAACTTCTATTGAGAGTTTCAGACGGGTTATCAGGCGTTTCATTGATCAGGTACAAGTCCTAATGGAAGCGATTCAGTTTTCTTACACCTATTTTTGGAATCAAGCATGTGAGATTTTGAATTTTGACATTCAAATGGGTGTCTGATAACAACTGATTGTGGGTTCTGCAGCAATATCAGTGTGATATTACTCTGAGAACCTTGAGAAAAATGAAAAAAACAGCAAAAGGAACAATGGAAGAGTAACAATTGGGGCAATTGGAGTGGCCTCCTACTCTTCCAATGCCCTTCTAACAGTTCTTCTGAATGAATATTCCCTCGTACATACCCCACCTAAATCTCACCAAAGCAAATCACCCTTTTCTGTCTTCCTTGCCAGCTTACACAATTAGTTATTTCTACCATGTGGAATATGGGCCAACCCTACCTTCCTTTCCCTTCTATAAACCTTACCGAACATGGGGTCTCTATCAGTCTGGCGGTCCATTAAGCGTGTAGGAACCTTCATACTACGACTGCATTGCAACCTCCCTGCTTTTGCAGTTCTGTGCAGAGTTTTGATTAACCTGTTTAGTGAATTTCTTGGGGGCCTACCCCTGCTAAGCTTTCCAGCAATAAGTTCGGTTGAATCAACCATTTAAGTTAATATTGGCAATAGCTTTCATTTTCCTATTTCAATGGGACATTGAATTATAGCAACGTTACCCATTTTTCTTTTGTTGGTTCCTTTCGGGGTTGGGGGAATTCAGGTGGAGATGAATATTGACTTTGTGCAAAGGAAAAGAGAGGAGGTTCCTTTTTCACCCAAGGATCAGCAGTCTGTTGAATCATTTCTTCAGGTATCTCGCTCATTTTCCCTTCTCTCTTTGGCATGTTTGTGAGTTTGATTTTGGAGAGGAAGGAAGAGTAAAGTCTTGTAGTATAAGATTTTAATTTTTATATTATGAACCCTTCCTTTCCCTCACTTTGCCTCTAAAATCCAAATTTAGAAAAATACCCTTAGGGTTCCAGTCACATTTGTAACTATACTATTTAAGTTGTTGAATTGGCAGATTGAAAAACGTACTGGTAACACTGCATTTACGCAATACTACAGAAGCATAATGAGCAAGGCTGCTTCCAGAAAAATGATTTCTCATATAAAAGGTATGATTGGCTTAAACACTTGCCTCTTTGTCTTATTTATATTTCTTGGGGTCCTGTTCAAGCTATTTGTTTGGGCTGATGCACTAACTAGGTTTTTGACTGAATATGCCTTACTTTTTACTGCTATTAGTCTGAAGACTGATGATTGTCTGCTATTATGAATTCACCCTTCAGTCCAAATTAGGTTTAAGACATGAGTAATCATATTGAATGGAGAATCCGATATTTTCAACGGTTATTCTAAAATTTTTTCTTGCATTTTGATCCCTTTGTTTCCAATGTTTTGGCTTTGGTCCTGATTATTCTAAAATTGGTCTCTATTAATATTTAAGAATATTCATTAGGTACTTAGACCCGTGTAAGTATTTTAAGAATATTTTTTTTGATTCTTATAAATACGATCACTTAACCACTGTGCTGATGCAATCGGGATAAAAACCAAGACCTTAGAAAAAAGATAGACTGAAAACCGAAAAAACAAATTAGAAGGAATAAAGTTAAAAATCTATATTTATAAAATAATTAACATATTTCTATCATATATTTATTAATAATATGGAGCCATTTATACTTCCCTATCTTGAACAGGATTCAATTTTCAGGTCGTATTATCTAAATTCTAAAGAGCTGAGGGGCACATTTTATGTACAATTAAATTCTCTTATATTGTGCTTTTTGACCCTCCATTTTTGACACTATCCATCACACGTGTTGCAGAACCCAAGCAAAGGAACGAGAAAATGCAGCGTCGAAAAGGCATAGTTAATGTGACCGCGACTGACACTTGAAAGAAATGATCTTTCTTACTGTTTCATGATTTGATTCTACTTCGGTTGAAGGAGACAAATTTTGTTTTGAACTCTGATACACCTAGGCTTTAGTTTAGAAACTATCACAGTAATATAGCAACTTCAAGGACAAATGAAGTTACATTCATTATACTGAACGATCATTGTTCTGAAATTTATTTCTACTGCATTTATAGTATATTTGAATGTGAGGAGATGAGAGGAAAGAAAATAAAGAGAAAAATGTGTTTTCTTTTTCTCTTGTTTGGATGTAAAAAAAATAAGAGGAAAGAAAAGTTATAGATTGCATAAAATGGCACACGCACCTGCATGTGCGCACACATAAGTATGAATATTATTAAATAAATCAATATATATATATATATATATATATAATGTACTATAAAAAATAAATATTATTTTTATATCATCTATCTCATGATTATAAATAACACACACACATATATATATATATATATATATATATATATAATAAGTATGAATATCATTGAATAAATCAATATATATAATATACTATAAAAAATAAGCATTATTGTTATATTATCTATCTCATAATTACAAATACTGTTTGTAAAATTTATCATATAAATTAAATATATCTTTATTTTCATTATATAAGATGTATGTGATTCTTGTCCTTTTCTTGTTTGTATTATATATAATATGAGAGATAAAATTTGTTGCAGCGAAAAACGTAAAATCATTGGTCTCTCTCTTGTCTGGCCTTTTTCTTTGCATATCAAAGAAGAAAAGTTGTATGTGGGTTCCATATAGAATCTTTTCTTTCCCCCTTAATTTTCCCTTAATCCAAACGAGTAGAAAATCCTAACTTTTAGCTGTTTTTCCTCCTTGATAGTTCTCCCCTTCCTTTTTCCCTAGACCCAAACGGATGATGCTTATGCTCTTTTTGGCATTGGAAAAAAATAGTGAGGAAAGAAATGGAATGGAAAAAAAATAGAGAGGAAGGAAGTTTAAGTGATTTTTATTTTTTATAGATATATTTGGACGAAAGGAAAATAGAAAGTAAAAAAATAGAAAAAAGACTAATTTTCGTATTTGTTTCAATGGAAAAGTGAAACGAAAAAAAGAACAATGATATCAAATGACTTTTTTATCCTTATATTATGAAAAAATAAAAAATTTATTTTTTATAGAGCTATCTAAAAAATTATTAAAAAATTAAAATTAGATATAATTTTATCATAAATTTATCTATCAAAATAATATGAATAAATGTAATAAAAATTGACCTTATACATATTTATATCAAAACATTCAAGTCAATATCATTATTTTATATTTAATAATTTTATTAATTAATATCAAATAGAAAATGTAACTATTTTTAATATAACAAGTTTAGAATAATATCAAGCTAATATATAAAAAAAATATTAATAAAAATAAATTATTTAAATTTATTTAAAATAAAAATATTAAAGTCACGAATATTGGGGATAGGATTTAAATAATGAGTACCGATATTTTTGGAATATGTAAATATTACCTTTTTCTTCCACATTTTTCTGCCTACATGGGAAAGAAAAAAATTTAAGTGGATCTCATATCTTTTTGGCACTATTTAATCTTTTTCCTTTCAATTTTTTTTACACCAAATGGTGAAAGATCACTTCCTTTCTCTTACTTTCATTCCTTTCCTAATCCTTCTTCTCTTTTTTTTTTCCAAATAAACACAGTGTTAAGGATAAGAGCATCGAAATGAGATTTAAAGTTTGCATTTTCTCCAATGTACTAAGGAAGTTGTATGTTGTGTGGATATATATCTTCAGGTGTTCATGGGATTTGTATGGTACCCTTTTTGTTTAAAGAGGTTTAAAACCTTTTCTATGTTGTTCAATTATTTTTTGACATATATTGATTACATAGATAATGATATGACAACATTTCAATATTTAAATTTAATCTACTTTAACCTTTTCTAATCACAAATCTTTCCCACAATGTTTCCAAATACTTGCATACTTCTCCGTCCAAATCCCAAACATCTTATAACTAGCGACTTAACAGGTTTTCCAACATTTTTTATTGGTTTGGATATTAATATAATTAAATGAGGATGGAATCAAAAAATATTTAAAAATATTATAGAAATAGTGATCCATGAAAAAAAAAACTTTGGAAAAATAGTTCAATGCAACCATGACAGAATAGTCCTTTAGGCTGTGCTTGGAGATTATCTCAGGACAATGGAGATAGAGATATTGAGATAGTAGAGATGAAAATATTAAAAAAGACTGTCTCTATGTTATGTTTGGTAGTAGTGTAGAAAATATGATGGCATACAATCGCTATATCTTGTTTGAAAATATGGAGACAAGATAAAAATTACATGATAAAAACATTATTTACTCCTGTAGACTGTCGTCGCCAGTCATTGGAAAGTCGTCACCTATCATTGAAAAGTCCCGCCGGCCATTGGACCACCCATTATAGTGAGGACAAAAAGGAATACAAACATATATATATAGGAATATTATTAAAAAATATTAAATTTTTATCTCAGTGTATTGTCTCTACTATCCCTCTATTTTAGAGATATAGAAATTTTTTATATTTTGTGTCCTGAGACACAAACAATAATCCCTTTTTATGCTTGTCTCCACAACCAAACAAATTTGTGTCCTTGTTGTCTCTGCATTTTATATCATGGGACAGCGACCAAACACAACCTTATGTAGGTTGAAAAGTGCACGAGAAAGGGAGTTGAATCGTGGCCAAATTTTTCTTTGCTTTTTTGTTTCTAAAAAACTCTAACAAATACTATCAAGTATGAACATGAAGTGCAGTAGAAATAGTTGTTAGTATACTTTAGAAAGTAAATTTTTGAAACTATTAAACAAGTTAATATAAAAAGGTTTTCTAGAAAACACTATATGAAAGACACAAAGCAGTAAACAAAAGAGATTCAAGGAAAGAAAAGATACTGCACAGGGATTTTTATACCAGTTCGGCCAACCTATCTGCATCCAGTTCTCAACTGCTGTTGAGTTTCACTAACACCTTTCTAAACTTGAGAAAATCAGATAGTCTTTATAGTAGTCTTCTCAAGCTCTTACCAACGACTAGTAGCTCACTCTACTATCACCCCTAAGTAGTTTATAACCAGCCTCTTCAAGCTAATTCTGTGATTAATAGCTCACTCACTCTAATGTCACCTTACAAGTAGTCTTTGTTTTGCCTCTTCATACTAACTCACAGTGATCACTACTAAATTAGGGTTACAAAGGTTTATGTTTTGGGTTGAATTACTCAAACTAAACATCACTCAAGTTTTCGTATGATAAATAATAACAGAACTAGAAAACTTGAATGACTTTTTTCTATCTATTCTTCCTAGGAAAAGCATATGATCTACTAAGAACGTAGAAAGAAGATTTTTACAAGGAAGAAACTGATTACAAGCTATAATAACTTTACATATGAGGAGAGGAAATTTCTTCAGCGTTTCAGCACTATGATGAGCAAAAGTCTATCTCGTTAAAAGAACAACATATCCTTTTATACTTGATCTTCATTTATGACTATTGCTCTTGATCTGTTTTCCAAGTGACACACGTTGATTTTCCTTTTGTGTCTTGGAAATGAAGTCTAGAGGAGTAGCTTAGCGTGTCAGAGCAGTTACAGAAGCCGTTGTATAATAGAGGTTTCTGAGTCCACCTTTAGACACTACTTTTTACTTTCTGAATGAGGATTTTGAAATTTTCCTTCTAGAAGCTGGGGCAGTTGACCAAGCTGACAGAAGAGATGTCACGTCAATCCTTGATTGGGTTTCACTTTGAATTTGATTTTCAAATTTCCCTCACATTCTTGTAAAGTGAACTGTTTACAGTGAAATGTGCATTTTGAAATGCCATCTCAGTTTTTGAACTTCTATTTGATCTTCTATACTTCAATTAGAGCTTGTTGTGAATGCTATGTTTACACTCATGATGATTGAAGATGGTAGAACACACTTGCTTCAGAATTGGATTGGAATCTTCACTTGAAATGCACTTTCTGAAGTCACGCCCTACTTTCTAAAGATCTACTTCTTGATTTCCTATACTTGAGAATTTTCTTTCATCCGTTGAGCATATATACGTTCATTTCATGATATATTTTTTACTTTAATTAAGTTTCAATCTCTTCAAATGAGATTAAATATGTTTGTATATGTCATTGTGAAAATATTCTTGTTCTTAGAACAAGTATGCCAATGTGAAAAGTCCTGTTTGGTGCTTCAAGAAACTCAAGGAAAATATTAGTCCTTCTTCAAAACATTTTCATGAAATTGGTTTCGTCATCACTCAAAATGTTAAGCACTGGAGCTTTCTGATAGGTTCCGAAGCTAACAATCTCCCCTTTTTTGATGATGAAAAACCAATTTTTAGAAAACCTTTTGAAGAGATTTAGAAAGAAATATATGATAAGATGTGGAGCTTGATAAACCAATTTTCTTTCAAAATACATACTATGAAATTTTCAGAACGTCTTATTCTTAAAGTATGATGTAGATAATCAAAACATTTTGTTACCTTAAGTGACTGAAATTAGAGTTGTTTTTATTTCAATAAGGTTTCTAAAGTTAATCAGAATGCTTTCTAAGAAGTATCAGAGCAAGTTTTGATAAGGATATGAACATGTAAGCTTTCTAAATAAAAACATTGATTTTTGTTATGTTGACTTTTCTGAAATACGTATGTTAAAAAAAGCATAATACTCATGATTATTTCTCTTGATCTTGAATCCATATACAACACATCTTTATCCAAATATATTTTTGAAATACAAAGCAATTTTTGTGCATAAAACATGTAACATATAAACTTTGCACACCAAGGAAGTTTCTGAAGCTAAAAGGAAAGTGATCACATATGTATCAAAGCATGTGTATCAGAGATTGTGGTGTTTATAAAAAAAAAATTCATATATATATGTGTGCTAGAGCATATATGTTTACATATAAAAAAAACTTCAAGATCGTGCAACAACATACATATTAGAGCACCAACAAAGATGTGTATCAATGCTATGTATATCAGAGCATTAAAGATATGTTCGAAGCTAATAATTTAAATGAAACTAAGTGTATGTTGGATGTAACTAAGTATCAAAGTGTGCTAAATATCAGGGCAAAAGATTAAGACTTATAAAGCATACACCATGATCAAGATATATGATTAACTACTCAATCAATATATATCAGAGCTTAAAAACTTTGAGAAAGATGGACTGATCATACATGTATCAAAGAAATAATTGCTGATGGTATAGGAGCAATAACAAAAAAAAAAGAAAAAGAAATAGATAGTAAAAACAGAAATATGTGTAGTCAACAAAGAAAATGCTAATGCTGATTTAAAAAAAATCTTTGAGCTCCCTATCAACTTGCTCCCCTTGAATTCCTTGGCATAAGATTTTCTTCATCTTCTTTTCTTCTCCCCCTTTCGTTATTAACAAAAAAGGGTGTACTGGAACCCAGGTAACACCATCATCAGCCTCTTTGCTTGACCTTACAAAGTATCTCCAATAGTAAAGCTTCACGTCTTCTTGACTAAGCTTACATTCTATCCAACTGGTCAATCATCTTACGCTGGTTTTGTAGCATTATCTGGACTTCAGAGAAGCTTGGTTGAGGTGTAGGTTAACATGATGAAGAGGAGGCCCTTGTTGTTGTGAGGTTGACTTGTGGAGCAAAGGGCAGTGCAGAGCTAGTAGCTAGAGTAGGGATAGGAGGCTCATCAACTGGAATAGACACTACTACACATTTCAGTTTTATTAACATTTAAAAATGTTGCTATTTCCAATTAATAACATTTTTGCAAATGTTGCATTTACCCTATATCTCTAAAGTGTTTTAGCAACATTTTTTTCTATATGTTTACTAACATTTTAAAAATGTTACAATACATCTTTTTGTAACATTTTCCAAATGTTACTATTTACAATCTTTTTGGTAACATTTTTAAAATGTTACCAGTTATTATTTTCGTAACACTTCTAAAAATGTTGCAATTTACTTTATTGTGCAACATATGAAAAGCGTTGCCATTTTAGATGCCAAAATTAATTTGATCTAGCTTAAAGAGTGTTACCATTTACTCCTTGTGCTCATATTTATAACAACACATTAATAATCAGGCAACAACTTTAAACAAAAACAATTTTCATTCAAAATTCTACATATCCACTACATTAAAAAATGATAAAATAAAAGATAAAATAAAATAGTATAACTTTTTTAAAACTTTTATTTACCGATAATTTGGTATAAAAGCTCAACTCACAAGACAAGGTGAAGAGCAAGAAAAGTAAAATTATAAAACCAAATCAAATATTGACACATTTTATAACACCCTAACTTTCAACATAATACGTCTATGACGCATAATGGTTAATCGTTAGTTGCTACTCTTTCTTCTCAGATTTTTGCTTGATTTTGAAAAATAAGTTTATGGAAAATACGACTCTTTTTTTATCATAAGACCAAACTATGAGCCATTTGTCTATAACTTATAAATATTCATCATATAACAATACATGTAAATCAGAGAATAGCATAAACTGAGAACATCATCATACCATAACATAATGTCAAATAATAATAATAATAATAATAATAATAATAATAATAATAATAATCATGCAAATATTGTATCATAAATAATTGTACCGAGTTCATCTAAAGAGATTAAGCATTCAATAATCCAAAAGTTAGGCAATACTATTATGTAGCTAAACCTTTAGTGACTGCACGTCTATGAGAAATTATATTATGGATCCATAGGAATATGAGACAACTTCTATGACTTGTGACAAGGAAGGCTATGTCCCCACTCCCGATGTACCACTTTTATTATGGGCCGAAACGCAACTCTTACATCGGCATCTCAAGGGAATCCACGGACATCGCCATCAACCTCTGAAGATGAGATGGAAAGAACATGAAGAGGGAGTGAGAAAATTATAAAAGAATCTCAATAGGGCTTTCACCTCCTAACATGTGTGTTATCATCATCATCCCCAGAAACCTCGGGTTTCATTATGAAAATATGAGCATACATATAAGATTCATTTATTAGGTTCCAAATACCATTATCTAAGGCCCGTATCTTTTAGCATATGCATCATACTATATCATGAATGAATGTCAATACCATATGAAAAATATCATAGAAATCAAAATCAAAGCATATGACATAAAGAACATAAATTCTTCTAACATGATTTTTATTCATTATTCTTGTAGGTGACTTAGATTTCATATTCTCTTTCTTTGGGGGCTATCCTATATCTTCTCCCCTCTTGAGAGTTTTAGATTACGCACTCATACCTGACTAGTCATCACTAGTTTACACTTATCTTCTCGATACGTTAACTCCCGACTCCTAGAATGCGAGATAGGGGGCATAGGATCACCTTTCATAACTATTAATTCCTGGAGTCTGAAGGATCCTCTTATTGGATCACCTCTCATAACCATTAATTCCTAGAGTCTAGAGGATCATTTCCATGTGTCTTTTGTCATCTTTCATCTTAGCATGTTATTTAGAGATGCAAGTATGAACATATAATCATAACATCTCTTTTAATACCTCCTGCTCTTTGAACACTTAAATATGCATCTCAATTAATCAATTCAAAACATGCCACAATTTATCATGTAATTGATCACATAACTTTGCACCACATTCTTTGCATAAAAGTATACACAAGCATGTTATAGATCATCACTTGCATAAATCAAGAATTAAGCATGCATAATCCTTAATTGGTAACTTAGCACAATTATCACAAGTCATACAAATTTCAACTAAAACACGTGAATACAGTTTCTATAAGATATCATTCATATTCATCTCATCAAATTATCAATATTTATGCTTAAGCCCAAAAGAGGGTCAAAACTACAATTTCTCAAAGATTATGGGTCAAAACATAATTTTTCTTTTTAACACATTTCCTCAAATTAATGATCCTCAAAGTTAATCTATACTTTTAAGAGACCCATAACACTTAGAAATAATTTAAATTCATCATAAAAACCATCTTGGATCATAGATCATGTAACATCCTAATATTTAACCTAATACGCCTAAAACGTATTCAAGTTAATTATTAGTCATTACTCTTTTGTTCCGATCCTTAATTCTAATTTTTAGAAAATACTTAATGAAAATATGGGTAATTTTTTTTTTTTGAAATAAGAGATGAAAATGTGAGCCGCGCATAAGACGAACACTGTATTCATTTGATTCGTAAACAATAATATGAAACCATATATACTGAGAATAAAATCACAAGATCATATCATAACAACCATCATAGTATATGTATTAATAAAGATTCTACCATACACCAAGTCAAATAGTAGCATAAGTACAGTCATCCGAACGGAATACATGGAAAACATAAAATACATAGACCAGAAAACCTTGCCCATTAGAGTGCATCTAAAGAAGATAACCTCAAGAGCAAAAGAAGGTTATCCTATGCAGACTGTAACATCCCCTGCTGCTTTATGGATTGACGACTGTCCCCACAAACCAACACGGGTCTTTTCAGCATGCTTTGTCCTCACTCACACGCTTCCTAGGAAAACTTCCCAGGAGGTCACCCATCCCAAAATTGCTCCAAGTCAAGCACACTTAACTGTGGAGTTTTTTCAGTTTGGGCTACCGAAAAGAAGATGCATCTTGTTGGTATAGATAGTACAAATCAATTCATATAAGCCCTCATTAACTGTATAGTCCCATACCTATACAGTCTCAGGATCCCTCTCATTCGGGTGTGTAATCGGTTCATTCATTTACCCCTCCGCTTTCGAAGTCTGCCAGGAGCCGCTCCTTGTCCGTGCCTCCTTGCACCGGCGATCACTCCCCGACTCCGCAATCCCCGGGCGTTACATGCCCACCAGCTTCCGCTTGGTTCGTCCCTGAACCACACCGTACTGGGAGAGGTGCATGCTCTGATACCATTTGTAACATCCCTTGCTGCTTTATAGATTGACGACTGTCCCCACAAACCAACACGGGTCTTTTCAGCATGCTTTGTCCTCACTCACACGCTTCCTAGGAAAACTTCCCAGGAGGTCACCCATCCCAAAATTGCTCCAAGTCAAGCACACTTAACTGTGGAGTTTTTTCAGTTTGGGCTACCGAAAAGAAGATGCATCTTGTTGGTATAGGTAGTACAAATCAATTCATATAAGCCCTCCTTAACTGTATAGTCCCATACCTATATAGTCTTAGGATCCCTCTTATTCGGGTGTGTAATCGGTTCATTCATGTACCCCTCCGCTTTCGAAGTCTGTCAGGAGCCGCTCCTTGTCCGTGCCTCCTTGCACCGGCGATCACTCCCCGACTTCGCAATCCCCGGGCGTTACACAGACTATACACACAAGCACTACCAAGGCTGCTGCCAGCTCCTACTGCTGCCAGCCTTAAGAGGGAGGAACATAACCAACCCACTGAGCCAGTTCAGTCGGAGTAGCCAAACAGTGCGTAGGTCGGGCATGGGCTCCATGATGGGGTATCATCCTCACTCGTCCTCCATGGATCGGCTACATCACGGTGGCCTTATTGCCCTCACCAAACTCATGGGCACAGTGGGGGAGGAACCCTCAGATAGCACCTAGATAGCTGAGTCCTCAGATGGATCCGTCTCAGAATGAGCCATGGAGGATGGGGGCACGTACTCTGGGTAGTCACGGATAGCAGAAGTGGCTGGCTAGGTACAACGAGTCCGCTCCTCACGACGACGTGCACGCTCGAAGATGAGGTTATCGCCAAAAGGGGAAATAGGATAGAACCGAAAGCTAGAAACTGGGTGTGCAAAGGGGCGGTCCATGTACATAAAAAGACGAACGGAACAACGACCCACGAAGTGATATGACCGATGGGCGACGTCGTAGTGCATCTCCCAAGTGGGCGTGTCAATGTAAATCACGAACGTCACCATCAACCTCTGAAGACGCGATGGAAAGAAAAGATAAAGGGAGTGAGAAACTTGATAAAGAATCTCAATAGGGTGTCCTTTTATCCTAGTGTCATCATCTACGTCCTCAGGAACCTCGGGTTTCATTATGAAATAGTGAGCATGCATAAGGTTCAATTATTAAGTTCTAAAATACCATTTACCGAGGCCCATTCATTTTAATATGCGTCTTGGATGTCATGAATGCATCATGCCTCATCATGAAATGCATGTCAATGCAAGGTGCAACATACTAAATACAAACATAAGTGATGCTCATGTATCATAGCAATTACAATATAATTTCTTTAATTTATCTTTTAGGTGACTTAGACCATTTCTTTCTCTTATTTGGGGCCACCCTATTTCTCTCGTCTTTTGAGAGTTCTAGATTATGAGCTCATACCTCACTAGTCACTAGCATACTCTTATCTCTAAAATAAGTTAACACCCGACTTTTAAGTACGGGATAAGGGGCTAGGATCACCTTTCATAACCTTTAATTCGGGGAGTCCAAAGGATCACTTCCTTATTGGATCACTTCTTATAACCTTTAATTCGGAGTGTCTAGAGGATCATTTCCATATGTTTTATGTCACCTTAACCTTAGCATGTTATCTTAAGATGCAAAAACACAAACATATTATTTAATGTCTCATGCTTTCATATTAATTATTAATCTCACAAACATCATTAAACAATGCTGGACAGAATTAGCAGAAAAGAAAATGAGCAATTTCAGTGTTATAGAAGTTACGTTTTTGATCCTTTCTCATTACCGACTTTTCCTATGATGCTAGAATTAATTTCTAAACCATTTATAAGTGATCCCTATACATTTACTAAGTGGTAAACATCCCTTTTTACTTAATTAATACTTGCTGAATAGAAACCATATTTTTCATCTTAAAAAGTCATAGAGTTCACATTTTCGGTTCTTTCTAGTTACTAGTCTTTCCTTAATTACTAAAAATAATTAGCACACTTATTAATAACAATTTTCACATGTTAAATACATTCCATACAACATACATCAAATCTGGAAAATTTTGAGCAGAAAGTAAAATTTAATTTTTCTAAGAGCATGCAAATTTACAAAATAGGCATTTTTAGTAACTAGTCCTCCTTAGAATTAATTTTAGATCAAGGAATACACTTATAATTAACTTTATCCTTATAGAAACACAAATAATAGCCTTAGCTCAGTACCAAAGGTAGAGAGATTAATAGATGGAATTTGGTTATGTGAACCATGTTTTAACACTTTAAGAATTAACATATTTCTCAAGGAAAAATTGTAAGACACAAACTTCAATTTTTTCAAGACAACAATATCTCATTTATTTGGACCTTTTTCCTTGGAGAACCAAATTACATTTATAAAGGTAGATGTTCTATGGACCAAAATTCCTATGCAAGTTGAAAGGGGTAAGTCTTGAGCACTAGACTATTTAGGTGATGGCAATGGAAATATAAATATGATATGCAAGGCTTGAATATAAATATGAGAATGCAAGTTCATTTTTAATCTTTAAGTTTAGGTGATGGCTTGAAATATAAATATGCTAGACAAGAAATATAAATATGGAATGCAAGTTCATTTCTTATCTTCAGGCTTTAGGTGACAACTTGGAAATAAATATGAGGTGCAAGGCTTGAATGTAAATATGAAATACAAAGACTTGAAATATAAATATGAATGCATTTCCATTCATTATTTCTTTAGGTTCTAGGCTCAAGACTCCTATTTAGAGTAATAACTCTAAAACACATATCAACTTTAAGGTTTGTAAAGTGAATAAATGTCAAATTATTTCTTTTAAGTTTTTTTTTATGCTCAAGATTGCTATCTAGAGTAATCCATCTAGAATACTGATCAAATTTAAGGTTGAAAGGGGTAAGTTTTGAACTTAAGTTAATTAAGTGACAATATAAACATATTATTTTATTTTTGCTCAAGTAAAACTCTTCAAAGAAGCCCAAGTGACAATATCATTTACCAAAACTCTTAGAAGTGAAACCTTTAAGCTTTAGAGGTCAAGCAAATGATGGTTTTACAACCAACATCCAAGATCCTCATCATCAAGCCATGGCTTTTCAAGAACAAGGCCATCAAGGCCGAAAAATAGAGATAAAAAGGAAAGCAAGAAACCAAAATGAAGTGCAGAGGAGAGAGTCAACATTTCAACATTTCAATCTAAGATTAATACAAAAGAAAGGAATGAAATTTTTTTTAAAATAACTCCCTACCAAGGGTATTTTCTTGATAAATGAAAGAGAGCTTGATCTTGAAAAGGAGTGAAAAGAAAACTCTTCCTTGGGCCAAGATGATTTTTAGCCAAGAGGACAAAGAAAGCAAGAAAGGTTTGTCTTGAGTGTTTGGTCTAAGAAGTGGAAAGATTAAGTATTTTAGGGGGGTTGATGGTGGTTGTGTGATGGTTTAGGGTTGACATGTAGTGGTTGAAGGTGGTGGCTCTTAGAAGAAATGAAGAAGAAGAAGAAGGATTCTTAAGAACTAGAGAGAAAACTTGAGGATTCTTGAACTTGAGATTTGCAAGAAAATAAACAAATGGCCTTTGAGAGCTTCCTTATATTTATAGAAAAATTCACATGAGGGGATAAAAGGAGGAGTGTTGGCCGTGGGCTTTTGGAGGGAAGAAGGAAGGAAAAATATCTCATTACATGGAGTGGCTAGGTATGGGCTTAGGTATGGCTAAGTATGGATTCAAGCATGGTTCTTTGAGTGTGTTATTTTTATTGAATTTCAACATGTGATAGAGTGAATAGGGAGGGGTGGCCGGCGATTTCTTGAAGGATTAGGGGAGGAAAATATCTCATTTCATTTGTGTTATGACATGGTTTAGGGCATAGGTTTGATTAGGCACTTGATTAGGAGTTGTAATTAGGTGTTTAGGTGAGAAAGTGAATGATTAAGGCCACTCAAGACAAGATTAAGGAGTGTTCTTACACAATTTGTCCAAATCCACTTTTATTAACAAGGAATCTCATCACATGACTATTCTCATGATTTAAGGAATTGGAATAGAGAAAATACTATTTCAAATTGATATGACACTTATTCTTGAATTAAGAAAAGGGTTTTGAGTTTCATTAAGTAATCTTAGGCCCTAATTAATCTCAATTAATTATTTTGACTTTAGATTAATTATTAAAATTAATTAATATTTAATTAGAACCTAATATTACTTAGGTTTCGTTAATTATGTAATTAAGCTCATTATGCTCTTAATTAAGGGCAAAACGGTAATTTTTCACAAAAATTTCCCGCCCGGGCTTAGACAGACGTTAGACATCCCTTAAAAATGACATTTCAAACTCCCGTGCAAAGTTCGGGTCCAGTCGGGGATTAATTCTGTGCTAATTAGTCACATGGGCATTTTGGTAATTTTGTGTGCAGGAACTCAAAATGAGATTCTTCTGCTCTATTAACATACATAACACACATAGTCCCCGTTTGATACTAAAATAGCCCTTGAGGATGGCCAGGGCCGGTTATCCTCATTCTTCCAGTAAAAATGATCTTAGGGGTATTTTGGTCATTTGCACACGGAAAAAATTGGGACATTACATATCAAATTTTGCTACACTTTTAGAGGTCAAAGTGCAAAATCACTCATTTTTAACACTTACCAAACACCGTAACTTCTAAAACTTTTTTTGAACATTATAAATTGAATTTTGAATATATGGACACATTCAACATTATTGCTAACTCTGATTAAAAACATTTGGCTGAAGTTACATATTTAATAGTTTAAAACACAACTTTTCGCATTTTGTAAAACGGTCCAAACTAACACTTGTGACTACACTTTTATACATCTAATATACCAAAAATAATTTTTACAACCAATATTAGTAATCCTCATGTGTATGAACAGTGATGAACAGTGATGAATAAGGCCAAAAAGAGTACCAGAATTTTGATCCTTTAAAGCTTCATAAAAAATACAATTTTGATCCTTTCTAGTTACTAGTATTTCCCAAAATGCTAAAAATAATTTTTGCAACAATTATTAATGACTTATACTCATTTAAACACCATAAATCAGTGACCTTTTCAATTTAAAAAGATCAGATTAGTAACCATAATTTTAGCTTCTAAAATCATGAGAAAATCATGTTCTTAACCCTTTTTAATTTCTAAGTCTTCTTTGTGCATCTTAAAGACAAGATCCAAGCTTCAAAAATAAAATAAACAAGCTTCAAAACCAAGGTCATCATGAGGCTGAAAACATATAGATGAAATGTGTCCATGAATTAAAATTCCCATTTAAGATAAAAGGAGCAAGTCTTGAGCTTTAGAGATTTAGATGATGACTAGAATAATAAACATGCCATGCAATCCATTTTAATCTTTATCATTATAAGGTGATAACTTAGAAATATAAATATAATATGCAAAACTTGAAATATAAATATAAAGATGCAAGTTCATTCTTAAGTCTTCAAGATTTAGGTGATAACTTGAAATATAAACATGAATATGCTAGTCCATATTATTATCTTAAGAATTAAGATGATAACTTGAAATATAAACATGATAATGCAAAGCTTGGAATATAAACATCATGCAAGTTTATTTTATATCTTGTTAAGCTCAAAACTCAAGACTTGTAGGGAATAAAACTCTTTAACTCCAAATAATCTTAACAAAAGAAAATGAGCTTTAGAGGCCAATTATATGATGGATCTATAACCACTACCATGATTCCTCATCATCAAGCCATGGTCCTTGAGTATCATAAAAACCAAAAATATAAGACAAGAAAAAGAGAAAGAACATAAAATAAAATCCCTACCAACTTGTTTCTTGTTTTCAAAGGATAAAGCTTGATCTCTTAGGAAATAAAGGGAAAAGAAATCTCCTCTAAATGAAGATGATGAATTCAGCCAAGAACGAAGAGAAAAGAGTAGGGATTTTTCTTGTGTTCTTGTGTCTTGAAATGGAAAAGTTATGTGTTTAAGAGTTGATTATGGTGAATATGTGTTGGTTTAAGGTTGAGAACTTGGATAAAGGTTGTAGGTGGAGCTTCTTGGAGGTAGAGGAGGAAGAAGAAGAGAGCTTTGTGTTTAGAGAGAGATGAGAGGATATTTGGCTAATTTTTGTGAATAAGACTATAACCAAAAAATGTAAATGGGAAGAATAAGTGTTTATGTGTGAATTAGGCTTTGGAAAAACATATATTTATAGGAGTTTAGGGGAAGGAAGTCCATGACCATTCAGTAACAATGGGGAGTGATTTTTCATTTTTTTTTTTAGTGGTAGGTAATGTATTTAGTGTATTTAATTGTTAGTGGAAAAGAAATTGATAAACAAGAGTAAGTGCTTAATAATCAAATATTTATGGTGCTCCAATACAAAATTAAATGGCTAAAATTTGTAGTGGAAATTTTAGTGCTAATAATCTGAAGTAATAAAAAAATAAATAAATAAATCTAAAATGTATTTTATTTTTAAGAAAAAGAAATATAACACACTAATTTCATATTATGTGTCTTAAGAACCCTTTTTAATTAAGAAAGAAAATCAATATTTTCTAAAATAATTTTATACTTTAAAATTACCTCAAATAATTATTTTGACTCAAGGTAAAGAAATAAAATTAATTTATCTTTAATTAGAGCCTAATGTTGCCTATATTTACTTAATTACGTAAAACTCATTTAGCACTAAACAGGGACAAAATGGTAATTTCACATAAAAATTCTCCGGAACCACCCGAACATTTTTAGATGTCAAACTATACTTTTAATAAACATTTTGAACTCCGAGATGATGACCGGGTTCAGAAATTACTTAATCATGTGTTAAATTACCACAAGGGTATTTTGGTAATTTCAAGTATGGTAAAAACTCGAAGTTGATATTTTCACTTCTACAACATCCATAACATATATAATCCCCTTCAACCACAAAACTAACCCCTTGAGAATAGCCTGGACCGACTGTCCTTGATCTCAAGGCAAAAATCATCTTAGGGGCATTTTGATTATTTGGACATTGAAAAATCGAAAATTGTGATTTTTGTACATATTGCTATTTAATCATCATATAATGTTATTCTAATTTCAAATGTCCTATTGAAGATGGCTTGGACTATTTCGGCCTTAAATCTCGTGTAAAAATGACCCAGGGGTATTTTGGTCATTTTGTACAACAATAAAAATCAAAGGCGTTACATTTCTTCCCTCCTTAAAAAGAATTTCGCCCTCAAAATTCATTGGCTATAAGTCAAGTAGGCTCCGTTGTCACGTCATTGGCTCTAATTTCTCTTGTAACCTCTTCCGTATTTATTTTACTCCACGACGCTATCTCCATTTCTGCTATTTTGACCCTCTTGGTTGTGCAATACCTCGATGTACGAATTACAATGTCGGGGATTCAAACCTTTTCTCAATGGTGCTCGTCTTAGCTTAAGACATGATCAGGGTTGAAAGTACACTTCCTATCCGGGATATATGAAAGATATCGTGAAAGGTTCGACAGATATGGGGACAAGATCATTTAGTAAACAATTGACTTGACATATTGATTCTTGTGGCATATTCTAGACTTCTTGTAGGGATGGTTTCCAAGAAACATGTCCTCTTTTAGGAACTCTAAGGGCTTTTCTTCCTTACTCTACACCACTTTCTATCTGCGTCAGGTAATGAGGGCTTCATTTCTTTCTCACTTCTATCTCTAAAACTCTAAGGGTTCATTACCCACCTAAGAGCTTCTAGTGCTCGATCTCCACTCTTGATCACCCAAAGGCTCATTCCATCTACTCTGCTGCACCCTTATGTTATACTAAATCACTACCTAAGCCATTCTTAAGACATCAGGACAACCTTTAAACAGCTCAACAATGCTAGGTAAACTAACACTGAGGGTATGATTAACTTATTACTTCAACTCTTGCAAGCTAAGAAACCATAGAAAAAGGAATCTCATTTACTGCGATATGCTATCATGCCTCAGGTACTTCCTCAAAAATGTGTCTTTACTATACTATTGATCCATAAGATCATCTTCCTTAGGCAAAAAAGGTCACTTACTACTTAAGATTTCCTTGATCAATATCTTATAACCCATAACTAACCTCATTTTCCTCTTTTCTAATGGTCTTTTAACCGTACCTTAAATTTATCCCTAATGGTTGCATCCTACGAGGGCTATAAACATAGGCTACCTTTTATGCATCAAACCTATGGGGGACTTAAGCTTTCTCTTAAGGAAGAACTCAGGTACCTATCTTAAAGCAACATGAAAATACTCTCTCATCACGAAATCTCAACCAAGACTTATCCAAAAACCACCTTGCTTACAAATGGATAACTTATTCCCAACATCCAAACTCACAATGGTCCGACACCAAATAGATAAAAAACAACACATAGGCTTGATTGGAAATAGAAGCTATAACAAAATAGTATAATTGGACATGGTTGTCCATGAGGCAAACCATTACAGAAGAACAACAAGTCTTATCTTAGAAGCAATAGACTTGCCGTCAATATAAGAAAAGGGAATTCTCACCAAGTGACGAAGACATCTCATTCTTGAAAGAGCTTAAAAAAATGACAGACCTTATTAGTTCAAAGGTTATTTCAAAAACAAATAGGTGTGTTGGTACACGAGGGAAAGCCTAACCGGGCATAGTTACGCTAAAACTAGTCATTAATAGAATTGTTTCCATTTCTAACCACTAGAAGGCATGCCAAACATGAAGGAAGAGACAATGCGACACATGTAAGGGTAGACCTTTGACAAGTTCAATAATAGAAATAAGACTGAACAATGCACTGAAAGAACTAGGTGTAAGCAAATACGAGGAGACCATTATGTCAAGAAAAAAAAATCACTCCCCATTGTTGCTTAATGGCCATGGACTTCCTTCCCCCAAACTCCTATAAATATGTGTTTTTCCAAAGCCTAATTCACACAGAAACACTTATTCTTACCATTTACATTTTTTGGTTATAGTCTTGTTCACAAAAATTAGCCAAAAATTCTTTCTTCTCTCTCTAAACACAAAGCTCTCTTCTTCTTCCTCGTCCACCTCCAAGAAGCTCCACCCTCAACCTTAATCCAAGTTCTCAACCTTAAACCAACACATATTTACCATAATAAACTCTTAAACACATCACCTTTCCATTTCAAGACACAAGAATACAAGAAAAATCCCTACTCCTTTCTCTTCCTTCTTGGCTGAATCATCATCATCATTTAGAGGAGATTTCTCTTCCCTTTATTTCTTAAGAGATCAAGCTTTATCCTTTGAAAACAAGAAACAAGTTAGTGGGGATTTTATTTTATGTTCTTTCTCTTTTTCTTCTCTTATATTTTTGGTTTTTATGATACTTGAGGACCATGGCTTGATGATGAGGAATCATGGTGGTGGTTATAGATCCATCATATAATTTACCTCTAAAGCTCATTTTCTTTTGTTAAGATTATTTGGAGTTAAAGAGTTTCATTCTCTAAAAATCTTGAGTTTTGAGCTTAACAAGATATAAAATGAACTTGCATGATGTTTATATTCCAAGATTTGCATAATCATGTTTATATTTCAAGTTATCACCTTAATTATTAAAGATAATAATATGGACTAGCATATTCATGTTTATATTTCAAGTTATCACCGAAATCTTGAAAACTTAGGAATAAACTTGCATCTTCATATTTATATTTCAAGTCTTGCATATCATATTTATATTTCCAAGTTATCACCTTCTAATGATAAAGATTAAAATGGATTACATGGCATGTTTATTATTCTAGTAATCACCTAAATCTCTAAAGCTCAAGACTTGCTCCTTTTATCTGAAATGGGAATTTTAATTCATGGACACATTTCATCTATATGTTTTCGGCCTCATGATGATCTTGGTTTTGAAGCTTGTTTATTTTATTTTTAAGGCTTAGATTTTGTCTTTAAGATGCACAAAGAATTTTTGAAAGACTTGGAAATTAAAAAAGGTTAAGAACATGATTTTCTCATGATTTTAGAAGCTAAAATTATGGTTACTAATTTGATCCTTTTAAACTGAAAAGGTCACTGATTTATGATGTTTAGATGAGTATAAGTTACTAATAATTGTTGCAAAATTTTTTTTTAGCATTTTGGGAAAAACTAGTAGCAAGAAAAGATCAAAATTGTATTTTTTATGAAGCTTTAAAGGATCAAAATTCTGGTAGTGTTTTCGGCCCTATTCATCATTGTTCATACTGTTCATACACATGAGGATTACTAATATTGGTTGTAAAAATTATTTTTGGTATGTTAGATGTATAAAAGTATAATTACAAGTATCAGTTTAGACCATTTTGCAAAATACGAAAAGTTGTGTTTTAAACTATCAAATATGCAACTTCAGCCAAATGTTTTAATCAGAGTTAGTAATAATATTGAATGTGTCCATGTATTCAAAATTCTATTTATAACGTTTAGAAATTTTTTTAGAAGTTATGATGTTTGTTAAGTGTTAAAAATGAGCAATTTTACACTTTGACCCCTAAAGTATAGCAAAATTTGATCTATGACCCAAGATGGTTTTTATGATGAATTTAAATGATTTCTAAGTGATATGGATCTCTTAAAAGTATAGATTAATTTTGAGGATCATTAATCTGAGGAAATATGTTAAAAAGGAAAATTATGTTTCTACTCATAATCTTTCAGAAATTGCAGTTTTGACCCTCTTTTGGGCTTAAGCATAAATATTGATAATTTGATGAGATGAATATGAATGATATCTTATAGAAATTGTATTCACGTGTTTTAGTTGAAATTTGTATGACTTGTGATAATTGTGCTAAGTTACCAATTAAGGATTATGCATGCTTAATTCTTGATTTATGCAAATGATGATCTATGACATGCTTGTGTATACTTTTATGCAAACAATGTGATGCATACTTATGTGATCAATTATATGATGAATTATGGCATGTTTTGAATTGATTAATTGAGATGCATATTTAAGTGTTCTAAGAGCATGAGGTATTAAAAGAGATGTTATGATTATATGTTCATGCTTCCATCTCTAAATAACATGCTAAGATGAAAGGTGATATAAGACACATGGAAATGATCCTCTAGACTCCAAAAATTAATAGTTATGAGAGATGATCTAATAAAGGGATCCTTCAGACTCTAGGAATTAATGGTTATGAAAGGTGATCCTATGCCCCCTATCCCGCATTCTAGGAGTCGGGAGTTAACGTATCGAGAAGATAAGTGTAAACTAGTGATGACTAGTCAGGTATGAGCGTGTAATCTAAAACTCTCAAGAGGGGAGAAGATATAGGATGGCCCCCAAAGAAAGAGAATATGAAATCTAAGTCACCTACAAGAATAATGAATAAAAATCATGTTAGAAGAATTTATGTTCTTTATGTCATATGCTTTGATTTTTATTTCTATTTTCATATGGTATTGACATTCATTCATGATATAGTATGATGCATATGCTAAAAGATACGGGCCTTAGATAATGGTATTTGGAACCTAATAAATGAATCTTATATGTATGCTCATATTTTCATAATGAAACCCGAGGTTTCTAGGGATGATGATGATAACACACATGTTAGGAGGTGAAAGCCCTATTGAGATTCTTTTATAATTTTCTCACTCCCTCGTCATTTTCTTTCCATCTCATCTTCAGAGGTTGATGGCGATGTCCATGGATTCCCTTGAGATGCTGATGTAAGAGTTGCGTTTCGGCCCATAATAAAAGTGGTACATCGGGAGTGGGGACATAGCCTTCCTTGTCACAAGTCATAGAAGTTGTCTCATATTCCTATGGATCCATAATATAATTTCTCATAGACGTGCAGTCACTAAAGGTTTAGCTACATAATAGTATTGCCTAACTTTTGGATTATTGAATGCTTAATCTCTTTAGATGAACTCGGTACAATTATTTATGATACAATATTTGCATGATTATTATTATTATTATTATTATTATTATTATATGATGTTATGTTATGGTATGATGATGTTCTCAGTTTATGCTATTCTCTGATTTACATGTATTCTTATATGATGAATATTTATATGTTATAGACGAATGGCTCATAGTTTAGTTTTATGATAAAAAAATGGGTCATATTTTCCATAAACTTATTTTCAAAATCAAGCAAAAATCTGAGAAGAAAGAGTAGCAACTAACGATTAACCATTATGCGTCATAGGCGTATTGTGTTGAAAGTTAGGGTATCACACATTTAGTTTAAATCATAACATAAAATTAAGTCACACTAGAAAAAGACAAACAACCTCTTCAAACTACATGGTCCTTCTCTTCTCCAACTTAAGTCTACAAGGAATAGCTCTGCATGGCCATATACCTCTTCAAATCAAGCTTGCAAGCAAAATCACCCCAAGATATAAGCAATTAAAAATAGTAGCATGGCTACTTAAAGTTGTACACATTAACCTATACATATGAGCTACTTAAAGGTGGAAATTTGATCCTTGACTTATAAAAGGGTTGATTTAACTTATGGCCTTTTTCAATTCCAACCAAGCAAAGCCTAAAAGTTTGTATCCAAAAAAATTATATCAAATTTTCACGTAATTTCAAGAAGAAAATCGAAGTAGAGACATCAAAGCCAATCTATTAGCAAAAGTGTAAACATATCAACTTAGTTTCGTGTCACAAAACTTAAAAATGATTGAACTTGAATACCATGAAAAGGCAACAACAAGTGACTCTACCTTAAAAACTAAACTACCAAAGCAAGGGAGAAACAAAGATTAAAAATGAAGTAAGCCTGAAAGGGATGTAAGATATGGAAGGAAGAAGTTGCTGGAGTCAAAGAAGAAGGTCACAACTCCTTGTGTCTAGAAAAGGATCATAATTTGTGTATTTTCTACCACAATAGTATTCTCAACTTCAACTTGTGCATTTTCAGATTGATTATTAGCTTGGATTCTAGAATCACTCTTTTGAGGTGAGCTCATTGACTGTGCGAAATACCGTATGAAATAACACAACACTAGATGAGTTCTAAATTATCGCAGTTTATAATATTTATTTTCTTAACCTAAATACTTGTCTATATTCCGAAAACTGTAATAACCTATAAAGTGGAATAGAAAATGTAAGTTGGAAACTCGATGCCCCTCAACAATTCAACCAATAACAAATAAACCATTTCCTTCAAAATAGAAAGGAAGAGTTAATAGATGATCTTATTTGGCCATGTTCATGGCCAACAACAAGCTTCCCTCCATGGTTTGAAAACTGCAGGGTGTATACAGAAGAACTTTAAAAGGAAAACACTACTGTGCAATGAGGCCCATACCCTTGATGCTTATCCACAACTCAAAGATATGATAAAAGACAAAGCATCCGTAATTTTTGAAAAGCAGCCTGATGCTTATATAGTTTTCGATGCTTGAAGAGATCATAAGAGGGATAAGATCAACATATTGCTATTCAAGATTTCTAAAGCTCGTATAAGGATAAATCCCTAAAACATCAAGAAGGAGCTTTTGTACTGAGTTATGAAACATTCCATAAGAAAAAGATTATGAAGACAAAGTTTTCAAAAATAGAAGATGTAATATCCTTTTTAAAACAGGTTTTATGAAAACAAAAACCCATTACTCTTCGAGAGATTTCTAAAGTTTGTTAACTGATCTTGATCTTTTTATCATGTGTAAGTGCAGGTTTCTGAAGACAAGTTAGAAGCTATATACAACTAGATTTTGATCAAGTTATGCTTAATACTTTAGAAAACCATCTCTTACAAGAGTAAAGGAAAAAAAATGATTAAACTCATCATGCATATCACTTATAAACTAGAATCAAAGCAACAACCACCTTATGCTCCTAAAGATACTTGGCCAAGACTAATCACAGAGAACATGTATTAGTGTATATGAATAGACATGTTAAAGCATACGCATTCAAGATAAGAAGCACACATATGTCAGGGATATATATGATTAGCTGAGCTTAGATAGAGCAATGATATAATTCAGGGCTTAAGATAAAACTACATGGAGCATGATAAATATGTATGCCTCAAAACACATGAGTTAAGGAAGATATATAACATAAAAGAAACATAAAGAGATCATGATAAAAAAAATTATATAAATATAAAACATGTTTAAAGATATACAAAAAGAATTGTAAAAAGAATTTATGGGCTCTCCTTCAACATATCCTCTCCCCTGAATCCTTAGCACAACCTTCATTTCAATATAGCTCCCCCTGAATCCCTTGTGGCACAGATTTTCTTCAATCTTTACTTCTCCCTTTTTTGGCATCATCAAAAAGGAGGTGTGTCAGGAAGCGCATGCTGCATCCACTGAAACATTTGAAGTTATAGATCTTCCATTTGTCTCAGCTGAGCACCATGTGCAGCCAAGGTTGCTTTAAATCCATCCTGTCTAGAAGAAATCTCTTTCAGATTCTGCAGGATGACTTGATAACTTGTTGAGGTTTCTACAGAGAATGGCAGTGGTAGATTAATAGGCATATGAACAGCTCTGGGAGATGGCTCTGGAATGTCTAGAGGTACCGTGTTCCCTGATCTTGGTGACTCACCTGTGGTGTCATCATGTACTTTAGAAAAAGGTGAGGATGGTTATCCCTGAGCATTTCTAGATGTGGCAGAAACAGAAGCAGAGACAGTAGGAATAGAGATAGGCTTAACAACATTAACATATGAGCTAAGGAATGAGCAGGAAGGTTTTGTATAGGAGCAGAGAAGTCAAGAACATTCTGACCCAATGTAGTGGCATCAGCTTCCAGAATAGCAGGTGCAAATCTTCAGAGTTTCTTTTCTCTTCTTCTGCAATAGGAAGGACATGAATGGAAGAAGGAGGCAGTGATATAAAAGGAACAAGAGCAGAATAAGTTGTATAGTTTGTCTCATCTGGTTCTTCGATAATAGGCTCTATCTAAGGCTCTTTAGGCACAGGTTTGGAACTTAGCATGGCACATAATCTAGCCTTTTCACTGCTCATGAGAATTTCTTCTTTTTCAGAGGATGGTGTTGCAGCTTGTTCTTCTTCAGCTTCTTCCTCTTCTTCTTCTTCATTATTACTCAGCACGGTTACTCAATATCCCTCCTCCTAAAACTTTTTAACTTCTTCCCATAGAACAATATCACTTGATATGTAACATCCTCCCAAGTAAAATATCATCCTTTAGTCATAACATCAGACTCGAGAGTTGTTACTTATAAATTAGCGGACCTTTCTTAAATTACTATAGCAAATTTGATGGGTTCATGTAACAACTAGCATACTTCGATTAAAATATGTAACAAAGATATTAAACATTTATTTACTATAAAGTCAATTACATAAGGAAGCTCTACTATGAGCTTTAATACATATACAATCTCTATTACATTTACCTACACAATTACTTACAACTATATACCACATAAAAAAAGCATCAACTCCCTAACTACTGCAATCCTAAGTTTCACTCACGTAGCAACTGCATCATTCTCTGGATCAACCTAGAGACAACACGGGAACACAAACACATAGGGGTGAGAATTAGACAATTCTCAGTAGGGCAACTCCCCAAAAACTTACTCATATTGTCATTGTCATCGCTTCAACCACTTCGGTTTATTAGAAAAAAAAAGTCATCATTCATTTCATAAGAATGATTCGTTTTTAAAGATCCAAATCGTACTTCCAAAGTGGGTAATTTTTAATGATCAATCACTAAATGCATATATATTATAATGTTCACACATCTAGTAAATCATCCTAAGCAGACAATTCAAAAATAACAACCAAAACATAAGCAGAAATTTCATTCTTACCAGCATTATCGAGTAAACTTATATGCAGAAATAATAATAAATTATGCATTTTTTTCATAGTTGAGGAACTTTATCTAGTGCATTTTTTTCTTTTCATTGATATAAGAAAGACTTAGTTTATACCCAATGGGTATCTGCGGTAGACAATTCTATAATAGATAGTTTATACCAAATGGTATTTATAGTGGATAACACCACATATGGGAAACAAACAGCTTATCAGAACTGAGCTCATTCCTATACGTGATCATCGAACTTCATTTTTTTCCATTTCTGAATTACACACAGTTTTATTCCTAACCTATACGTCTACCGACTCATAATATCTCGGGAGAAGTTCCTCTTTTTGCCTTCCCCTTAATTCAATCTAAGTCTTGTTTCTTTTTTCTCCATATGTCAGAACATGCAAATTAGGGAAGTTCTATTTTTGCCTTCCTCTTATTCAACTTAAGTTTTGTTTCTGTTTTCTCTAAATGTCAGAACATGCATTATTAAAGTTCATATATTCTCTTTTGCCACATACACATATCATTCACTTTTCTTTTTCAAATGCATGCATGAGGCACATATACACATTCATTCATAATATGATTCCAATCATGCCTCAAACCATTCCTTAAATTCACCAGCATGCATTCATATATGTCATACTTCAACCCAATGTCATTATTTCATCAACTCAAAGCATTAATTCATTTTCAGCACAATGGCAGATTTCACATATCCATAGCACAAATTATTCTATATTTCAAACCATGAAATCCAAGGCTATAAAAATTCCCAAGGGCACTTCAATATGTGCCCAAGGTACTCTAAAAATTTTGGAGTAAACAAAGTTCTCTAAGTATGATAACAAAATTCAACAATTTTAATGGTCAGAAACCCCTTATACTCACCTCAAAACCAGAAATGAATAATTTTTAACCCTAGCAAATGAACCCAGAAAATTTGAAATAAAAATCCTACAAAACATCAAGATGTATTTAATATCTGTAAAAATTTCAAAGGATAATTCAATCATTTTCTATGGTAACAAAATTAGACAAATTTACAGCTTCAATTCTAATAATTCAGGAAGCATTGGTATACTTTCGGTTCATGTTTTTTTTTTCTTCAGGTAGTTAGAGTCTTTATCATGCTCCACGAAAATTCTTAGAGTTGCCTTAGGATATTAGCTTCAACATATAATTTTTATAGCTCATGAAAATGGCTACAATTGCACCAGAAAATTCATGGACAAATCTTGCCCTATTGAAATCTGAAAATCTAGTAGCATGTGTCAAATTCTCTTTTGACAAAAATGATTTTTCACAACATCAAACCACTCCACCAAAATTAACACATCACTATCAATATATTATCAACCAATTCAATGAAAAATATTCAATGAGATCAGTAAGAAAATCATAAAAATGGAGTTGAAGTACAAGAGGTTTAGAATGCCCTACTTTAGTGGCTTTAAGGATGTTGGCTTCAAGGATATTCCAAGAGTGATCTTGCTCACTTCAAGGCCACCAAATCAACATCAAATCCTTCCTTAGGCAGTGAAGAATGATATCTCAGGGTGAAAAAATGTGATGGATTCAAATTCTAATCAATTAGTTTGGTGGATATTGAGGAGTGGAACACGTTTAGTGAAGGAAGATTGAGCTTTTGGTGACTTTGGGCTAGTCCTTTGGAGGTTGAACCCTTGTTCATGGCTGTTTGAAAGGAAGAATAATATTGAGTTTGTGTGTGCTGCATATATAGCCAAGAATGACAAGCTTCAAGTGTAAGCTTGGTGGCTTTGTTTTTATCTTGAAGCAAGATAGCATTTATGTAGTCAAAGTGTAATTCTTTCTAATAATAAAAGAAATGGATGGCTAGGATTTAATCTTGTAAAATAAGATTAAATCTTAGCCTTACACTTGGCATATAAAGGATAGACATTATCCTTTTTATAAGATTAAACTATCTTTCGGTGCTAAAAATCACACACCGAAATTTTACCGAATGGGTAAAACACCATACTCGGGTAATCCAACATTGCCTGAAAATTAATTCTAGGTATAAAACCTTTATTCCTACCCATTTCTAATCTTCCTCCTATAATTTCTCAATTTTGGGAATCTCCAAGTCCCAATTCTATAGTTTCGACTGTCCCGACAAGCCTGTGGGGCCCACAAGTTACTATTCATTTTTTTCACAAATCCCTTGGACCATCCTCATCATTGCTAAAACTGTCAGATTTTTGAAATTATGACTAGTAAAGCCCAGAACCCAAAATAATTTTTAAATAATTTTTATGATATACTCTTGTGCATCTTTTTGCACCTTAGCTCAATCTCTTTTCTGTTGATAATCTTTTCTGGTTTGGTTACAGCTCCTGATGCTTCAATGTTTCCCTCTTCTCTTCTTTTTGTTCTTCTTTCAAAATGCTGGATTAAAGGGACATCCTCTTAATTTATTCACTATCAGGAAGAATGAGTTTTTTTTTTCCCTTTAGCCTTTTCTTGGTTAGACTGAGACTTCTGAAAAGCCTCTTGAGCATGTTTACCTCTTATTCTGGGACTTTGCCTTGTGAGCTCAGTTATTTGTAGGATTGACGTCTTTCTTGAGGTTCTGAAAAAGGAAGGTGTGAAGATGGTTTCTTCCATCAACTCATACCTTTTATTGTTAAGAAGAAAGTCCAACTTTTGAAGCACCTTAGTCACAAGCATGCCATATAGGACGCTCACAGTCCTTCGAGTATCCTTTGTTGTAGCACTTATCATATAATCAAGAATAAGCATAGGCAGGTTAACTTTTCTCTTTGCCATCGGGCAATAAAGAAGCATGCAACCCATTCCATCGAGAGTATCTGCACTACCAATACATGGAAGGATGGAGAACTGAACTACTATGTATACTTCCTGTAACGCCCCGATTTTCTGTCTGAGTGGAAAATGACCAAAATGCCCTTGAGGTCGTTTTCGGCCCGGAATTCGAGGATGGCCGACCTGACAGTCCTCAAAGGGCCAGCTCAATGTTTGAAGGGGATTGAATGACCCTTGAGTGGTTCCGAGGGCGAAAGCCTCATTTTCTGCAATTTCGGGTCAAAATGACCAAAATACCCTTACAGCGTTTTACGCGGGTAAAGGTGTCGTTTGAGCCCGAAACTTTTTCCAGAGGTTTAAAACAATGTTTTTACATGTTTCAAAACATCTGTTTGAGTCCCGACAGTCCCAGGCAGTTTTAGTGCAAAATTACGATTTTGCCCCTAGAATAGTGTTTTTGAGCTTAATGATGTAATTAAGCAAACCTAAGCAATATTAGGCTCTAATCGAAGATTAATTAATTTCCATAATTAATCTAGAGTCAAAATAAATTATTAAAATTAATTAAAACCTAAAATTGCTTAGATTAGATTTAAATCTCTTTTCTAAAACTCAAGATTCCACTATTGGAATCTTGAATAGTATTTTCTCTCTCCAATTCCTTAAATCAAGGAATTGTGTCTAGAATTGTTTATACACTAAAATAAATTTATAACTCACTAATGATGCAAGACCACTCCTTAATTATGTCTTGACAACCTTGATTACCCATTTTCTCACTTACACACTTTCTTACAAATTCCTAATCTTAATCCTAATCAAAGATACACCTAAACACAACTCTAAACCACAATTAAAATGCAAGAAAACCCTCCCCATGGCTGATGCAATTTCGGCCCTCTCTCTCTCATTTACAACACATGTTGAATTGTTTCTCACTCAAAGAACCATGCTTGAAGCCATACCTTGAACCATGCTTGAAGCCATACCTTGAACCATACCTCACCATGCCTCAAGATCACAACATCTCACCTCATGGAACACATGGGGGCTGCCCATGATGTTGTAATGGCCAAAGCCTTCCCTCCTCCTTGCACCTTGCATTTGTTTCATTTCTCTATAAATAGCATGCTTGGGTGAACTTGCATCATTTTGGGTTCATTTGCTAAGTGTAAGTTTTCAAAGAACACTCCAAAGTTTCCTTTTTCTCTCAAGTTCAAGTCTTCAAGTTCTTCATCCTCTTCTCTCATCCCAATCTCCAAATCACTTGGTAGGGATTTTCTTTCAAGAGTTCTTTCATTTAAAGTTCTTAATCTCTTTATATGTTCATAGTTTCTCTTGAATCTTTTTAGAACTTCTTTTCTTCTCTTTCTCCTCTTTGTTTTCGGCCATGAGGCTTGAGGATTAAAGGAATGAAAGCTTGATGATGAGGTTTCATGATGATGTTCATCACTTGAACAATCTCTAAAACTTGATCTTTGTTCTTGAGTTAAAGATGTTTTTAGTTTTTTCTTCTTGAATCCTTGAAACCTTTTACTTTGATGATGTTTTAAAATGGTCACATGAACGCAATGATGAGGACTCATGATGTTGGTGTTAATGCATCATCAAGATCATGGTCTCTAGAGTTTCAAACGTTTCCTTTTCTTCTTAAAAGTTTTGATTCCTTTCTTTTTCTCTCTTCACATTTTCGGCCATGATGGCCAATAAGGTTCACAATGGCTTGATGATGAGAGCTTCTAGATGATGACTATGTGTTCATCACAATGAGGCCTCTAGAGCTTGAGTTTTAATAAAAATGTTATTTATGTTTACATTTCAAGAAAAGAAACCTTGTGTTTTAAAGAACCCTTGAGGTTCACTCTTGTTTTTACTTTACCTTGTCATGATAAGTTTGGGTTGAGGTTTAAGCTCCTTTAAAAGTCTTGTATGAGCTCTAATAAGAAATAAAATGGACTAGCATTCATATTTAAATTCAAGCTTAGGCATTACATATTTACTTTGAGCTTTGCATTCATATTTAATTTCCAAGCCATCACTTAAAGTTAAAGGATAAAGAATAGATTGCATCTCATATTTACATTCTTGTCTAGCATATCTACTTTTCATCACTAAAGAACATAAAGATTTAAAATGAGAGTTGCATTATCACCTAACTAAATCTCAAAGCCTTTCTATTTCGGCCTTAAAGTCGATTGTTGCTGGACCTAGAGCACTAAATTAAAGAAATGAACTTGCATATTTATTTCAAGCCTTGCATATTTACATTTCAAGTTTTGCATGTTTACTTTAAGCTCTCACTTTACTTTGTAATGAAGAATAAAAATGAGGTGCATAGCATGTTTAAATTATGTCAACACCTAAGAACCTTAAAGCTCAAAGACTTGCCCATTTTATCTCAAGTTAAAGTTTTATGAGGGAACATTCTTTGAATGTACAATTTCGGTCATGTAGTGATGATAAGCTTGGAATGAGTTTCATCTAGCTACGAGGGCCAACAATCTAAGTTTTACGACTTTCTTTAAACCTCATGAATTTTATGAGATTAAGACCAAACAAGATTTGTGAATTTGATCCTCTTTTAAGGAGGGGTCAAGTGGTCACTGACCTAATGATGTTTTTAGCCTTTTTTACAAATAAAATGGTTTGCAAAAGAGTTTTAGATGTCCTAAAAATGATTCCGAGAGAAACTAACAACTTATATGTTTTAGAAATATCAAGTTATGCATCTTTTTGGAGACTTAATGTCTCGGTTCTTCCATGATGAGTTTGCTGCTGTGTGATGATGTTTTGATGTGTTTGAATGAGTAAAAATTATGTATGATGAGGTAGGAACATTTCTATGCACGATAGGAGAGAAACTAGCTTCCTAGAAAAATCGTAAAGTCAAGATTTAGTATAGTTTTAACCCATTTATTTATGGACACTGCCCAAACTGTTTCAATGGGAATATAATTAGATTAGGATTGTTTAATCATGAAAAATTTGGTTACATTTGAAGTAGGATTGAATTTTAGCACCCATGGAGAAACTAGCAACTAGAAAATCGTAAAACCACAATTCTAGAACTCTTAGAACATTTAGTTTTTAGAATCTGTCCAGCAACCTCATAATATGGTAGACATGGTTTATAATTAGTCCTTAGACATAGGAAGGTCTCATAATTGGTTTAGGTTTAACTTATAGTGCCTTAGGCGAAGACAGAACCAAGAAAGGGTCTAAAACGTAAGTTCTAGAACCCCACAAATTTTAAGTTTATAATGCTGCCCCTAAGGAGTGATGATGATCAGATTTAATAGAAAGCATAGATAATGATAAGATTTGCTAGAAGAGAACCCTTAGGTGCATAAAAGTTTGATAAAAGATGACAGATTAACTACACCACAAGTTTAAGGCCCATAAGGGTCAAAGCATAAGATACCGTAGGTCCAAGAGCATAACGAATTTTAATGTTGCTTGTGAAAGTATGAGGATGATTATGTGAATGCATGAAATTATGATGGAGGATGCATGTTTGATTGACTTATGTGGCATAAAGAAGAATTTGGAAAAAATTCGACATGCTACAGTTATGCCGTCGAATTTCTGACAAATTCAAGGACTCAGAAAGTTTTTGAAAACCTATGAGATTTGTATGAGGTACTAAGATGAATTCTTGGATGACACCGGTTCGGCCGAGCACCTCCAGAGAACTCATGTGACATCGGTACCAAGATGAATAATTGGGTGACACCGGTTCGGCTGAGCACCCCCAAGAAATGCCCCCTAGCCCGTACTGGATAAGTCGGGATTATGTTTATGATTATGTTACGCTTATCAGGATTGATAAGTAAGAACTAGTGACGACTAGTTAAGGTATGAGCTCATAACCTAGAGATGTGACACGTTCTGGGTGACACCGGTTCGGCCGAGCACCCTAGAGTGATTGTCTTTTAGGGTGGCCTATAAGGAAGTAAATTATGATGTTTATGTCACAAAGTTTCCCATATGAGAATTTAATTGCCACTTTATGCCACTATTATGATGTTCCTATTATTGAGATTATTATTCTTGCATTAAGTAGAGCCATGCATACATTCTTTGATATGTTTGCATCCATGTCATTAAGAATCATGCTAAAATGAACGGACCTTGGCTAAATATGTTTTAAAACCTAAAAATAGACTTAATGCATGCTCACTTATTTTGTATACTAAACCCAAGGTTCCTGAGGACGTAGACGATGACACTTAGGTAGGAGGAGGCCCTACTGAGATTCTTTAGCAAGATTCTCACTCCCTCTATCTCTTTCTTTCCGTCACGTCTTCAGATGGCGACGTTCATGGTTTTTGTGGACACCCCAACCTGGGAGGTACATCATGATCCGGACCACGGGTCATACCATTTTGTGGGTCGCTGCGTCGTTCAAGTGTTTATGTTCGTTGGACGGCCCTTCAGTCACACCATACATAGCCATCGATTCTCTCCTGTCTCACCCTTCGGCGATGACTTCGTGTTCGAGCGTGCACGCCTTCGAGAGGAGCGGATCCGCCGCACCCTACCGACGGCCTCTGCCATCCGAGACTACCCACAGTATGTACCCCGCTCGCCCTCATCATTCTCCGAGACGGACCCTTCGGAGGACTCTGCCACTTAGGTACCCTCCAAGGGATCCTCCTCCACTGTGCCGATGGATGTTGGGGAGGGTAGCGAGGCTTCTGTCGCTCAGCCAGTACGTGGAGGACGGGTGAGGATGATTCCCTGCCATGGAGCTCATGCTCGACTGATGCAGCGCATCGCCACCCCAATCGAGATAGCCCAGTGGATCGGGTACATCCTTCCTTTCCAGAGAGGCCCGCAGTAGGAGACGACCGTCGTGGTTCTAGTGCTCGAGCTTGACTAGGCTAGGATAGCCTTCTTTTATCTTTGGGGCCATCCATTTGTAAGCGCACTAAAGTTAGGAGAGTTTTCTTTTATGCCTTTGCTATACTTTCGTTTTCATGTATCTTTATTTTAGATGTATTAAACTAAGTCCCACTCTTTATGAGCGGGCATATTCTACTATATATAAGTATGCAGTTCAGTTCTATTGATGTGCCTTTACTTGCTTATGTCATGCTGCTATGTGATGTTTGCTTAGTTCCGTTCGTGCTTTATTATGTATCATATCGCGCGGCTCTTACTTTGCTTTAATAAATTCAAAAGAATTTACCAGTATTTTCGCTAAGTATTTTAAAGTAATAAGGAAGCTATGACGTAACAGACTAGTGATTAACCTAATTATGTTCTAGAGTATTGGGTTAAAAATTAGGATGTTACACTTCCTTGCCCCAGCACTCAACATGGTTGTGGTAATCTTACTAGGTTTGTGGATGATGGAATCAGTGAGATACCTGGACACATCTCCTTCATTTACACCGAGAGATTTTGTCCAGTCGGGTGAAGACTTGCAAACGATCCCCTCGCAAGGTGCTTTGATGATCTTTGCAAGGCCTGAGGCAGTGATCATGATAGAGCAATCTCTGATCATTTCCTTGACTTGTGATGGTGAAGGTCTCTCTAGATGAGAGTAAAAAGTATTAACTAACTGAGGAAAGATGAGTTCATTAGTTTTCAAGAAATGTTCCCACTTCTGGAAAGTAAAGACGTCATTGAGTATGGTGACTTCTTCATGTAGGACTTTACACAACGACTTGCTAGGTACCATCTTTCTGGACATGAAGAATTTCTCAAAATGATCTTGCATACCATCATCTTCAAACATGTAAAAGGATTTTCCTACAGAGGCAGATTCAGTCACATTCTTATCTTTTGCCATTGAAGAGGTATAAGGGTACATCTGAGAAGATGAGGTTGAAAGAAAGAATACAAGAAGGGTTAAAAAAAAAAAGAAAGGAAAGACAAGGTTCAAGGTTTACGGTGAACGGTTACAGAAGTAGGGATGAGGTTTTTAAGAAAGATTGTGAAGGGGCAGAAGGAAAAAAGTTGTTGTTATAGAGAGACAAATGTATATATGAAAAGGTCAAGAGAAAAAGTTTAAAGATATAAGAAAAGATAAGTGACTTCCTTAAGAAGATGATGGTTATGAACAAGAAGAAGCGTAGGGGTTCAACGAGATACTACGTAACTGAAGCTGAGGCGATGTGGGAGAGAGAAACTTTGACATACGTGGATAGAAACTCCCTCCTTTTCATCATACTTTCAGAAGGAGAGTTTTCTGATTCTTGATAACACTTTTTGAAGGAATACTTTCTAAGGCTTCAAGGTTTACTTTCTGATTTTCAGAGGAACTTTCATATCTTATCCCCGATTCTTCTTCTTGCTCTGAATACAATGCTCCTGTATAACCATTATTCATTGAACCTTAAGACTTTCTCTCAGCCCTAAGAACCTTCTTCTGAGCACATAATCTTCTTTCTGATTGATCGGTCTTTAAACTAAGCAATCTGATTCTATTCTGATCTTACAAACGGATACACCATTCTTCATGTTGGTAGAACAGATCATGCATACTGACTTTTTGACATTCTTGCAAACTAATAAGCAGAATCTTCAAGAGGATATGTATACTAATTGTAACATCCCCTGCTGCTTTATGGATTAACGACTGTCCCCACAAATCAACACGGGTCTTTTCAGCACGCTTTGTCCTCACTCGCACGCTTCCTAGGAAAACTTCCCAGGAGGTAACCCATCCCAAAATTGCTCCAAGTCAAGCATGCTTAACTGTGGAGTTCTTTCAGTTTGGGCTACCGAAAAGAAGATGCATCTTGTTGGTATAGGTAGTACAAATCAATTCATATAAGCCCTCCATAACCGTATAGTGTCATACCTATACAGTCTTAGGATCCCTCTCATTCGAGTGTGTAATCGGTTCATTCATGTACCCCTCTGCTTTCGAAGTCTGCCAAGAGCCGCTCCTTGTCCGTGCCTCCTTGCACCGGCGATCACTCCCCGACTTCGCAATCCCCGGGCATTACACTAATGAAAGCTGATGCTTTGCTTGATCTTCATAAGGGAGTAGTGAAGAGAGACCACCCAGAGAGTTTTATGCAGAGATGCTTATGCATATGTAAAAACTCAAGAACTTTTTAACACTAGAAATCAACTAAGAGATCATCAGCTATAGATATTGTGATTACCTCTTGATATAAGATCTTTAGGGTATGTTTGTAAGTTTGGGTCTTGGAGGGGAAGAGAGGAGAGGGGAGGACTTGTAATATAATTTTATGCTATAAATCTTCCCCTCCTCTCCCTTCCTTCCAAAATCCAAACTCACAAACATGCCCTTAGTGAACACATCTATTCACTAAGCATCTTCATTTTTTAAAAAACACTTTTCAAAAACAGACTAGGATAAGGAGTACTGAACGAATTCTTGTAAAAATAAATAACATAGTATTGTTTTAGAAGATTGGAAGGCAACTTACCTCAAGAGATAATCTTGCAGCTGATTCCTTATCTGCAGCATCTGGGTTTAAAGATCTTAGTATGCTTGTGCTTTTTCACTTGGTCCTTTTCTCTTGTATGGATGTGCTAGCCTTGGTGATATCGGATTCATCTAGATGATCCTAGAGCTTCTTCTTAAAAGTGGATAATGATGTCTCGAACATGATGAATAGACTTTTGCCTTTCTCTTGAGCTTGGTTAGCCTATACAGAATAGCTTCTACCTAACTTTGACAATTTAAAGCTTTCTCATCATATGTAGATATCATGGTGGTGATGAAAGCATGGCTGATAAAAATTCAAGGAATGATTTGGTTTTCATATCCTTGGGAATACTCCAAGAACTTTGACAATAGAAGATTATCGTTAAAATAAAACTTTCACAAAGTTACAATGTGGGTACAGATCTTCAAGCTTCTATATCATCTTCAAAACTGCTCATGTTGTATGTTAGAAAGATTACTTTTTGATCATCATGAATGTCTGAGCAAACTTTCTAAAAGACTGAGGTTCTTGAGCTCACTTTCTAAACCTTTTAGCTTTCATTTGCTAGCTTTTTAGAGATGCCTTGAGATAAAAATTCTTAGAGCTCTCTTCATGATAAACAAGACTATTAGCAAAGTCTTCCTTAAGCTTTTTCCTCATCATCATCATCATGAAAGATTATTGAAAGGATTGTTACATAGGAAATTGTGAAAACCCTTTTTAGAATCAAAGCATGATATCTGGAGGAGTTATCATTAGAGTGCTTCCTTTAATGTTTCAGACAGAGAGATATATCAGAAATACCTGCAGGAAGGAATATAGATTTTGGTACCCAGACTTTTTGGGTCCTTTTTAGTTAGCTTTAGAGAAGGAGACTTTTCCAACCTTTCTAAAGAAAGTCCTTTCTAGGATGCATTTGTTGTAAAGGTATCTCTTTAAACATTTTGAAGAACAGAAATAAAAGAATATACATATACAGCAAATGATGTTGCATAGATCTTTCTTCTTCTATTTCCCTTGCATTTCTCAATCTATTTTCAGGAAATAGAGACTGACATACAAAAGCATAGTTTTTGAGTTTTGTTAGATAAAACAAGTCAAATCTTAAGATGCCATGAAGTCCTCTCAAGAATTCAGAAGGAATTTCTGACATGTTCATATAGCTTCTTGGAGGCTTTAGAAACATACAATTTGAGAAGAGTAAACTCTCTTAGAGTATTTCTCTCTTTTAACTTTCTAGCTTTAGACTAGACCTTCTCAAGTGTTCATGGCGACTCTATGAGTTTTTAGATAGATTGAGATATATAGATGAATGGACTTATAGACCTTCTAGCAACTCATTTTATAAAAAATAAGGTGAGATGTAGAGACATTTACCTTACATGTCTCTAGTGATGTTCTTTAGCTAAGAAGCACAAAATGACAGCTAGTTTTAGCACAACAAGTCCTTCTGACCAAGACTTTCTAGATGACTGGCACATTCTTCCTTTTTGCACAGGGATATGTTGATAAAGAGCTGAACAGATACATGATGTGTGATATTTGTAACACCCCGATTTTCTATCTGAGTAGAAAATGACCAAAATGCCACTGAGGTCATTTTCGGCCCGGAATTCGAGGATGACCGACCCGGCAGTCCTCGAAGGGCCAACTCAATGTTTGAAGGGGATTGAATGACCCTTGAGTGGTTTCAGAGGCGAAAGTCTCATTTTCTGCAGTTTCGAGTCAAAATGACCAAAATACCCCTATAGCGTTTTACGCGGGTAAAGGTGCCGTTTGAGCCCGAAACTTTCCCCAGAGGTTTAAAACCATGTTTTACATGTTTCAAAACATCTGTTTGAGTCCCAGTGGTCCCGGGCAATTTTAGTGCAAAATTACGATTTTGCCCCTAGAATAGTGTTTTTGAGCTTAATGATGTAATTAAACAAACCTAAGTAATATTAGGCTCTAAACGAAGATTAATTAATTTCCATAATTAATATAGAGTCAAAATAAATTATTAAAATTAATTAGAACCTAAGATTGCTTAGATTATATTTAAATCTCTTTTCTAAAACTCAAGATTTCACTCTTGGAATCTTGAATAGTATTTTCTATCTCCAATTCCTTAAATCAAGGAATTGTGTCTAGAATTGTTTATACACTAAAATGAGTTTATAACTCACTAATGATGCAAGAACACTCTTTAATTATGTCTTGACAACCTTGATTACCCATTTTCTCACCTAAACATTTTCTTACAAATTCCTAATCTTAATCCTAATCAAAGATACACCTAAACACAACTCTAAACCACAATTAAAATGCAAGAGAACCCTCCCCATGGCTGATGCACTTCGGCCCTTTCTCTTCCTTTTATATCACATGTTGAATTGTTTCTCACTCAAAGAACCATGCTTGAAGCCATACCTCACCATACTTTGAACCATACCTCACCGTGCCTCAAGACCACATTATCTCACCTCATGGAACTCATGGGGGCTGCCCATGGGCTGTAATGGCCGAAACCTCTCCCTTCATTTGCACTTTGCATTTGTTTCATTTCTCTATAAATAGCTTGCTTGGGTGAACTTGTATCATTTTGGGTTCATTTGCTAAGTGTAAGTTTTCAAAGAGCACTTCAAAGTTTCCTTTTTCTCTCAAGTTCAAGTCTTCAAGTTCTTCAAGTTCTTCATCCTCTTCTCTCATCCCAATCTTCAAACCACTAGGTAGGGATTTTCTTTCAAGAGTTCTTTCATTTAAAGTTCTTATTCTCTTTATGTGTTCATAGTTTCTCTTGAATCTTTTTAGAACTTCTTTTCTTCTTCTTCTCCCCTTTGTTTTCGGCCATGAGGCTTGAAGATCAAAGGAATGAGAGCTTGATGAATAGGTTTTATGATGATGTTCATCACTTGAACAATCTCTAAAGCTTGATCTTTGTTCTTGAAGTTAAAGATGTTTTTAGTTTTCTTCTTGAATCCTTGAAACCTTTCACTTTGATGATGTTTTAAAATGGTTACATGAACTCAATGATGAGGACTCATGATGTTGGTGTTAATGTATCATCAAGATCATGGTCTCTAGAGTTTCAAATGTTTCCTTTTCTTTTTAAAAAAAGTTTTCGGTTCCTTTTTCTTTTCTTCCTTCACATTTTCGGCCATGTTGGCCAATGAGGTTCTCAATGGCTTGATGATGAGAGCTTCTAGATGACGACTATGTGTTCATCACAATGAGGCCTCTAGAGCTTGAGTTTTAATAAAAGTGTTATTTATGTTTACATTTCAAGAAAAGAAACTTTGTGTTTTTAAGGAAACCTTGAGGTTCACCCTTGTTTTTACTTTATCTTGTCATGATAAGTTTGGGTTGAGGTTTAAGTTTCTTTAAAGTCTTGTATGAGCTCTAATAAGAAGCAAAATGGACTAGCATTCATATTTAAATTCAAGCGTATGCATTACATATTTACTTTGAGCTTTGCATTCATATTTATTTTCCAAGCCATCACTTAAAGTTAAAGGATAAAGAATGGATTACATCTCATATTTACATTCTTGTCTAGCATATTTACTTTTCATCACTAAAGAACATAAAGATTTAAAATGAGAATTGCACCATCACTTAACTAAACCTCAAAGCCTTTCTATTTCGGCCTTAAAGTCGATTGTTGCTGGGCCTAGAACACTAAAATAAAGAAATGAACTTGCATATTTATATTTTAAAGTTTTGCATATTTATATTTTAAGTCTTGCATATTTAATTCAAGCTTTGCATATTTACAATTCAAGTCTTGCATGTTTACTTTAAGTTCTCACTTTACTTTGTAATGAAGAATAAAATGAAGTGCATAGCATGTTTAAATTATGTCATCACTTAAAAGACCTTAGAGCTCAAAGACTTGCCCATTTTATCTCAAGTTAAAGTTTAATGTGGGAACATTCTTTGAATGCATGATTTCGGCCTTGTAGTGATGATGAACTTGAAATGAGTTTCATCTAGCTTCAAGGACCAATGAGTCAAGTTTTAAGAATCCTTTTAAATCTCATGAATTTGTTTGAGTTTAAGACCAACAAGGTTCTATGAATCTAACTCTCTTTAAGGAGGGATTAAGTGGTCACTGATCTAAGGATGTTTTTTGTAACATCCTCCCAAGTACAACGTCATCCTTAAGTCATGACATCAGACCCGAGAGTTGTTACTTCTAAATTAGTGGACCTTTCTTAAATATCCATAGCCATTTTGATTGATTCGCGAGATAACTAGGTCATAATTCTACTAAAATATATAGCAACGAAACCAAAATATTTATTTAATACAAAGTTCAGTACATAAAGGAAGCTCTTTGATGAGCCTTAACACACCTTGTCCTCTAACCTATTCACATACATATCCATTTCACTAAATACAACATAACAAAAGTATTAACTACTACCCTATTGTACTTCCGCGTTCTGTTGTATAGCGGTTTCTCGATTTTCTGCATCAACCTGGAGACGACACGGGAACACAAAAACATAGGGGTGAGAATTATACAATTCTCAGTAGGGTAACTCCCCCAAATACACAATCAGAATGTCATCGTCATCGCCCCAGCCACTTCGGTTTATTAAGAAAAAGTGGTCATGCATTATATAATAACGGTTTATTTTTAAAGCTCCAAATCATACTTCTAAAGTGGGTTACTTTTAATAATCAATCACTTAATATACATATACCATACTACTCAACATCATATACTACTAAACTTTCCATTTAAATATATTGGTCTCAATATCGATGCTAAACTTCTTTACTCGGCATATAAGACAAAAGATTTCTTAAAAAATTTACTTCTTAAACTTGCCTTGGCCCTTGAGTAATCTTATCACATCTAGGCGTTACGTACCGCCATCCCCAGTGTGGCAATAATGGGTAATAGACTGCTTTTCAGGACTGAACTCATTCCTATACATGATCATTGGATTTACTTTTTCCAATTTTCACACAGACCTATTCCTAGCCAGGTTTACTTTCCCTGACTTAATTCAAGGGTAGTCAGGTTTACTTTTCCTGACAGACTGGATTTACTTTCTCCAGCCCAAGGATTATAAATCTTATGCTTTTCTTGGTAGTTAGGTTTACTTTCCCTAACAAACTGGATTTACTTTCTCCAGTCCAAGAAACATAATCTTATGCTTTTCTTTCGCATATAAACAATTGTAATAATCATTCATATCTATGTGTACCTAACCTCATCAATAAGTTCACATGCTCAATTACTCGAACTCATATTCAGGTACTCATGTCATACTAGTACAAAATGCCATCATTTCATCAATTCAAAGCATCAAGTTATTTTCAGCACAATTGCAGATTTTTCACTCAAGTAGCACAATTTATTTCTCATACCAAATGATCAATTAAAATGATATAAAAATTCTAAATGACACCTCAATGTGTCACCAAGGTTCTGTAAAAATTTCAGAGTAAAACTAGTTCTCTAACTATGCTAACAAAATTAGAAAAATTTGGTGGCCAGAAACCACTCAACCTCAACTCAAGAACCAAAATTCATAATTTTTAACCCTAGCAATTGAAACCAGAAAATTCTAAATAAAAATCCTGGTAAAACCTCAATATGTCTCTAATACCCTGTAAAACTTTCAAGTAATAATTCCATCATTTGATATGGTAACAAAATTAGCAAAATTTATAGCTTTTGTTCCAACACTTCAGGCAGCATATGCTTAATTTCAGTTCTTGATTTTTCTAAGGCAGTTTGATTCAAAATAAAAACACAAGAAAATTCATGGGACTAGCTAAAGATGTTAGCTCCAACATATATTTTTTTCAGCTCACGAAAATGTCCACAACAAGCCCAGAAAATTTGTGAACAAATACTGCCTGTACAAAAACCGAAATTCCAGCAACATGGTTCAAAATCTCTTTTAACAAAAATGATTTCTAACATCATCCAAACACTCCACCAAATTAAAAACATCAATATCTATCTATAATCAAGCAATAAATCTAGAAATGCCAATTTGAATCAATGATTGAAATAGAATAACAGATTGGAAGGAAAAGAGATTTAAAAACCCTACTTTTGGTGTCTTTTGGATCCTTTGCTCTAAGGTGCTCCAAACTTGATTCCTTCCACTTCAAAGCTCCTAAACCCACACCAAACCCTTCCTTAGGCAGAGGAGTATGAGATATCAAAGTGAGGAATTGAAATTTCAATCGGTTAGAATGGTAGATTATGAAGAGTAGAACAAGTTTTGTGAAGGAAATTGGAAGTTTTAACAACTCTAGGTTAAGGTTTTTGAGGTTGGAAATAAGTTTTGGAGCTCTTGAGAAAAAGAAATGGAGGTTGTTGTTCCTCCTTTCTTGCTGTCCGTGAATGTGTGTTAACTTAATGAAGAAGATGTTGTTGTGTTTGGCTTGTAAAGGAAGCTTGGATATTGTATAATATAAATGAATGATTCTTAAAGAAAGATAGTAGAATGGATGGCTAGGATTTGATCTTGGAAGCCAAGATTAAATCTTAGCCTTACACATGGGTTGAATAGATATACATTATCTATTTATCATGATTAAATTATCTTTCGGTGTCAAAAATCGCACACCGAAATTTTACCGAACGGGTAAAATAGTGTACCCGGGTAATCAAACATTGCCTGAAAAATAATTTCGGGTATAAAATCTTTATTTCTACCTATTTCTAACCATAATCATATGATTTCTCAATTTTGGGCATCTCCGGGTCCCAATTCTAGGGTTTCGGCTGTCCCGGTGGGCCTGCGGGGTCTGCAAAAGACTATTCAAATTTTTTTTTTTTACAAATCCATTAGATCGCCCTCATCATTGTTCAAGGTATCAAATTTTTGAAATTATGACTAATAAAGCTCAAATTAATTTTTTTTAGATAATTTTTAGGGTGTTACATTTTTAGTCTCTTTCACAAAATGAAATGGTTTGCAAAAGAGTTTTAAAGGTTCTAAATTGGTTCCAAGAGAAGCTAGCACCTTATATGTCTTAGAAACATCAAGTCATGCACCTTCTTGGGGACTTGGTGTTTCGGTCTTGTCATGATGAGTTTGTTGTTGTGTGATGATGTTTTGATGTGTTATGATGTGTGGAAATTATGTATGATGAGGTAGGAACACTTCTATGCATGTTAAAAGAGAAACTAACTTTCTAGAAAAAATCGTAAAGTCAAAATTTAGCATAGTTTTATACCATTTATTTATGGGCACTACCCAAACTATTTCAATGGGGATATAATCAGATTAGGATTGATTAATCATGAAAAATTTGGTTACATTTGAAGTATGAATGAATTTTAGCACCTATAGAGAAACTAGTAACTAGAAAATCGTAAAACCGCAACTCTAGAACTCTTAGAACATTTAATTCTTAGAATCTGTCCAGCAACCTTATAATGTAGAGAACATGGTTTATAATTAATTCTTAGACATAGAAATGACTCATAATTGGTTTAGGTTTAACTTATAGCGCCTTAGGCGAAGACAGAACCAAGAAAGGGTCTAAAACGCAAGTTCTAGAACCCCACAATTATAAGTTCATAATGCTGCCCCTAAGGAATGATGTGGTTCTGATTTAACAGAGAGCATAATTAATAATAAGGTTTGTTAGAAGAGAACCCTTAGGTGCATAAAAATTTGATAGAAAATGATAGGTTAATTACATCACAAGTTTAAGGCCCGTAAGGGTCAAAGCATAAGATACCATAGGACCAAGTGCATAATGAATTTTTAATGTTGCTTGTGAAAGTATGAGGATGATTATGTGAATGCATGAAATTATGATGGAGGATTCATGTTTGATTGACTTATGTGGCATAAAGAAGAATTTGGAAGAAATTCGGCATGCTACAGTTATGCCGTCGAATTTCTGATAAATTCGGGACTCAGAAAGTTTTGAAAACCTATGAGATTTTTATGAGGAACTAAGATGAGTTCTCGGATGACACCGGTTCGGCCGAGCACCTCCAGAGAACTCATGTGACATTGGTACCAAGATGAATTCTTGGGTGACACCGGTTCGGCCGAGCACCCCCAAGAAATGCCCCCTAGCCCGTACTGGATAAGTCGGGATTATGTTTATGATTATGTTACGCTTATCGGAATTGATAAGTAAGAACTAGTGACGACTAGTTAAGGTATGAGCTCATAACCTAGAGATGTGACACGTTCTGGGTGACACCGATTCGGCCGAGCACCCCAGAGCGATTGTCTTTTAGGGTGGCCTATGAGGAAGTTATGATGATTATGTCACAAAGAGAATTTAATTGCCACTTTATGCCACTATTATGACGTTCCTATTTTTGAGATTATTATTCTTGCATTAGGTAGAGCCATGCATACATTCTTTAATATGATTGCATCCATGTCATTAAGAATCATGCTAAAATGAACGGACCTTGGCTAATTATGTTTCAGAACCTAAAAATGGATATCTATGCATGCTCACTTACTTTGTATATTAAACCAAAGGTTCCTGAGGACGTAGACGATGACACCTAGGTAGTAGGAGACCCTACTGAGATTCTTTAGTAAGATTCTCACTCCCTCTATCTCTTTCCTTTCGTCACGTTTTCAGATGGCGACGTTCGTGGTTTTCGTGGACACCCCGACATGGGAGGTGCACTATGATCCGGATCACGGATCATACCATTTTGAGGGACAGTGCACGGTGCGAGTCTTCTTATTCATAGGACGTCCCTTCGCACACCCCGTGCATACCCATCGCTTCTCCCCGACAGCACCCTATGGCGACGACGAGCGGGTTTTTGAGCACGCGCGTACGCATAACGAGAGAGTACTCTGCATGCACACCGCCGCCTCAGCCATGCGTGACTATCCCGATTACGTGTGCCGGACCCACTTCTCAGAGACCGACCCGTCCGAGGACCCGCCTACTCATCCGTATAGCGAGAGCTCCTCCCCCACTCCACCACTGATGAGGGAGGGCAGTGAGGATACCGTGACTCAGCCACAGCTTGCAAGACGACCGGAGATGCGGCCACATCGTGGGGGTCACTCTCGATCCCCGTTCCGCCTTTTTACGCCCGAGGAGCTTGCCCAGTTTCCCGGATATGTGCCTCGCTTGCGAGATGGACGTCAGTAGGAGGAGACGTACGACCGATGGAGTACCCGGGTAGAGCACACACCACTTTGATGAGGATAGACCTCCTTTTGTTTAGAGGTTATCCCTTTAGTTGCACTTGGGTAGGGGAGTTGCTTTTACGTTCCCGTAGTATTTTCCTTTGTATTTTCTTTTAGTTGTACTTGTTTATGATGTATTAAACTAAGCCCTACTCTACACGAGCGGGCATATCATATATTATATAAATATGCAGTTAAATGTTATTATGATGTGCTTTTACTTGCTTATGTCATGTTACCATGCGATGCTTGCTTTATTACCTTTCGTGCATTACTAATCATCGTGTCGCGCGGCTTTCACTTTGCTTTTATAATTCAAAAAGAAAATTTACCAGTATTTCCGCTAAGTATTTTAAAGTAACAAGGAAGCTATGACATAACAGACTAATGATTAACCTGATTATGTTCTAGAGTATTGGGTTAAAAATTAGGATGTTACAATATTGCTATTATAAGTAGATGTTCTTTCTCAAGATGATCTTTGTCCTGATTTGTCATTCATGAAATTGATGTTCTTTTGATATAGTCATTACAGACTTTAGACATATTTCATAGATAGAGAATCCAATACCTGATAACAGTATCAGATCTTTCTATTTCACTGAGAATTTTTAGCAATTTTTCATTTCTTCATCGTTGTAAAACATTTGATATGATACAAATAGGATCAAAGATATCTTGATACAAGTTGAGATCTTTTAACATCATGTATTGATTGTCTCATATTGCCTTTCTTATGTAACAACCCATACTTAGGTAACGTATATAGTTAAGCTTGAGGCTTTAACTGATCAGAGACTTGACTTGATAGAGATGCTGAACTTTCTTCTTTAAAAGATTCTTGTTAACAGGTCTCTTTTGAATCCCTTTCATCAAATGAGTGAACTATACTATAACTAAAGTCTTGCCAGTGAAGGATGGTAAGATAACAGATCGATCTTGTGAAGGTAAAGAAGGTCATTCTGTCCCTCAGATCTTTGTCCTCTGTAATCGTTGGATTGCTTAACCCCTCAGAAGCTTGTCTCTAATACCACTTGTAGGTGAAGATGTGCACGAGAAAGGGGGGTTGAATTGTGCATATGTCCCTTTTCGCATTTTTTGAAGCTTTTGTAAATAATAACTATCAAGTGTAAAACTTAAAGTGCAACGGAAACATAGTCAGTAATTTCAAAAAGTAGATTTCTGAACCTTATTAAATAAAACGTTCATAGATAACATAAAACGGGAAAAGAGAATGATTCAACAAAGATAAATAAAAGAGATCAAGGAGAGAAAAAAAAGAACAAAAGATTTTATACTAGTTCGGCCAACTTGCTTACATCCAGTACTCAAAAACTGTTGAGATTTCACGATAACAACAACTTTCTCAACCTGAGAAAGTAAAGATGGATAGTCTTTACATTGGCCTTCCAAAGCTATCATCTGTGGGCTTCAGAAATCACTTGTCGCCACATATTTGAGTAGTTTTGTACTAGCCTCTCCAAGCTAACATGAATAGTTTTGTACTAGCCTTTTCAAGCTAATATGAGTAGTCTTGTACTAGTCTTTCTAAGCTAACCCGTGATTAGTAGCCACCCCTACTATCACGTTGAAAATAGTCTTGACACTGGCCTCTCCAAGTCAAACCGTTAGTAGTAGCAACTTCTACTAACACGTTGAAAATATTCTTCCTTCAGCCTCTCTAAGCTGCAAGTAGTCTTTCCCCAGCCTCTCCTAGCTGCAAGTAGTCTTTCTCCAGCCTCTCTGTCATGACCTAACTCTGGGATGTGATCGGCACGTGAGGAATCTCATCCCCACATAAGCCTTTTGGTGATGTGTCTCTATGAATGTATACTTTATAATAATATTATACTTAAATTACTTTCTGAAAACATAATTTCCTCTAAATCATTATCCAAATGTCTATCCAAAATTTGATATCCAATTTAGCAAGGTTGAAATACTTTAGTATAGAAAGCTTTATGACATTTTCAGTAAACATGTAAACCATGAAAACATAAACTGTTTTATTACTTGATCTAAATCTTAAATCTAAAAATCAACTTAATACTTGGAAACTAAACCATAATTACATCCATGGCTTCTTACATAAACTCGAGTCAACTTTACCGTTTTAAATCTATGGTTGTAAACTGTAAACATATACATAGTTATTTCGAATACTGAAATTTTATACAAAATCTGAAACTAACTACATGACCGGGATCCTGCCTGCACACCTACTGGAGCACTTATACTACAGACATAATTCTAAACTAAGCCTTACTTCAAATAAGGCCTACCACTTGAATTTACTGAATCTACTAAGCTGGATGGAGACTGAACCTGTACCTACAACTATGAGAGGAAGGGAGAGGGATGAGTCAACAGACTCAGTGAGTGAGCTTTCACCCATCATCCACATAGGATACCAAGGAATATATATATAATATCATGCAGGCAACATTCAAAATCATTTGATATTCCTATGCATAGCTATTTATAAAAAAGATATCTCTGTGTTTGTAAATTTATAGAAAAGCATATTTGAGTTCTTTCTCTAAAAGAAAATCATTTCTCATTTCATAAATTCATGAACATACAATTGCAAGCTCACAAGCAATACAAAATCATTTTAACTAAAATGCGGTAGAGCCTAGGGAAACAGTATCTGTTGAGCTACATAAATACATATATAATAACTGAAGCTGTAAAGTCAAATGTCCCTGGCGGATGAGCTGTTGGTACCTATCTAGGTCTCGTTATCTGTATCTGCTGTGGGGCGATATTGTCCTCTAATGGACAACTTGGTACCAAGGTTAACGATCTCATACAGCTGTTAACTAACTGTCTGTTTCCTGATCTCTACCATCTAATCTAGTTTGACAAAACCATCACTGAAAATTGGGTACTTAGTCCCTGGCGAACAGAGCCCCTAAGTTCTTAGTACACTGGGAGTTCTAGATTCATATAACTCTAACAATCTGGCTTTAGCATAACAGTGACTGTGAGAATCGTGCCCAAGGGATCACCCATTTGTAGGCAACCTAATCTCAAGCCTACAGAATATGTATCTAGAAGTTGCTAAGAATCATACTAAATTCCGTACCTCTTGGTACCATAAAACTGAAGTTCCAAATTTCAAAACTTAAGCCATCATAACTTTCCATCTACTTGATAATCTAAAATCATAGCTCAAAGTACTGGGGTTTGTAATCATAAAACTCGAAAATCATTTAACATATTTATTTGTAAAGCTGGGTCATACTCTTGTTTACATTTCTTTAATACATATAATTATCTTAGCTGAATATCCAAAATATAGCTCGAAATCCAAATCTAAAACAAAACATAATAATGTCATAAACTCATAAAACATATTTGAATAAAAAGCAACTAGATGCAATCATATATTCTTCGAACAATCATTTCATTAGCATGTAAAACATTTTCCATACACACAACACAATAATCATGGTCCCATGGTTTTGTAAATCTCATTCTTTCATGCTATTATCATAAATCATAATTTTTCTAACTTGACATAATCATATAAAATCATATTGTATACTTTTGCTCATCTCAAATTTCATATTTCACAAATATCATGCATCAAACATAGTCATAATGGCTAAAATAAGGCCATGAGTTTGAATTCACTCACCGTTTAGAGCCAGGAATATGTGGGCACCACCAACTTGACCTCCGTAGCATGGAATGGCACCAACAACTACCATAGAGCAACCATTGCTCTAGATTAGTCTCCGCTAATCTCTAAACAACTCTAATCTAACTCTAACTACATTAGGGAGCACCCCCACTTGACAAAAAGGGAAGAATAACAAGACCCATGCCAAGAATGTGAAAGAATGGAGAGAATGGAGACTAAATCTAACAACATATACATACCTTGATGATTTGGGGAAGCTAGATTGGAGAAAAAGAGATGAAAATTGGGGGAAGAGGTTTCTGCCTCGTTTTGCTTCTGTGTGGAAGAGGAGCCCCGATTGGGGTTTTTAATGTAGGTCAAAAATGAAACGGCGTCATTTTTATGATACTGTGCTGTCATGGGTTGTTCGCTGCAGTGAATCATCACTCGTTGCAGCTAACTTTCTTCGCTGTAGCGAGCATGAAGGCTCGCCTGTTTGCTGCAACGAGAAAAGCTCGCTGCAACGAACCTGTTTTGCATAATTTTGCAGAACCTGGGTTGCAACTCGGTTTTGGCTTCTGGGGCTGATCCGGCTACTCGAGTGGGCCTCGAGGGATCCTAGGGCAGTACAGAACTTGCCCACAGACACGTGTGCCTCGGGTATTACACTCTCCAAGCTACAAGTAGTCTTTGACTAGTCTCTGCAAGCTAAACCATGATAAGTAAAAACATCTTACTATCGTATTGTAAGTAGTTTTACCTTACCCTTTCTAAGCTATGTCTCACATTGATCACTAACGAATCAAGGTTATAAAGGTTTGTGTTTGGATTGTCACTCAAACTAACCTAAACTCAAGTTTCCTTAAATATGATACATTTAAAATAAACCTAGGAAACTAGAGCGGCTTCCTCCCATTTCTTCTTCCTTCAGAAGGGCATAAATCTAATAAAGAGCATGGAGGAAGATTTTTACATGTAAAGAATCTGATTACATAAGAATGATGAACCTTACAGGATGAGGAGATATTTAAGCAGAGTTTCCTCTGTTTTAAGCATAAGTCTCTTTAACTGTCATCATCATTATTTTTAGCATGGCATTTCTCTATATATAATGGTCTTCCCTTCATGACCATTGCTTTTAATCAGATCTCCAAGTGACACGTGTTGATCATCAGTTGTGTCTTGGAAGAGTGAGCTAGAAATGAGGTTGACAGATATGTCACATTGGTTCTAGAAGCCATTGTAAAATGAGATTTCTGATCTTCCTTCAGAAACCACTTTTCTACTTTCTGAGCTTGCTTTTTGAACACCTCCTTTGTGAATCTAGGATGGTTGATCAAGTTGGCAAAGAGATGTTGTACAGTTTTGACAGTTGGGTTTGACTTTGAGTTGAAATTTGAATTTCAAAATTCAAATTTTCCTTCCTTTCTTTGTAGCGTTCAATGCTCTATACAAATGTGAGCTTTCTGAAGTGCGTAACAGATTCCTTGATGATTCTTCAAACTTTTGATCTTTAATCAAATTTTCTTGGTGATGATTTCTTTGTGATTGTGATAATTAAAGATTAAGTAACATGTTGCATATGGATATATTCTGATTTCTTCATTTTGAGTGTACTTTCTGATATCCTATGCTACTTTCTGAAGTCTCTTTCCTTTGTTTCTTGTAGCGTTATAGCCTACCTTTGATCGTTAGCTATCCAAAGCTTGGATAAGGATATAATTGCACTTCTATTTCATAACTAATCTTGTAACATGTTTACACATGCATAGGAATATATATATATATATACTTATTTGAGTAAGCCTTGCTCTTACTAAACAATAGATACCTGTTATAAACTTACAAGAAACTCAAGAGAAACATAAGTCATTCTTCAAAGTATTTTCTTTGAATTGGTTTTGTTGTCATTCAAAACACATGAGTGCATAGGGTTTTGGAGTTAACACTACTCAGGTTTGTGATAGTAAGGGCTGTCTACTAGTCACATATGTTAGCTTGGAGAGGCTAATACAAGACTACTTGATTTAACTTAGAGAGGCTGATAAATAGCTACTCAATTTGTGACAGTAGGGGTTATTTGCTAGTCACAAATAAGAGCTTAGAAAGGCTAATGTAAAGACTATCCAGTTTGTCTTTCTTAGGTTGAGAAAGATGTTTTAGTGGAGCCTCAACATTTGTTAAGTACTGGATGTAGACAGTTTTTGCCAAACTAGTGTAAAATCTTTTGTGTCTCATCTTCTTCTCCCTGATTTCTTTTATCTTTTTCTCTATTGCTTTTTACAGTTCAATACTTGCTGTTTTTAAATCTATAATCATTCTATTATGTTTTACAGTTGAACTTATGATGATATAACATTCTACACATTTATATTATTTATCGTTTACTTTGGAAATCTACTTTTTGAAACTACTAACTGTGTTTCCGCTGCACTTCAAGTTTCATACTTCATAGTATCTTTGTTAAAAGTTTTAGATATGCAAAAAGAAGTAAAACACTATTTAACCTGTAACATCCTAATTTTTAACCCAATACTCTAGAACATATTTAGGTTAACCATTAGTCTGTTACTTCATAGTTCTCATTTATCTTTGAATTACTTAGCGGAAAATACGGGTAATTTTTTTTTGAAAAACAAAGTGAGAGCCGCGTGATGCGATAAGCAGTAAACCATGTATAGTAAACAAATGTCTCACAACATCATAACATAAGGCACACCATGAGTAACACTGAAGATCATCTCATATATATATAATTTGCCCACTTATAAGTGTGGGACTTAGTTTAGTACAGGGGAAATGCATAAAAGAAAATACAACATAAAACATGAACATAATCTACTCCCCTACCCGAGTGCATCTAATGGGAAACCTCTAAACAAAAGAAGGTTTATCCCCATCTAAGTGGTGTGTGCTCTATCTCGGGCCATCCACGGCCTCCTACTGGCAACTATCTCGTGATCGAGGCAGATATCCGGGAGACTGGGCGAGCTCCTCGGGCGTGAAGAGGTGGAGCAGGGATCGAGTGTGAGCCCCGGGGTATGGCCGCATCTCCGGTCGTCGTGCACGCCTCGGCTGAGTCACGGTGGGCTCGCTATCCTCTCCAAAGTCCATAGGTATGGAGGGGGAAGATCCCTCGAAGGGTGCCTGGGTTGCCGAATCCTCGGAAGGATCCGTCTCCGAAAAAGACGACGGGCAACGGGGCATATACTGGGGGTAGTCTCGAGCGGCGGACGTGGATGATGGGGTACGGCGAAGCCTCTCCTCTAGGGGACGTGCGCGCTCGAACACCAGGTCATCGCCAAAAGGTGAGACGGGGGAGAAACGATGGGAATGTACAGGGGGGTGAAGGGTCGACCCATGAACATGAATACTATAACCGTGCATCGACCCACAAAATGGAATGACCCGTGGTCCGGGTCATGGTGCACTTCCCACGTCGGCGTGTCCACGAACACCACGAACGTCGCCATCTGAAGACGTGACGGAAAGAAAGAGGTAGAGGGGGTGAGAATCTTGCTAAAGAATCTCAGTAGGGCCTCCTACTACCTAGGTGTCATCATCTACGTCCTCAGGAACCTTGGGTTTATTTATACAAAATGACTGAGCATGTATTAGGTTCATTTTAAACTTTAAAATATATTTTAGCCAAGGTCCATTCATTTTAGGATGATCTTAATGTCATGGATGCAACATGATAGAAAATGTATGCATGGCACTACCTAATGCACATACATAAAACATAACATCAAGCATCATCATTCTTGGTGGCATAAAGTGGCAATAGTAACATTCATATGGGACAAAACTTAGTGACATAATCATAATCATGAAACTTCTCTTTCTCATGGGCCACCCTAAAAGACAATCGAACTGGGGGTGCTCGGCCGAACCGGTGTCACCCAGAACGTGTCATACATCTAGGTTATGAGCTCATACCTTAACTAGTCGTCACTAGTTCTTACTTACCACTTAACGATAAGCGTATCGTAAATCATAAATCTCGACTATCTGAGTACGGGTTAGGGGGCAAAACTCTTAGGGGTGCTCGGCCGAACCGGTGTCACCTAAGAGTGTAAAATGGTACCGATCTCACATGAGTTCTATGGAGGTGCTCGGCCGAACCGGTGTCATCCTAGAACCCATCTTAGTACCTTAATTTTCAAAATCTCTTTAAGTCCCCAAATTTGTCGGAAATTTGGCGGCACAACGGTCATTACACCGAATTTCCTTCCAAATTTGCTTTATGCCACATTAACATATAACCTCATGAATTCCTCATATGAATAATCATCATCATCATTTGCATACTACATGCATCATCATACAACATTCAAACGCTTACCCTTACGGTAGCTTATGCTTTGACCCTTACGGGTCTTAATCTTGAGATATAATTCTCTAATATCCGACGCTCATATTTTTATGCACCTAAGGGCTCATAATTAATCATCATTCCTAATCCTCATGTTCATACTTAAATCTGAATAGCATAGGGCAAATCCTCTAACTTGTGTTCACGGGGTTCTAGAACTTACGTTTTAGACCCTTTCTTGGTTCCGTCTTCGCCGGAGGCGCTATATATTAAATCTAAATCAATTATGAGGCATTCCTATGCTTAAGGACTAATTATTAATCATGTTTATCATGTTGTAAGGGTGCTGGACAGAATCCAGAAAATTAAATGTTCTAAGAGTTCTACATTTGTATTTTTACGGTTTTTCTCGTTACTAGTTTCCCCATAGGTGCTAGAATTCAATTCTAATTCAAATGATACCAAGTTTTTCATGTCTAAATAATCTAAGTCTGATTATGTTCCCATTAAAACAGTTTGGATTAGTTCCATAAACAAATGGGTCAAAACTATGTTAAATTCTAGCTTTACGGTATTTCTAGTTAGCTAGTTTCTTACCTATCATGCACAGGTTCGCTTCTACATCATCACATGATATTTTCACACATTCCAACACATCAAAACATCATCATACAGCATCACACTCATCACATCAGAACCGAAAACATTTAACTTAAATGAGAGAGTTAAATTGACATTTCTAGGTACATAAGTTAACTAGTTTCTCTCGGAATCGATCTAGAACTTCCAAAACTCTTTGTAAAACATTTTAATTCATCAAGAGGCTAAGTGAAGCCTTAGGTCACTGACCAAAACATATTCCATCCCCTAAAAGATAATAAAATCACAACTTGTGATGACGTAACCTTATAAAGATTTGTAAAGCTTTGAGGAAAACTTAAACATAGACTATTGGTCCTAGTAGCTAGATGAAAACTCATTGCGAGTCCATCATCACTACTTTGGCCGAAAATATGCATTCAAAGAATGGTTTCACATTAAACTTTAACTTGGAATGGAATGGGCAAGTCTTTGAGCTCTAGGTTCTTAAGTTACGACATAAACTAAACGTGCTCATGCTTTTCATTTTTAATCTTGCTTACAAAGTAATGTGATGACTTAAATTTAAATATGCAAGGCATAAACTTAAACATACAAGCTTGAAAGTAAATATGCGAGACATAAACTTAAACGTGCAAGCTTGAAGGTAAAGATACATGGTTCAATTCTTTATTTTAGTGCTCTTGGCCCAACAACAATTGACTTTAAGGCCGAAATAGATAGGCATTCGAGAAATTAATTATGTGGTAATGCAAGTTCAATTCTTTATTTTAGTGCTCTAGGCCCAACAACAATCGACTTTAAGGCCGAAATAGAAAGGCATTCGAGAAATTAATTAGGTGGTAATGCAGGTTCAATTCTTTATTTTAGTGCTCTAGGCCCAACAACAATCGACTTTAAGGCCGAAATAGAAAGGCTTCGAGAATTAAATCAAGTGATGAAACAAGTTCCATTTTAATCTTTATGTTCTTAGGTGATAACTTGAAAGTAAAGGTGCATAACAAGAATGTAAACATGAGTGCAAGCATAAGATAAATTATGCAAGTTCATTTTATCTCTCTAGAGCTCTTAACAAGACTTTAAAGGAACTTAAACCATAACCCAAACTCATCCAACAAGGTAAAGTCAAGCTTAGAGTTCTTAAAACTCAACATAATATTTTTAGGAAATCAAACCATGAAGCTTAGAAAAAAATTAAGGAATGGCCGAAATCTTCAAGGAGAAAAAGGAACATTTTAAAACTCTAAAGTCCATGATCTTGATGATATATTAACACCAACATCATGAGTCCTCATCATTGAGTTCATAGAGCCATTTTCAAACATCATCAAAGCTAAAGTTCTCAAGAGTTCAAGAAAGGAAAAACTAAAAACATTTTTGCTCAAGAACAAAGATCAAGCTCTAGAGTTTTGTTTCATGATGATGTTTCAAGTGATGAACATCATCATGAAACTCTCATCATCAAGCTCTCATTTCTTTATTCCCAAAGGCCCATGGCCGAAAATGGAAAGGAAAAAGGAATGGAAGAGAAGTTCTAAAAAGAGACAAGAGAAACTATGAACATCAAGCTTGAAACAAGAACTTTAAAGAAAAGAATACATGAAAGAAAATCCCTACTTGGTGTGATGAACTTGAAGATGGAAGAAGAAGATGAAGATGATGAAGAACTTTGAAGAGCTTGAAGAACTTGAAGAACACTAGAACTTTGAGAGAAAAGAAAAGCTTTGAGTGTTTCCTAAACTTAGCAAATGATCTAAAAGTGGTGCAAGCTCCTCAAGGCATTCTATTTATAGAGAAATGAAACAAATGGAGGGAGCTCATGGTGATGAAGAGCTTCGGCCATGAGGTGCAGATTGGAGGCATTCCATGAGTTCCATGAGGTGAGATAATGTGTTCTTGAGGTATGGTGAGGTATGGCTTAAGGTATGGTGAGGTATGGTTCAAGGTATGGCCTCAAGCATGATTCTTTGAGTGAGAAAATAATTAAACATGTGACCAAAGAGGAGTGTGCTGGCCGAAATGCATCAGCCAAGGGAGGAGAGTTTCTTGCATTTTAATTGTAGTTTAGAGTTGTGTTTAGGTGTATCTTTGATTATGCTTAAGATTAGGAATTTGTAAGAAAGTGTTTAGGTAAGGAAAATGGGTAATTAAGGTGGTCTAGACATAATTAAGGAGTGGTCTTGCACCATTAGTGAGTTAAATCCTCAATTTAGAGTCTAAACAACTCTAGACACATTTCCTTGATTTAAAGAATTGGAGAGAGAAAACACTATTCAAGATTCCAAGACTAGGAGTCTTGAGTTCTAAAAAGGGATTTAAGTTTAATCTAAGCAATTTTAGGTTCTAATTAACTTTAATAAATTATTTTGACTCTAGATTAATTAGGGAAATAAATTAATCTTCGTTTAGAGCCTAATATTGCTTAGGTTTGCTTAATTACGTCATTAAGCTCAAAAGCACTATTCTATGGGTAAAATCGTAATTTTGCGCTAAAACTGCCCGGGACCACCGGGACTTGAACAGAGACCTCTAGACACATGAAAACATGTTTTTAAACCTCTGGGGAAAGTTCCGGGCTCAAACGGCACCTTTACCCGCCAGAAAAACGCTATAGGGTATTTTGGTCATTTTGACCAAACGCTGAAACGAAATTTTTGCTTCCGAAAGCATTCAAGGGCCATTTAATCCCCTTCAAACATTGAGTTGACCCTTCGAGGACGACTGAGTTGGTTACCCTCGAGTTCGGGTCAGGAAATGACCTCAAGGGCATTTTGGTCATTTCCCTCGGACAGAGAAATCGGGATGTTACATAACCCCCTTTCTTATGCACATTTATACCTACAGAAAAGCACATGAGAAGGGGGTTGAATCGTGCTTCATTTATTTTTTCCCTTTTTGATTTCTGAAAAGCTTAATTAAAGTATTATAAAGCTGTGAGCTTGAAGTGCAGCATAAACAGCATTAGAAATGTCAGAAAGTGAGCTTTCTAAACTAAGAAGGTTAACAAAACGCATAAAAGAAAGTTTTCCATAAGAAACATAGTAATTATGCTAAAAGTAGTAAATAAATAAAAGATAAAGGAGAAGAGAGATGTTGCATAGGAGTTTTTATACTGGTTCAGCCAACCTACCTACATCTAGTTCTCAATAACAGTTGAGTTCCACTAAACCTTTCTCAAACCAGAGAAAGAACAAGGATAATCTTTACAATAGCTTTCCCAAACTTTCACCTATGACCAGTAGATAACCCCTATTGTCACAAACTTAGTAGTCTTTGACTAGCCTCTCCAAGCTAAACCATGACCAGTAAAATACCTTTACTGTCACATTACAAGTAGCCTTTGACTAGGCTCTTCAAGCTAACTCACATTGATCACTACTAAATTGAGATTACAAAGGGTTGTGTTTGAGCTTGCAATTGAAACTAACCTACACTCAAGTTTCCCTAAGATTTACAATGAAAGACCTAGGAAAACTTGAATGACTTGTTTCACCTATTCTTCCTTAGAAGAACATATGAACAATGAAGGAACATAGAAAGAATATTTTTACAGGCAATAAAATGATTACAAGATATAATGAGCTTTACAAGAAGACGAGGAGAAATTTTCACAGAGTTTTGACTCTTTGTAACATACTGTCTTGTATACTTTGAAAATACAACATCTCTATTTATAGATGGTCTTGCTTGTGACTGTTGCACTTGATCAGATCTCCAAGTGACACATGTTGATAATCCATTTATGTCTTAGAAAAGCAGTCTAGAAGAGTAACCTGTCCATTTATTAGAACTGTTGTAGAAGCCATTGTAAAGTTGAGATTTCTAATGTTCTTTTATAAACTACTTTTACTTTCTAAAGCATGGTTTCTGAACTCTTTCTTCTAGAAGTTGAGGTAGTTGACCAAGTTGACAAAAGAGAGGTTACGCCAATTCTAGCACTGGGTTTTGACTTTTCAATTTTCAAATTTGAAATTTAAATTTCTCTCATTTTCTTGTAGAGCACACTATTTCACTGTAAGTGAGCTTTCTAATATGCGGTAATATTTTCTTAATGAATCTTGGGTCTTTTGGTCTTCAATCAGAGTTTGTTGATGATAAAAACATTGTGAATGTGATGATTGAAGATAGTATAACACAATTGCTTCAGACTTTAATTGATATCTTTATTCCAAGCATACTTTTTAAAGTCCAATGCTACTTTCTAATGTCCCAAGTCTTGGTTTCTTGTCCTGGTTGTTTTTCTTCAAATCATTAGGCATTTTTAAGCTTGATTTTGAATATAATTATCACTTTCATTAGTTTTCATCTCTTAATATGAGATAAAACATGTTTACACATGTAAAGTGAAATTATTTTTGCTTAAATGGAGCCATGTTATGCTAATGAAAGAACCTATTTAATACTTCAAGAAACTCAAGATAAACATTAGTCATTCTTCAAAATATTTTCCTTAAATTGACTTTGTCATCATTTAAAACATATTCCATTAAAGCTTTTAGAAGGGTTCTGGAGCTAATAGTAGATGCAAGCAGGATTTCGACCATAGAACATGTTTTGTGTTTTGTTTTCTATAATTTATTTGTATTTGTTTTATGGTTATTTTGAAAATTGAGCAAATTTATAATGTACATATTGTATGAAGATATATGGACTTTGAATGGATTTATGAGATACCAGCTATGATAGTTTACGGTTTTCTTAAAGGAACAAGTGATTTGCATCTAGCAAAAAGAATTTTCTATTTTAAATAGATTTCATGAACATAGTATGCATGTAGGAACAATTAACATGTCATGAGGCTTGCATGAGAACGGAATTTCCACGTGCCGGTCATGTGCCCAAGTTGGGTTATGATAGTCAAATAGGGGGGAAATTGAGATATATTTTTTCCATTTTTCTTTTACTTCATTTTCATCTCATTGACAATTTGACTTTTGTACTAAAGCATCCATTGTAAAAGTAATGGCTTCAATCCTCATAATTGCCTATTTGGATGTTACTGCCATTCATCTCTTGTACTTTAGCCCCAATAAATGAATCTGGTAGCAAAGGTAAGTTCGATAAAGAAGAAGAAAGGGTTACAATGGTAGCTACCGGGAAGAGGAGGGGACAATGGTGTGGAAGCAGGGGAGAGAAGGGGGAGAAGGTGCCTATGCAAGGGTTTAGTTATGGGGGAGACTAAGAGGGACTGCGTTTTACGAAATGAGACAGAGAGATAGTGAAATTTAATTTTAGGATACTTCTATGATATGCTCTTTTTTTAACCCTTATTGGTGTAGCCATTCACTTTCCTTCCTTGGGCCCATAATGTTGTTTGTCTGCTTCCAAAGGTGTGCAAATGTTATAAGGAATTGTTGTTTGTCTGTCATTTATCATAATAAGTATTAGTGGAATATAGGTTTTTTAAAAAGGAGATGTTTTTCAACACCCAAGGCATTGGACACTGTGAAAGACAGTAAATCCACCATCCTTAATTTCCATGTGGGTCATACTTGAAGCAAAATGTTTTTGTTTTTCATCATTGGATTTGATTGTTGTCCATAGACACCTCACTTAGGATTGGTTGGAATAAGATAAATCTTTTTAAAATCAATAGAACTAAGTCTTATCTCTCCTTATCCAATGAGGCTAAGTGCATTTTATTATTGAATTTTAATTTTTAAATATTACATGAACACCTTTCTTTCAAGTTTGCTAGGAAATCAAATATCTTCAAGTTATGCAATCGCTAGAGCTGTCAAAATATGGGCTGAGCCATTTTCGGGCTCACCACTTTTGGCCGTGTTAGTTTCAGGCCATAAAAGACTTGGCCCAGCCCAATTTATTCAGGTCATGGGCCTTTTTTTCTTGTTCATTTTTTTAATTGTATATTTCATAAAATGTTAGTAAAAAATATTTTTTATTTTACTATAATGGAGTAAAAAATAAACTATCAGTAAGTAGTATTATTATTTTTACTTTATTTGTGAGAATGATAAATAAAACTTAACTTTTATTTGATAACAAATTTCAATGACTTAATTTTTAATTTGATGTAACAGTGAAGTGAATATATATATATATATATGTTTTTTGATAATATTTGTTATTAGTTTATTTTTTTAAGTTAAAAAATAGATTAAAATGTCTAAATTCAATTATTTATAGTTTATATATGTAATTTATTATTTAATAAAATATTAATGTTTGTGCCGGCCCAAGATGAGGCACATTGGGGCGTGTAGAGTCGAGTTAATTTTTATTTTTCTTCCTATTTCTTCAATCTAATTCTCACATTTTTTTAGGTTATTCGGACTGGCCCATTCTAGACTCTAGCAACAACACCCAAAGCTAATTTGAAATGGGAAGTGATACATAACAATCATCAAACTTATACTAAATACTTACATCAAGTTAAATGTTATGAATCAGTGTGCAAAAAGTTATAAACTAGTATAAGAAAAGTTATAAATTGATATGTAATTTTTTTTATATTAATTTATAACTTTTAATTTAATATAAGTGTATAGCAAATCGGGTGGATGGTTATCATTTCTCTTTTGGAACACCAATTTATCTCTTCTCCTCTTTTTACCTCACTCTCTTTGGTTGTGTATTCCCCAACGGCAACAACACTCACATTTGAAAGTGAGGACTGACGAGAGAGAGAGAGAGAGAGAGAGAGAGAGAGAAGCAAGCGAATCGAATCGAATCGAATGAGCGAACAAAATACAGGGGGAACAGAACCGAAGAGCGGTGGTTCCGACGCTTCTCGGATCGGGGAAGTGAAGGAATGGCTGGCGAAGACGTTCGAAGCCGCAGGCAAACCCGCCCCGGAGTTCGAATACACCCCTCGCGGCGTGGCCCACTTGCACGCTCTTTTAACCCTCTCCAAAGCCAAAGACGAAGCTGCACGTATCGTCGCTCGCGATTTCCGCCAAAAGGCATCCGAGTACCGATCCCAAGGTACGGATGCATGCCTGCCTTCCTCGCCTTCGTCTTACCACAATGCCGTCAGTTTTCAGATGATGATACTGATGATCATCGAAAATTGATGGTTTGGGGTCTTTGGGTTGTTCATGGATGACGTGTGTGTTTGGTTTCACATTTGTAAAAGTGATTCTAGGTAGAACCAACATTGATTTTGAAATGATGTCATTTGTGTTTGTTGATTCCCATTCCGACATAAAGTAATCAACAGATCGAAACAAGAGCTTCTAACATTGACCTCTCTCCTAGAATCAATTCTAGAGACAAGAATTGATTTTGTTCTCTAAAACCCAAACAACATAAAACATTGGCAGAATTTGTTTTGGTGGACATGTTTGTTAGACGAGGTTTGCTTGATATTCTGAGATTTCCTTGAAATTAGAGCCAATTTCTTTGGTTTTCTGTTGGAGAAATGATAATTTTATGTACTGATGTAATGTGTCTATTTGCGCTGGAGAGTTGCGTGTAAACAATCAAAATTCACGTTGATATGTGCAATATCTGGGGGAGTTCCTTGTCGTCAAACACGAATTTCCCACTCTTTATAAGCGGCACCCTAGTGTTGATGGAGTGTGTACACATTAAATGAGTATGCACAAATGATTCCCTTTCAGTTTTTATTTTTAACTGATATGTTTTCATTGTGAATTACAACACTGCCTTGGTTAATTATGAAATTTCCATGAAAAGCTTGAAAGCAAGAAACAGGATGAAAGTAAAGTAGTAGTTTTGTACTTATCATTTAAAACATAGGAAATTGGATCAGAACATTTTTGAGGTTTTGTTGTTATAGCTCTTAAAGATATTTTGGAGAGATTATTGAAATTGATGGTTTGGGGTCTCCAGTTTTTCATGGATAAGCTGTTTGGTTAATTTGGAAGGTTTGGTTGGAATTTTGGCATCATCACGAATTTGTTCTCTGTTGTGGGTTTTGTTGTTGTAGCTGCTAGGATTAAAGAGATTTTGGAGAATGTGGGTTTGGCACAGGAGAGTTTGCCTTCAAATGTGGTTGCTTCTGCCCAAGTTCTTGCAAATGTGGCTAACCTGTTAAATATAAGAGACACTGAACTGAGTAGGTAGGTTTCACTTGACCAAATTCTTTTGGCTTGCGAAATTTGATTTTTGTTGTTTTTTCTGTATTTTTGCTTAAAAGTTTGAGCCTTGAAAGTTTTGTTTAGCTTTCTCGTAGCAATGGGTGATATTTACTTGAGGAAGACTGATGTGGAGGAGAAAAGGGCTAAAGTGCAGAAGGAGTCCAAGGTTCTCCTTGATTACACTAGAAAGGCTATAGCCAGACTAACTTATCTTAAAAGGTCTCTTTTCAAATGAGTTGTATACTATTATGTACTTCTTTCAAGTAGCATTATTTGAGATTTAGATCTTGATGATATTTCTGCTTATAAAATGCTGTTTTATTCTGTGCTAAGTTTTCATGAAATAATTTTTGGGCAGAACACTTGCCCAGATAGAGGATGAGGTAGCTCCGCATGAGGTTCAAATGGAACATTGGAAGACAAACTTGCAAGTAATGGCTGCAAAAGAAAGACAATACATGCAACAATGTGCCAACTACAAGGTAAGGTTTCTTTTTCTTTGTTTCCTCAAAAAGGCATAGGATTAGATCCTAGAATGCAAGGGATATGTTCAGAGACAAGGAGGTGCAAGGAGATATAATAGTATAACCAAAGAGGGCTCTTCTTCTACTTAAACTATCATAGAGCAAAAAGTGAATTATCCCCCTTTACACCCACTAAACCTCTTGGTTGGTTAGAAACTCTAATTTAAAATATTCCCATAAAATAAAATACTCACAACAGGATAAACTGACAGGCCTCAATGAAACATAAATAACACAGGAACAACACTCATGAGACATCAAAGAAAATATTTGAAGATCTTGAAATTCTTTCCTGACTTCTTCTCAGAGATTTCAGTGATTAGAGCTGATTCAATACATGTCTTTTATTAAGTAGTGTTGAACTGTATCATACATTTATGTTTTTTGTCTTTATCATTTATTATGATAGGTATGACATTTATTATGATAGATGTGGTAGATATGGTTAGGTAAGCATTTATTATGATGGATGTGGTAGATATGGTAAGGTAAGTTAGTATCTTTCACATTTATTAGGTAGTCCTTACAATAGGCCTATAAATTGTATCTTTCTTTATACCAAAAGATGTAAGAAAGAATTACTTCGCTTCTATAATTCCTAGCCTTTCTTCAAGTTTCTTTTTCAAGTTGGTATTAGAGCTCCCGATCTGGGAGCTTGATCACTTTTCCGTTGCCTTTTAGCCTTCATTGCTGAACATTTACAGCCTTATTTATCCATTGTTTTTTACTTCCAGAATGTTTCCCTGTTTTTTGTTCCTCTCCTTCATTGTTACAAACCTCTGACAGCCTTTATTTTTCTGACCCACTCCGACCATCCTCCGGCCACCCTATCACCATAGCAGAACCTAAAACCTCCGCTGTTATTACACCTACACCTTTAAATCCTAATGACCTTCTTGTTTTGCACCCAACTTACCACTTGAATGGAAAAAATTACTTGCAGTGTGCTCAAGTTATTCGGCATACTCTCAAAGGTCGTCAGAAATTGTCCCACATTGAGGGAAATCTTCCTGAAAAGGACGACCTACTTTTGAGGCTTGGGATAATGAGGATTCTGTTATTATGACATGGCTATGGAATTCTATGATTCTTGAAATCAGTTAGAATTGTATGTTTCTTACTTCTTCCCGTGCAGTTTGGGATGTACTTAGCAAGACTTTCTCCAAGAAGCAAGATATTGCTACTTGTTATGAGTTGAAGACAAAAATATTCTCTACCAAGCAAGGAGTGATGTCTATAACAGATTACTATGGTGTTCTCCCTGGTCTATGGATTGAGTTGGACCAATATCAAAACTTGCAGATAGAATGTAGCAAGGATACTTCTACTTTGGCAAACTTTGTTAACAGCGACAGGATTTTTGAGTTTCTCTCTGGCTTAAATCTAGAATATGATCCTATTTGAGTTCAGATTCTGGATAAAGAGCAACTCCCATCTATATCCGAGGTGTTCTACATTGTGCGGAGAGAGGAAAGTCGTAGGGCAGTTATGCTTAATGACAAACTGAGTAGTGATTCAACTTTGGTCATTGGCAAGACAGCCAAGCCAGGACTTCCTTTTCAAGGCCTTCCTGAGATAGTGGTTTAGGGTAGTTATGCTCAATGACAAACCGAGTAGTGGTTCAGCTTTTGTCATTGGCAAGATAGCCAAGCCAGGACTTCCTTTTCAAGGCCTTCTCGAGATAGTAGTTGGTGCCCTTATTGCAAGAAGTCTGGGCATACTAAAGAGACTTGCTTTAAACTTCACGGAAAAGACAAAGTTCTTAGCCGCACATAAGGATTTCGCGGCCTGCCAAGTAGTCAAGCCTTTGTGGCTACATTAGACAGTGCCCCCTCTCCTCAAGTGGATGATGAAATTCCTACCCTTGGTAAGGATGAGCTTACACACTTATGGTCTCTCATAAGCTCTATTAGTAAGCCTTCTGGTCTTGCTCTCTAACCTTGTCTGGTAAGGTTCCTTGTTATCAATCTTTTCTTGCATCTAATACTGAATGTAAGGATTTATGGATCATTGACTTTGGTGCGACTGATCATATGACCTCTAAAACCCCTCATTTTTCTTCCTACCTTCCCATTTTTTGAAAAACGCCATATCACTGTAGCTGATGGCTCCTAAACCTCAGTTGTAGAATTTGGTAGCATTTCTCTTCACCCTTGTTTACACTTAAATAATGTCCTTCACGTTCCCCAACTGGCCAGTGACCTTATCTCTGTTCATAAGTTTACTAAAGATCTTAACTGTACTGTAACTTTTTTCTATTCACATTCTGTTGTTCAGTATCTTGCTACAGAGAGGAAGATTGGAGTTGCTAAGGAACAAAGAGGGTTATATTGTCTCCTTAATGCATTAGCCGAAGGTGATAGTAAACAGAAGATACTAGCCTTATGTTATGCTGCAAATTCAAAATCTCAGGCATCACAAATTTGGTTACACCAAAGGCGTCTAGGATATCTTCCTTTTCAATTAATAAAGTCTATGTATCCGTCTCTTTTTTTAAAGGAGTCAATTGAGTCTTTTTCTTGTGAAGTTTGTCAGTTTGCTAAACACCACTGAGTGTGATTTCCATCTAATTTTAATAAAAGTGATGAACTTTTTGCACTTATTCATTCTGACGTCTGGGGTCTTGCATCTATTCCTAATATCACTGGCACAAAATGGTTTGTTTCTTTATTGATTATTGCACATGTGTCACTTGGCTTTTTCTTATGAAGGATAAATGTGAAGTTTTTCAACTCTCTGTTCAGTTTTGTCATATGATTAAAACACAGTTTGGAAAATCCATGAAACGATTACATTCAGATAATAGTAGGGAATATGTGAATCAACAATTTTGTAATTTTATGAAAGAGCATGGCATTATTCATGAACTTACATGTGTTGATACTCCTCAACAAAATGGTGTGGCAGAGCGGAAGAATAGACATTTACTGGAGGTTACCCGTGCTCTTCTTTTCCAAATGTCGGTCCCTAGCTCTTATTGGGGTGAAGCGGTTTTAACAGCTGCCTACCTAATTAATAGAGTGCCTTCTCGAGTCCTTGGTAATGTCAGTCCTATTCAATCTATGTTGTCTCACTTTCCCTTTGTTCCAATTATGCAAAGTTTACAGCCTCGGGTTTTTGGATGTGTAACCTTTGTCCCTGTGCATCGTCAACATCGTACTAAACTTGATCCTAGGGCCATCAAATGTTTTCATAGGTTATGCTCCTAACAAGAAAGGATATAAATGTTTTCACCCGTCCAGTCGTCATTTCTTTGTCTCTTTGGATGTTACATTTTGTGAAACTGAGTCGTTTTTTGGTCCTCCGCTTCAGGGGGAGGGTCTAGTAGAAGCTGAGACCTTTCTTCCTCAATCCTTTCTCCCTTTTCCATCATCATAAGATTTAGTGTCCTCTACTACTCCAGTTGGTTCCCAAGAGTTAGTGTCTTCCGCTACACCACCTGAGGAAGCTCAGAAGAAACCACTTTTGGTGTATGAAAGGAGAAATAAACCCGATATGATCCAACAGCAACTTCAAGAGTTTGAACCTATGGTAAGTATTGAAGAAACTGACTCTTCCAATATTTGTGAACCCGACCTAGATGACTTACCGATTGTCTTGAGAAAAGAAAAAAGAACTTCTACTAAGCATCCCATTTCTCTTTTTGTCTCCTCTAAACACCTTTCCTTGCAGCATCAAAGTTTCATTGCAGCTATGGATTTCATACAAATCCCAAACTCAGTACAAGAGGCATTAAAAGATATGAACTGAGTTCAAGCCATGAATGAGGAAATGAGGGCGTTAGAGAAAAATGGAACATGGAAGATTGTTGAGAGGCCAAAAGATAAAAGGCTAGTGGGATGTAGATGGATATACACTCTGAAGTATCAGTCAGATGGTGAGTTCAATATAAAGCAAGACTAGTTGCAAAAGGGTACACACAGACGTATGAAATTGACTATGAGGAGACGTTTGCTCCTGTAGCAAAGATGAATACGGTCTGAGTCTTGCTTTCTCTTGTAGCTTATTTTGGATGGGATTTGCATCAATTCGATGTAAAGAATACATTCTTACATGGAGACTTAGAGGAAGAAGTTTATATGGAAATTCCTCTTAGATATGATGTCACCAATGGAAGAAACAAGATATGCAGGTTAAAAAAAGCTTTGTATGGGTTGAAACAGTCCCTTTGTGCATGGCTTGGGAGATTTGCAAAAACCATGATATTGCTTGGATACAGGCAGAGTCAAGGGGACCATACTCTTTTCCTTAAACATACAGTTGGAGGAAAACTTACGGTGCTCCTTGTATACGTGGATGACATCATTGTATCAGGTAATGATCCAGTTGAGAAGAAGCTCTTGGAGGAGAAGTTAGCTGCTGAATTTGAAATGAAAAATCTAGGAAAATTAAGATACTTCCTTGGAATAGAGGTGGCATACTTTAAGCAAGGCATCTTCATTTCTCAAAGGAAATATATCTTAGATTTACTTAAAGAGACTGGGAAGCTTGGGAGCAAAGCTATGAGTGTTCCTATTGAACAAAACCATCGAATGGGAAGTGAAGAGGAGAATTCTGGTGTTGATAAGGCACAATACCAAAGATTGGTGGGAAAACTCATATACTTGGCCCATACTAGGCTAGACTTGGCTTATGCTGTCAGTGTGGTTAGTCAATTCATGCAAGATCCTAAAGTGAGACATATGCAAGCAAAAGAAAGAATATTACGGTATCTTAAGGCCAAACCTGGTAGGGGACTACTGTTCCAAAGTGGTGACAAGCTCTCTATAGAAGTCTACACTGATGCTGATTATGCAGGCTCTATTAGTGGCAGAAGATCAACATCAGGATATTGTATGTTTTTAGGAGGAAATTTGGTGACCTGGAGAAGCAAAAAGCAAAATGTTGTTGCAAGATCAAGTGTGGAGGCAGAATTTCGTGCTACGTCACAAGGAATTTGCGAGCTACTATGGTTAAAAATTATCTTGGATGACTTGAAGATAAAATATGAGGCTCTTATGAAGATGTTAGGTGACAATAAATCAGCTATTAACATTGCTCATAAGCCTGTCCAACATAATAGGACGAAGCATATTGAAATTGACCGACACTTTATCAAGGAAAAGTTGGATAGTGGACTTATAACACTACACATGTTCCTTTTGGATTATAATTGGCGGATGTATTGACTAAGGGCCTACCCATAGAGCGGTTTTAGTAGATTACACGCAAGCTGGGAATGACAGATATCCATTCATCAGCTTGGGGGAGGGGGTGTTGAATTGTGTCATACATTTACGTTTTTTGTCTTTATCATTTATTATGATAGATATAGCATTTATTATGATAGATATGGTAGATATGGTTAGATAAGCATTTATTATGATGGATGTGGTAGATATGGTTAGGTGAGTTAGTATGTTTCACATTTATTAGGTAGTCCTTACATTAGGCCCATAAATTGTATCTTTTTCTATATCAAAAGATGTAAGAAAGAATTACTTCACTTCTATAATTCCTAGCCTTTCTTCAAGTTTCTTTTTCAAGTAGTAGCTTGGTCAATCAATACATATTAATCTCATAATACTCGCGACTTGAATATTTTGGGCTGTTAAGAATGTTAGTGTTTGCAGCAATAACAATAACTAAGCTTTATCCCATTTGATGAGGTCAGCTACACAACTACATAGATTAGACGATGCAATAATGTTTTATTTTGGTTTCTTTTAAGGCTGGTTTGGATGAGCTTCCAGATAATATCTTTGCTTCAACGATTTTTTTCAAAAAGTAAGAGTTATTTACGTTTGGATGTAAAATTAATTTATGTTTGGATGTGATACTAAAAGATCTTAAAAGGATTTTTTTTTTCCTAGAAGGTGAAAATTACAGTTTCTGAAAAGGTATCTTTTTATACCTTTTCTAGTGATTTTGCTTTTATTAAAAAGTTTTACATAAGTATATAAAAAGCATAAAATGTACCCTTTTAGCTACCCTCCATCTAAATCTATTATGCTTATTAATTCATAGACTATGTATTTTAATTCCATCGTTCATGTAAAAACATGAATTTAGGCAAAACAAGATCATAAATAGGCCAAAAAGAAAGAGATCAAGCCCAGAGACAGTATCGAGCAAAAAATAAATAAATAAATAAATAAATATATGATCCAATCAAGGCCTTGGAATCTCAACACATGCTCCAAGAGTGTTCTTGTTACAATCTTTTTAACCACTGTTCAAAACATCATGGGCAGTTTTGGATTTCTTGATCATCTTTTGATGCTTCAACATGAGATTCAACTTGATCTGTAAGCATGTGCCTCATCGCCTGCACAACATGTTCCATAATTTTTTTGTAACTTGCCTATTCTTTAGGAGCTGGTGCTCCACATGCTGCCGTAACTAATATGGATCAACTTCAGCCGATACTTGTTTGTATGATAAAAGGCCCTTGGATGAAATCTTAGCAGGCAAGAGATATTGAGGGAGAAAAGGATGTGGAAGGAAATACTTGATAGAAAGCTCGTAGCATGCGGGTAATGTAGAAGAAAATTTAGGGTATTAAGAGTATAGTGAAGAGGTTTGCTATGTAGTATGAGACAAACATGCACGAAAACACTGGTAAGGCAAGACTAAAATCACGGCAGGACAAAAGCAGAAATGTACAAGTCAAGAAAAAGCAAGTGACAGAATATCTTAAGGCTAAAACACAATTTCGTGCCATTTGTGCCAGAAGATTTTGAACCATTCAACATTTCCCTATGGTGAACTATCCTGGCTTAATGCTGTTAAACCCCTTAGACTAATATAATGCAGAACGTGTTTTTCAAAACAAAATCTAATCCTAACTTGAATAAAAGAAACTGAAAGACCTAACTATAAAATGTGGGAAGATCTTGGCCATATCCTAATATTATAGCAGTAAATATTCTGCTATTATAGCTGTATATTCCCTAATTAGGATAATAATGTTCTTTCCTTATGTGTAGAGATTGTATAGCTGTTTATATTTATGAGGAGAGTATCTTCCTCCTTGTTTCTAGGAATAGGATTTGATTCCATTGTAATATTGGCCTATCCTAATTCAGCCCTGTACGGTCAATACAATCAGGGAAAATCCCTTTCTACATAAAATAACACTTCGATATTTCTCACTGTTCTGTAGTTAGAACAGTATACTGGATGTAGTAATGAGAATTTATACCCAATATATGCTTTGTTGCCTGCAACTCTGTTGGTTTGGATTGAATTTATTCTCGTGTAAACCATTTTACTATTTTAAAAGAATTGTAAATCAATTTTGAAGTAGATTGAGATGCATGTCTGGTTGACCAAGCTAAAGGTCAACAAAATTTCAATGTTATAAAGCTAAAATGATTATGTCCGAAGAAATCAAGGTTGCTTAAGATGCTTCTTTTTAAATGGAGAATTTACCTTTTTGACTCCAATTTTTGGGCTCATTATTTTGATATTTAAATATGGTTTTGATCTCTAAAATATAGGTCATTTTTATTTTAGTCCCTACAATTTTTTTTTGGGGCTTTTGGTCCCTTATTTTTTTAATATTTTGTTTTTGGTCCTGTTCATTAGTTTGCACTATTAGAAGTGTGTTTGGTTAAGGAGTAAAATTATAGATAAAGTTTTCATAGGCGAGTTCCATGAAAAATTTCCCCCATTTTTTAACCCCTAATGAGTGGGGATAAAACATAGTAGAAATTTCCTAGATGAGCACTAAGTATAAAATTATACAAGAAAGTTATCTAGAGAATTTTTACTCTCTAGCCAAACACACCATAAATGATAATGTTTTAAATTTTATGGACCAAAGAAAGATTTCAAAGATATTTAAAATAAAATTTCCATATTCGTAAGGACTAAATGCATATTCTAAACTATTTATAGCGCTCAGGGACCACAAATATAATATTAGAAGAAGGGAATTTAGATTCTCTAAAGTGAGGAGACTTGTAAAGTGAAAGGTAAATTGTCCTTGGATCAGTTGATGAGATCTGCACACAATAGAAGTTATTTATCCTAGGGTGGTTAACCTCTCACTTTCTCACTTTACAAATCTATTCACTTTAAAGGGTTCAAGTCCAGAAAAAATGACTAAAAACCAAAATGGAAATTAGAAAGGCTAAAATTAAATGACCTATATTTGTAGGGACCAAAAGCATATTTAAGTCTTATCTTGAAACTTCATTTGAAGTTTTTATGTGCAGTAAGCTCTTCGGTCTTCGTTAGAATTGATACCTTCAGAATAACAGAAACAGGTGAGCTTTATTGATCACGGGACCTGGAAAATCTCCAGGGGTCCAAATGAGTTTGTACAAGAAGAACCCTAGAGAGAAAGAGAGTTTCTCTATCTCAGAACTTGTTACAAATGAATGAATTCCACACTAACTACCTTTTCTCTATCCTATTTATACTCTTCTACCCTTTCTCTAATTACCTTCCTTCTCAATTATTCACTTAACTAGTTGTAGTTACTGCCGCATTTTCCTCTTCGGGCCCAATAATAGGCCCAATTCTGTTCCTCCTGGAATAAACTTGCCCAAACTGGGAAGTATTCCTAACAGTCTTCCATTTCCTAGTCTAGTGATTTTTTTCAAGTCTGCCAATGTTTTCCACATTAGTGATTTAATTAGATTTTGTCCATCAAAATAAGGGCCTAATTTGAAACAAAACAATTGATTGCAATGAGTCCTCTAAGTGAAAGTGTTATCGAATATCAGCCCCATGGTAGCGCCATGGCGTGGTGGATTTTGAGGCTACCGAGATGGGAAAGTGGATATCGTGGTGGCCATGTGGGCGTAATGGCGGTGGCAGCATGGCGGAATTATGGCGGCCATGGTGGAAATTGCGCCCAAAACCCTTTCTTTGGGTTTTTAAGAAGGTAGTTTAGGGTTTTTCAGGTTTCAATAATGAAACACTGTTTCAACCCTGACCCCTCTTGCCATTTCTGAGTCTCGCACCCTTATCTGCATCCTTCTCTCTCTCTTGGCTCTTCTCCTGTGACCACGGTGCCATTGCCGGTGGCGGCGGCTCACCATAGTCCTTGACAGCCAGCACTGAGCACTCCATCGAGGTCCTTCTTCTTCTTCTTCTTCTCTGATCTGTCTTTTCTTCTTCTCTGTTGATCTGTTCTGCCTTCTTCTTCTTCTTATGTTCTGTCTTTTTCTTCTTCTTCTTCTTCCTTGTTCTTATTTTATGTTCTTAATTTGTGTTGACATTATGTCTTTGTGGCTTTGATCATGGATTGCTATGTTTTTTCAGTCCTTGTTTGTGACTTTGATTGTGTATTTGTGGCTTTGATTATGTCTTCAAGGCTTTCATTATGCATTATGTCTTTGTATTTTATTTTTTTTAATATATATTTATATATTTTTTAGTACAGCATGGCTTCAACCATAACCCGCAACACCACCCGCCATATTTTGATGGCAGTTTTTTGCCCCACCACCATAAACCCTCATCTGCCACCCTCATCTGCCATTGACATCCTTGTAGTGAAACTTATAAACTAATGTTTACTTGTGATTGGCCCCTTGGCATCATTTTATTCGGATTCCCAAATTCAAGTATTAATCTATTATTTGAGTGGCATCCCCCTTTTTTTTTCCCCGCTAAAAATTGCTTAGGGATGTAACCTAGGTTTCTGATTTGCTGAGTAGGTGATTCTTCCATTTTGTTGTCTTCCTTTATCTCCTTTTATCTGTTACCTTTGTCATCTGATTAAAGGAAATTCATTCTGAGGACTCATGCAGGATTTCTACTTTAACTATACATTAGTTGATCTTGTCATACATTGGAGAAATTCAAATAAACTATTTTCAGAATGATGATAATTGGCAAAGTTGTTGGTAATGTGTAATGTTGTAATCTATACTCTCTTTTTACTGTGAAAAAAACTCTTTCTTTCTCTCTTGTTCAGAAGCCAATTAAAACTTGTAATGCACTAAAACCCTTCACTCTAGAATGTAAAAAATTCACCTAATTTGACTGCTGGGAAGTACAGGCACAACAGAGAGGGATATAACACAAAACATATACTGAGATGGGGATGTAGAAGATTTTAAAAAAGCAAGACATGACATAGCCAGTGTATATTATGTAAGAAGCATAAAAAAGAATGGATAATAATGTCCCCAATTGCTCAAATTATGAAATGCTGCAAATTATTGAAAATATTTTTTAAAATAAAATTATTTTCTAACTTCCAAGCACTAAATTTTCCAATGCTTCTAAATTGGATCTTGATATTCAATCTAAGTTGTGATAAATTGGATCAAATGAAAATGAAATTTGATTTTGAATTACTTGCAAATAACATAATTATTAAATTATATAATGAGTTTTAAATTAATCAGCACTTAGGAGCTAGGATGCTAAGCTTACATAAAAAGGGATGTCAACATTATAGTCTAATTTATCTAATATTTATTTCACTTTTTTAGGCAATATTCTTAACTTTATGCTGATGAAGATTGAAAAATAACAAAATTTATGAACTTTTGAATGTGAACAATTGATAGATATAAGTGGGACAAGTAGATTCTTAACAGTAAAGCTTCTATCATTCTTATATTCATGAATGATATAGGAATTGCTTTCTAACTCAGTTAGGATGAGCACTACTAAACTTTAGAAAAACTGGATTCTGCTACACGACTACCCCAGTGTTGGATGATTTGGCAGCCGTCAAGCTGTGTCTGTGCTTCATAGTGGTGCTTGAAGTTTCGCAAAATACATAGTGAATCATGGAAAAGTAGAAAGTGCAAAAAGGTTCAAAACTACTGCTAGGACATGCATACAAGTCTTTTGTATTGGTTTTTAGTGTAAAACTCTTGAAATTTAGTTTTATAGTGGATGAAGGTCCTTAACGAGTTGAAGATATTCTTAGTGAATCTCTTGAAGCTTAGCCGTTAGTGGTTCTAATCTGGTTCTAATCGCCAGCTTTTTCATGGTGTATGAAAGCATGATAAGCTTGGGGTTGATATGATGAGCATAATTTTTTCATTGGATCATCATGATGCTATACCTGATAAACTGTAATGCTTTCCTCATCGTTCTGAAGTGCAAAGTTGATTTTAGCTTTTTGATCTTCTATTGTTTTAGTGTTCATGCTTTTCTGTTCTCTTCCTTTGTCCAGCTTTATTATACTGAGAAAATAATAAAAAATTTCTCTTACACTTCCTTGAAGTCTAATATGGGTAAGTAATAGAAGAGTTAATATTTTTTTTTTCTTGTAACTGCTGAAATGTTTGGCAATCAATTTTGGCTTACTCAAAATGTTGCTGGGATTATATTTTGTATTTTTTTTCCATTGAAGAGCACACAGTTTGTCTAAATAACATCATGTTAGATGGTATATTCTTGGATCACCTATTTCCTGGCGTACCAGTACTCTCTAAATCCCCAATTGTTCTAGTCGTAGGAGTTCCTTAGTTACTGGAGAGATATAAGTTGAAAAAAAACTGGGATCTTTACATTTTAAGGCTGATGGTAACAGATTTCATGCATCATGGCTTGCTTGGTATTCACCTATTTAGTGTTCATGCATCTCTGTTTGTCTGAAGCTTGTAAAATTGGTAAATTGAAATTGTAAATGGCCATTAACATAAGCATCATTGTCTAAATTGTCATAATGACTCTTCACCAAGTCACTAGAGTAGAGTGATGATGCATTATAATTGGGTGACCCCAGTGCGGGAAACTGACTGTTCTTGCTATTGTTATTTGGTTGTGTTTTAATTTTTCTGATCTTTTACATGCTGAATAACACTTGGTGCAGGCAGTGCTCAATCATGCAGGTTATACCCCAGAGATTAGCCACAGGGTGTTAGTTGAAATGGCTGAGCATAAAAAGGACCTGGAGAAGAAAACCAAGCCCATCCTTGATACACTAAGGAGCTACCAAGATTTGCCTCCGGTATTTCATGTTTCACATGCTTTCTGTACGTTGTTTACAACTGTGTGTTTTGTTTATCCTTACCTTTTCTGTTGGTGGGGATTTTGTCCAGGATAAAGCTTTGGCTGCCTTAGCTATTGAGGATAAGAAAAGGCAATACGCTGCTGCAGAGAAGTACCTTGAAGATGTGTTGCAATCAGCTTTAGCCAATTCGGGGTGATATGCTGTGATAAATTCTAAAGGCTCGTTTTTTGGCTTGCTTTTTTTTGTTTTTTGTTTTCCATATATGTTTGCTTATAAGCTTCTGTTTGGAAAATAGGCTAAAAGTGTTCATGCACTTGTATGTTAGGTTCGCTTTGCTAGTATGTAGAGGTCTACAATAGTGATATGTTAGTGCTCGGGTCGACTAATGGAATCATACATTTTGGAAAAAGTTTGATGGTACAGTTTTATTACATAATATATTTTGTGACATTGAACACGCTGAAATAGTTGACAATATTCAGTGATGGATCTGTGTTGGAAGCTATTTCTTCTGTTGATTGCGGAGGAATTATTCGTGACCACCTAGGTTCTTTTATTGCAGCTTGGTGTTGTAATTTGGGCATCTAGACTATTACCCTTGCTGAGTTGTGGGGCCATTTTTGGGGACTTCCTATCCGTTTAGGCTTAGGCTATTACCCTTGCTGAGTTGTGGGGCCATTTTTGGGGACTTCCTATCCGTTTAGGCTTAGGCTATTCTAATATAATTGTTCAAACTAGTTCTTATTGTGTTCTGAGTTTTATACCTTTAGGGGTGCCCACTACTTTAGCTTATTTTGCTTTAGTATCCTTTCAGTAGGACTCTAATCTCGGTTGTGTTAAAGGTTGAGATTAGATGCATTTGTAGAGAAGCAAATAGATGTACAGTCTTGCCAACTTTGGAGATAGAGTAGATAGGGGTATAAAGTTTTTGGACAGAGTCCCTGCTTGCTGTTCTCTTGATTTTTTCTAGTGCATAGCTCTGGGTAGGGATGGTTTCGTCTTGTACCTAACTAGTTTTTCTCTTTTTTGGGCTTTCAGCTCCTATGTTCATCCAAAAAATATAATTGACAATATTTTTGTGCATCGTTTAGTATATTTCCTTATATTTTAACATAATAAAAAACACTAACCAATTTTCTTCCTGGGAGGTTACTTGATATTCTAACCATGTATAAATTATAAAGACAAGAAGTACCATTCTGATAGGCGAAGATATTCAAAATGGGTGCAACATTTTCATTTACAATACAAGTGCAAAACCGATATCAGCCAAATTCTATTGGATCAATTGGCCTTTCTCATAACAGTTGATCTTTGTGAATTCAAAAATACACACACCCACACACAGTCTTAGGTTAGAAACTTAGAATGTATACATACTAGTATAATGTTAGATAAATATAGAAAATAATTGGAACAAATCCACAAAGATAAAAACTTCATTGAAATCTATTGTATTTAACTAAATGAATTACCTCTATACAACATGGCAGCTTCTAATTACAATTGAATGAAGATCTTTCTTGGTTAAAATTCTCGTCAGTTCATCTTTCATCTGTCTCGGTTTTGCTGTCTATCATGATGTTTTGGTGGTCATTGTTAAGCGGCTGATTTTTAGCTTGTGCAAATCTGGGCTGTTGTCCTCTGCTTTGGTCGATATATTATGTATGTTGTTTGTGTCCTATGTCCGCCGTGTTTCTTCAGCTTTTTCAGCCAACTAATTAAAAAAAATATATATTTATATAAACAAACTTTTCCCAGTTTCATTCCGTATATATCCTCGAATCTGAATTAGGCATACATCAGCTAAGCAAAATGAGAATTACGTAGAAATTGCAATCCATTACGTAGAAATTGCAATCCATAAATCAACCAGGAGTCAGGTGATTTGCCACCGAAAAGAGCGTGGCTGACACACTGCTAACTCATCATAAATTGGCTTAGTTAGAAGGGTTTTACTGTACACTTGACATGTGTACAAATCATCCTATTACCAACCGATTTGTACACGTTAGGTGTAAAGGAAAACTCTTTTAATGTAGCCGGTTTTTCTAACAATTCGGCCCACTTGTGGGTTGATTTATGAATCGATCTCTATTAATGCTTGCTCATTCCAATTGTGAGACAATTCAAAACTCACAAGACGGAGTTCAAATAGATTGTTAAAATCTAGTGCTTGTTTAAGTCCATTCTACTATGACTCAATTGGTGCTTCACAACACAATTCTTGAAAGGTTGCAGCAAGAAAACAGAAGTTGATGAATCAGTGTCCAGTTTGCTTAGCCAAGGAACAATACATTATGGAAGTTGCATAATTGAAAACTGACAATGATGTCAGTATGATGTTCATATGTCATGTCCAGTTTTATGGTACTTGTGTCATGGAGGTGCTCATAGCTCTAGAGGACTCATACTTAAACTCCGGGGGACCTGTCCCCGATCCAACAGTTTTTTTGAGTGTCACTGGCCCAACCTTCTCCAACATTTGTGATTCCAAGTCTAAGTGCAAACTGAGTACATTAGGGTAGAAAAGGAAGATGATTTGAAGGTGGCTTGCCCTTAGCACAACTTGCAATGGAGGTAGCTAGAGAGTTCCCCTCAAGATGGTCTGATTGTGGGGTAGGAGTTTATTGTTAATGAAGAGGAATATGAAGATTATGGTTGAAAGTAATAAATTAAGTTCATTTGTTAAGTTTTCTTATTTATTAAATTTGAATATTTATTTATATTCGTTTGTTTCTAGTAGATTATTTAGTTATTATTTTAATTGTAAAATTCCTAAATTTATGTTTAGTATTTGAATACTTGCGAAACATATTTTACTTTTATTTTGAATTCTACGGTGCCGCTTGACGATGAGTTCGATGAGGTAGTGTTTGTTACCTAGAGTCAACCATCGTGGATTCGAAAGTCAATAGATTGGTTAGTATTCAAGTTTGAATTTGAAAGCAAAGCACATGAACAATTTTGCTAGGTTCAGAGGTATTGCATGTAATACCCTAAAAATTATTTAAAACTTAATTTAAATTTTATTAGCCATAATTTTAAAAATCTGACAATTTTAACAACGATGAGGATGGCTCAATGGACATGTTAACAAAAAAAAAAAATTTCACTCCGAGCATGAATAGTAAACTTGCGGGCCCTATAGGCTTGTTCAGACAGTCGAAACCCTAGATCTGAGACTAGAAGATGCTCGGAACTGAGAAAAGATGGGGTTAAGGTTAGAAATAATTAAAAATGAAGATTTTATACCTGGAATTAATTTCTAGACAATATTTGATTACCTGGGTATGGTGTTTTACCTATTCGGTAGAGTTTTGATGTGTAATTTTTAACACCGTACAAGTTACTTAGTGACTAAGTAACCTTTACCAACCACTTTATGCCAAGTGGATGATAAGGATTAAAACTTGGAAAGTAAGTTTTAATCATGGCATTTCATTTATTATTATTTTACCCAGGTACTAATATTTCATCTGTTCGTTGGAATTTCAGTGTTTGATTTTTAACACTAAAAAAACTATTTGTTCATCAAACTAGAGTGAGCCATTTATCTTGAGCCAAGTGGATGGCCAAGATTCATTCTTTGACTACCAAACCAAATCCTAACCATCAGTTTTACTTTCTTAGATTAAGAATTATCAAATTATACTAAATAATATTCATTCATCAATTATAAGATAAACACGACATAAAACTTCTTCCTCAAGCCTCATATTTCATCTGGCAAGGGAAGCTTACAGCCAGCCTCCATTTTCATTTCTCACAAGCTCAAAACTTGTTTCAATCACTCTAAAACCTAGCCTAAATTTGCCAAAACCACAAACTCTCTTCATAAAACTTGTTCTACTCATCAATACCTACTAACCTAATCGATTGAAATATCAATTCCTTATCAGTCCTTGTAACATCCTAATTTTTGACCCAATACTCTAGAACATATTTAGATTAATCATTAGTCTGTTACTTCATAGTTCTCATTTTTACTTTGAAATACTTAGCGGAAAATACGGGTAATTTTTTTTGAAAAACAAAGTGAGAGCCACGTGATGCGATACACCTTGTAACGATCAAATCATACATCTCATAACTTCATAGCATAGGACACAACATGAATAACACTGAATATCATCTCATATATATATAACTTGCCCACTTATAAGTGTGAGACTTAATTTAGTATAAGGAAAATACATGAAAGGAAATACAACATAAACATAAACATGATCTATTCCCCTACCCGAGTGCACCTAATGGGATAACCTCTAAACAAAAGAAGGTTTATCCCCATCTAAGTGGTGTGTGCTCTAACCGGGTACTCCATCGGTCGATCGTCACCTCTCATCGACGCTCGCCTCGCGAACGAGGCAAGTATCCGGAAATTGGGCGAGCTCCTCGGCGTAAAGAGGCGAACGGGATCGAGAGTGACCCCCGTGGTGTGGCCGCATCTCCGGTCGCCGCGCAAGTCGTGGCTGAGTCACGGTATCCTCACTGCCCTCCCTTATCAATGGTGGAGAGAGGGCAGAGCTCTCGCTATACGGATGAGTAGGCGGGTCCTCGGACGGGTCGGTCTCTGAGAAGTAGGTCCGGCACGCATGTCGGGATGGTCTCGCATGGCTAAGGCGGCGGTGTGCATGCGGAGTACTCTCTCGTCATGCGTACGCGCGCGCTCAAAAACCCGCTCGTCGTCACCATAGGGTGCAGTCGGGGAGAAGCGATGGGTGTGCAGGGATTAGCGAAGGGGCGTCCTACGAACATGAAGACCCGCACCGCACGCCTCAAATGGTATGACCCGTGAGCCGGTCATAGTGCACCTCCCATGTCGGGGTGTCCACGAACACTACGAACGTCGCCATCTGAAGACGTGACGGAAAGAAAGAGATAGAGGGAGTGAGAATCTTGCTAAAGAATCTCAGTAGGGCCTCCTACTACCTAGGTGTCATCATCTACGTCCTCAGGAACCTTGGGTTTAATTATACAAAATGACTGAACATGCATTAAGTTCATTTTAAACTTTAAAATATACTTTAGCCAAGGTCCATTCATTTTAGGATGATCTTAATGTCATGAATGCAACATAATAGAAGATGTATGCATGGCACTACCTAATGCACATACATAAAACATAACATCAAGTCTCATCAAACTTAGTGGCATAAAGTGGCAATAGAAACATTCATATGGGACAAACTTAGTGACATAATCATAATCATGAAACATCTCTTCCTCATGGGCCACCCTAAAAGAGAATCGAATCGGGGGTGCTCTGGCTTAACCGGTGTCACCCAGAACGTGTCACATATCTAGGTTATGAGCTCATACCTTAACTAGTCGTCACTAGTTCTTACTTACCACTTAACGATAAGCGTATCATAAATCATAAATCCCGACTATCTGAGTACGGGTTAGGGGGCAAAACTCCTAGGGGTGCTCGGCCGAACCGGTGTCACCTAAGAGTATAAAATGGTACCGATGTCACATGAGTTCTATGGAGGTGCTCGGCCAAACCGGTGTCATCCTAGAACCCATCTTAGTACCTTAATTTTCAAAATCTCTTTAAGTCCCGAAATTTGGCGGAAATTAGTGACACAACGTCATTACACCGAATTTCCTTCCAAATTTGCTTTATGCCATATAAACATAAAACCTCATGAATTCCTCATATGAATAACATCATCATCATTTGCATACTACATGCGTCATCATAAAACATCCAAACGCTTACCTTTACAGTAGCTTATGCTTTGACCCTTACGGGTCTTAATCTTGAGATACAGTTCTCTACATCCGTCGCTCATATCTTTATGCACCTAAGGGCTCATAATTAATTATCATTCCTAATCCTCATGTTCATACTTAAATCTGAAAAGCATAGGGCAGAATCTCTAACTTGTATTTATGGGGTTTTAGAACTTACGTTTTAGACCCTTTCTCGGTTCCGTCTTCGCCGAAGGCGTTATATATTAAATCTAAATCAATTATGAGACATTCCTATGCTTAAGGATTAATTATTAATCATGTTTATCATGTTGTAAGGGTGCTGGACAGAATCTAGAAAATTAAATGTTCTAAGAGTTCTACATTTGCATTTTTACGGTTTTCTAGTTACTAGTTTCCCCATAGGTGCTAGGATTCAATTCTAATCCAAATGTTACCAAGTTTTTCATGTTTAAACAATCTAAATCTGATTATGTTCCCATTAAAACAGTTTGGATAAGTTCCAAAAACAAATGGGTCAAAACTATGTTAAATTCTAGCTTTACGGTATTTCTAGTTAGCTAGTTTCTTACCTATCACGCATAGAATCGCCTCTACATCATCATATGATATTTTCACACATTCCAACACATCAAAACATCATCATACAGCATCACACTCATCATATTAGCACCGAAACATCTTGCCTCAATAAGAGAATTAAATTGACATTTCTAGGTACATAAGTTAACTAGTTTCTCTTGGAATCAATTTAGAATTTCTAAAACTCTTTGCAAATCATTTTAATTCATCAAGAGGCTAAGAGAAGCCTTAGGTCAGTGACCAAAACATATTCCATCCCCTAAAAGAGAATAAAGTCACAACTTGTGATGACATAACCTTAAAAGATTTGTAAAGCTTTAAGGAAAACGTAAAACATAGACCATTGGTCCTAGTAGCTAGATGAAAACTCATTGCAAGTCCATCATCACCACTTGGCCGAAAATATGCATTCAAAGAATGCATTCACATTAAACTTTAACTTGGAATGAAATGGGCAAGTCTTTGAGCTCTAGGTTCTTAAGTTATGACATAAAATAAACGTGCTCATGCTCTTCATTTTCTTTAATCTTGCTTACAAAATAAAGTGATGACGTAAAATAAATATGCAAGGCATAAGCTTAAACGTGCAAGCTCGAAAGTAAAATGCAAAGCATGAACTTAAATGTGCAAGCTTGAAAGTAAAATGCAAGGTTCAATTCTTTATTTTAGTGCTCTTGGCCCAACAACAATCGACTTTAAGGTCGAAATAGAAAGGCATTCGAGAAATTAATTAGGTGAGAATGCAAGTTCAATTCTTTATTTTAGTGCTCTAGACCCAACAACAATCGACTTTAAGGCCGAAATAGAAAGGCTTCGAGAATTAAATTAAGTGATGATACAAGTTCCATTTTAATCTTTATGTTCTTAGGTGATAGCTAGAAAGTAAAGATGCATAGCAAGAATGTAAATATGAATGCAAGCATAAAATAAATTATGCAAGTTCATTTTATCTTTCTAGAGCTCTTAACAAGACTTTAAAGGAATTTAAACCATAATCCAAACTCATCCAAACAAGGTAAAGTCAAGCTTAGAGTTCTTAAAACTCAACATAATATTCTTAGGAAATCAAACCATGAAGCTTAGAAAAATTAAGGAAATGGCCGAAATCTTCAAGAAGAAAAAGGAACATTTTTAAAACTCTAGAGTTCATGATCTTGATGATGTATTAACACCAACATCATGAGTCCTCATCATTGAGTTCATAGAGCCATTTTAAAACATCATCAAAGCTAAAGTTCTCAAGAGTTCAAGAAAGGAAGAACTAGAAACATTTTTGTTCAAGAACAAAGATCAAGCTCTAGAGTTTGTTTCAAGTGATGAACATCATCATGAAACTCTCATCATCAAGCTCTCATTTCTTCATTCCCAAAGGCCCATGGCCGAAACATAAAGAGGAAGGAGGAGAAGAAAAGAAGTTCTAAAAGGAATCAAGAGAAACTATGAACATCAAACTTGAAACAAGAACTTTAAAGAAGAGAATACATGAAAGGAAATCCCTACTTGATATGATGAACTTGAAGATGGAAGAAGAAGATGAAGATGATGAAGAACTTTGAAGAACTTGAAGAACACTAGAACTTTGAGAGAAAAGAAAAGCTTTGAGTGCTCCTAAACTTAGCAAATGATCTAAAAGTGGTGCAAGCTCCTCAAGGCATTCTATTTATAGAGAAATGAAACAAATGAAGTGTGTGTGTGGGCTGATGTGTTTCGGCCATGAGGGTGCAGAATGGAGGCATCCATGAGTTCCATGAGGTGAGATAATGTGGTCTTGAGGCATGGTGAGGTATGACTCAAAGTATGGTGAGGTATGGTTCAAGGTATGGCTCAAGTATGGTTCTTTGAGTGAGAAAACAATTCAACATGTGGTCAATGGGGAGTGTGCTGGCCGAAATGCATCAGCCAAGGGAGGAGAGTTTCTTGCATTTTAATTGTGGTTTAGAGTTGTGTTTAGGTGTATCTTTGATTATGCTTAAGATTAGGAATTTGTAAGAAAGTGTTTAGGTAAGGAAAATGGATAATTAAGGTGGTCTAGACATAATTAAGGAGTGGTCTTACACCATTAGTGAGTTAGATCCTCAATTTAGAATCTAAACAACTCTAGACACATTTCCTTGATTTAAGGAATTGGAGAGAGAAAACACTATTCAAGATTCCAAGACTAGAAATCTTGAGTTCTAAAAAGAGATTTAAGTTTAATCTAAGCAATTTTAGGTTCTAATTAACTTTAATAAATTATTTTGACTCTAGATTAATTAGGGAAATTAATTAATCTTCGTTTAGAGCCTAATATTGCTTAGGTTTGCTTAATTACGTCATTAAGCTCAAAAACATTATTCTAGGGGTAAAATCGTAATTTTGCACTAAAACTGCCCGGGACCACCGGGACTTGAACAGAGACCTCTTGACACATGAAAACATGTTTTTAAACCTTGGGGGAAAGTTTCGGGCTCAAACGGCACCTTTACCTGCGTAAAACGCTATAAGGGTATTTTGGTCATTTTGACCCGAAACTGCGGAAAATGAAATTTTCGCTTCCGAAAGCATTCTAAGGCCATTCAATCCCCTTTAAACATTGAGTTGACCCTTCGAGGATGACCGAGTTGGTTACCCTCGAATTCGGGTCAGGAAATGACCTCAGGGGCATTTTGGTCATTTCCCTCGGACAGAAAGAATCGGGGTGTTACAGTCCTCACCTTGCTATCTCACACCTCACTGATTAAGGAAAGATTTGGGATTGATTTGGGACCCTTGAAGTGAAAATAAATCACTTGGAACATCTTTTGGAATTATAAAGCTCTAAAGTCTTGAAGTAGGGCTTTTAAACCTTTTTGTTTTCAATTCTATTTTCTGAAGTTGGTTACTGATTTAATTGATATTTTCTAGTTCTATTGTGTGATTGCACATATATATAGATGTATTTGCTTTGGTGGAGTGGTGTGGTGTTGTGGAAAAAATCATTTTTCCTTAAGAGGTATTGAACCATACTTGCTGGATTTTCGATTTTCCTATTAGCAGAAATTGTTTACGAATTTTCTGGCACAATTGTAGGTATTTTTTTGAGATATAAAATTATATGTTGAAACTGGCATTCTAAGTTAGTTCCTCAAATTTTCTTGAGCTCTGATTTGGACTTATACTATTTTAAAAAAAATCAAGAATCGAGATTGTACCTATGCTACCTAGATTGTTGAAATTGAAGTTGTGAATTTTGCTAATTGTAACGTCCCGATTTTCTGTCTGAGAGAAAATGATCAAAATATTCTTGAGGTCATTTTCTGCTCGGAATTCGAGGATAACCGGCCCAGCAGTCCTCGAAGGGTCAACTTAATGTTTGAAGAGGATTAGATGATCCTTGAGTAATTTTGGAAACGAAAAACTTGTTTTCTGTAGTTTCGGACCAAAATAACCAGAATACTCGTATAGCGTTTTTATGTAGGTAAGGTGCCGTTCGAGCCCGAAACTTTCCCCAAAGGTTTAAAATGATGTTTTCATGTGTTTAAAAGCATCTGGTTGAGTCCCGGTGGTTCCGGGCAGTTTTTACAAAAAATTATGATTTTACCCCTAGTATAGTGTCATTTGAGTTTAATGATATAATTAAGCAAACCTAAGCAATATTAGGTTCTAATCGAAGATTAATTAATTTCCATAATTAATCTAGAGTCAAAATAAGTTATTAAAGTTAATTAGAACTTAAGATTGCTTAGATTAAACTCAAACCCCTATTTAACTCAAGTCTCCAAGACATAAAATCTTGAATAGTATTTTCACTGTTTACTCTCTATACTTCAAGAAGCCTAGGATGTGATTGAGAACCTTGATTGAGTAGAATTTGACCCTACTAATGGGCAAGAATGCTCACTAATCATGCCTTAAATAGCCTTGATTACCTATCCTTTCACTCACACACTTTACTACAAACTCCTAATCTTAAAACTAATCAAAGATATACCTAAGCACATCACTAGCCCACAAATTAATGAAACAATTTCCTCCCCTTGGATTCCCAAAAAGTGGCCCCACCTCACCCCTCCATGCATCACAAATTTTTTCACTCACACAATCAAAGAAGCATGCTATACCATACCTAAACCCATGCCTATACCATGCCTTACACCTTATCTTGAAATGACATAGCCAAAGATATTTTTCTCCTTTCTTCCTCCCCTAAAATGATGCCACTTCTCCTTCCCATTCTCACCCCTCATATTTCATTTCTCTATAAATAGCATGCTTGGATGAACTTGAATCACTTTTAGTTCATTTGCCAAGTTTGAGTTTTCAAGAGCACCTTAAAGCTTTTCTTTTTCTCTCAAGTTCAAAGAGTTCCTCTTCTTCAACTTCTTCATCTTCTTCTCTCATCTCAACCTCCAATCACTTGGAAGGGATTTTATTTTAAGTGTTTCATTCATTAAAAGTTTTTATTTAGTTATGTGCTTTATGGTTTCTCTTGAATCTTTTAGAACTTCTTTCTTTTTCTTTTCGGCCAAGAACCTTGAAGGGCTTGGAAATGAGAGCTTGATGATGAGGATTTCATGATGATATTCATCACTTGAGCAACCTCTAAAGCTTGATCTTGGTTCTTGAGTAAAAGATGTTTTTGGTTTCTTTCTTCCTTGATCTTAAGATCTTAGTTTTGATAATGCTCTAAAGTGAAGGTATGAACTCAATGATGAGGACTCATGATGTTGGTGTTAAAACACCATCAAGATCATGGTCTCTAGAGTTCCAGAATGGTTCCTTTCCTTGCTCATGGTTTCGGCTCTTTTCCTTTTCCTTCCTTTAAATTTTCGGCCATGCATGTTGAATGGCCCAACATGATAGCTTGATGATGAGAGTTCTAGATGATGACTTCATGTTCATCACAATGAGATCTCTAAAGCTTGAGTTTCCATAAATATGTTATATAGCTCTCTTATGGTTTTATTTTTAAGAAAGATTGCTTTGTGTTCTAGGAACTCTAAAGTTCACTTTATCTTGCTATGATAAGTTTGGGGTTGAGGTTTAAGTTCCTTTAAAGTCTCGCAAGAGTTCTAGTGAAGAACGTAAAATGAACTTGCATTCATATTTATTTTCCTTGCCTAGCATATTTATTTTTGAGCTAATCACCTAAAATGTAATGATTAAAACAAGAGTTGCATTCTCATATCACCTACTAATTAATCTCGAAGCTCACCTATTTTAGTCTTAAAGTCGATTGTTGTGGAGTCTAGAGCACTAAAATAAAGAACCAGACTTGCATTCATGTTCATATTTCAAGTCATCACTTAAATCCTAAAAGATAAAATGAACTTGCATATTTACTTTTAAGTCTTGCATATTTATTTTCAAGTCCTGCATAATTATATTTCAAGTTCTTGCATCTCATATTTATTTTGAAGTTCTCACTTTACTTTATAATGAAGACTAAAATAGAATACATAGCACGTTTACTTTTTGTCATCACTTAAAGACCCTAGAGCTCAAAGACTTGCCCCTTTTATCTCAAGTTAAAGTTGGTAATGGAGACATTCTCATGGATGCATAATTCAGCCATGTGATAAGGATGAACTTGATGTGAGTTTCATCTAGTCACAAACCAACAATCCATGTTCTAAGATTTTCCCTAGGCCTCAAGAGTTTGGTAAGGTTATTATCAACAAGATTTATGATTCAACCCTTTCCTAAGAATGCTTTAAATTAGCTACTGCCCTATGGCCATTCTTAGTCTCTTCTTGTAAAATAAAACGGTTTTCAAAGAGTTTTAGAAGTCCTAAAACGATTCCAAGAGAAACTAGTAATTTATATGTCTTGAAAATGTAAAATTATGTGTTTTTTTGGAAACCATGCTTTTCGATTCTACCATACTATGGTTGCTGTTGTATGATGATGTTTTGGTATGCTAGAATGTGTAAAAACTATATATGTTGAGGTAGGAGCCTTTCTATGCATGTTAGCAAAGAAACTAGTCTTACAGAAAAACCATAAAGTTGAGTTTTAGCATAGTTTTGACCCATTTATTTTTAGCCACTGCCAAAATTGTTTTAATGAGATAACATTCAGTTTAGGATTGATTAATTATGAAAAACTTGGTAACGTTTGATGTATGATTGATTTTTAGCACTTATAGTGAAACTAGTAAACTAGAAAACCGTAAAAGTGCAATTCTAGAATACTTAGATTAATTAATTTTTTGTTTCTGTCCAGCAACCTTGTGATGTAGTAAACATGGTCTATAATTAGTTCATAGGTATAGGAATGCTCCATAATTGGTTTAGGTTTGATGTATAGCGCCTTAGGCGAAGATGAAACTTAGAAAGGGTCTAAAACGCAGTTTCTCGAACCCCTGTAATCACAAGATGTAATTTTTGCCCTTCAAGCATGATGCTGTCTAGATTCATTGACAAACATAAATATCAGTAAGAATCTTTAGTTGTGAATCCTCAGGTGCATAAAAGGTTGATAGCGAATGTTAGAATAATTATATCTCGAGTTGAAGCCCCGTAAGGGTCAAAGCATAAGACACCCTAGGTTTAAGAGCATAATGAACTTTAGTATTTCATGTGAGTGCATGTTTTTATTATGAAAATTTATGATGATTGTGATGCTCATGATTATGTACATATACGAATGTGGCATAAAGCAAATTTGGAAGAAATTCGGTTTGCCATTGTTATGCTGCTGAATTTTTGACAAATTTGAGGAACTTAGAACGTTTTCAAAAAAAAAAAGATATGAGTTTTGAATGTGACATAGTACTGTAAGAACGCATTCTGGGGGACAGCGATATGTAACGCCCCAGAAATAAATCCTTGAGGGGGACGGCGATATGTAACGCCCCAAAGAGGACAATATTCGCTGTGTACTTGATACCGGTGTGATGCGTTTTGTTATGATTATTATTATTGTGATTACGCTTATTAGATGATAAGTAAGAACTAGTGATGACTAGTTAAGGTATGAGCTCATAACCTAGAGATGTGACACGTTCTGGGTGACACCGGTTCGGCCGAGCACCCCCAGATCGATTGTCTTTTTAGGGTGATCCCTATGTTGCAGTACGATGCTTTGAATGTCACATAGTTACAGAAAGAAAAATGCTTTTACATGAGAAGTATATGGTACTTTATGCCACCTGTCTGATATTGATATCTCTATGAATGTTTAATTGATTTCTGCCTATTGTATCTTCACACATTCATGCTTCATTATGTTGCATTCATGATATTAAGACTCATCCTAAAAGGAACGGACCTTGAATAATTAAGCTTAAAACCTAATAAGTGAATTTTATGCATGCTCATCTTTTCCAAAGAAACCCAAGGTTCCTGAGGATGTAGATGATGACACCTAGATAGGAGGTTGCCCTACTGAGATTCTTTAGTAAGATTCTCACTTCCTCTATCTCTTCTTTTCGTCACATCTTCGATGGCAACGTTCATGATTTTTGTGGATTCCCTGACATGGGAAGTGCACCATGATCCAGAGCATGGATCATACCATTTTGAGGGTCGATGCACTGTTCGTGTCTTCATGTTTGTTGGACGACCCTTCGCTTATCCTGTACATACTCATCACTTCTCCCCGACGTCACCCTATGGCGATGACGATCAAGTTTTTGAGCGCGCCTGTACACACAACGAGAGGGTGTTCCGTATGCACACCGCCGCCTCAGCCATGCGTGATTACCCTGACTATGTGCCGCGTATGTACTTCTCGGAGACTGATCCATCAGAGGACCCGCCTACCCACTTGTATAGCGAGAGCTCTGCCTTTACTCCACTGCTGATGGGAAAGGGCAGCAAGGAGACTGTCACTTAGCCGAGATTGGCTCGGAGGCAGTCCATGTGCCCCCGTCGAGGAGCTCACGTCCAGCCACAACGAGTGCCTACTCTGGATGTGATTCGTCCTTGGATTGGATATGTCCCACCCTTTTCGGGATCCCAGCAGTAGCGGCTCATGGGTAGAGATAGTGCACACACTACATAGATGAGGATAAACCTTCTTTTGTTTAGAGGTTATCCATTCTAGATGCACTTGGGTTAGGGAGTTTTCTGTTTCGCTTTTCGTTGTATTTTTCTTTCCATTTTACTTTCATTTCAGTTGTATTTGTTCTATGTTGTACCAAACTAAGTCCCGCTTTTCTTGAGTGGGCATATTATATATATATATATATCTGCGGTTTGTTTTATCATGTTGTGCAATTACATGTTTTATGATCGAATGTTCATGAGATGTTTATTTGAATTTGTGTTTTATTTCTTTTATGCTTCATCGTTCGTCATGTTGCGTGACTCTCATTTTGCATTTACATTTTAAAAAAAAAAAAAAAATTTACCTGTATTTTTTGCTAAGTATTTTAAAGTAAAGAGGAAGCTATGACGTAATAGACTAATGATTAATCTAAATATGTTCTAGAGTATTGGGTTAAAAATTAGGATGTTACACTAATTTTGTTACTATAGCAAATAATTGAATTTTCCTTTGAAATTTTTACAGGGTATGAGAGACATATTAAGGTTTACTAGGATTTTTATTTTGAATTTTCTAGGTTCAATTGTTAGGATTAAAAATTATGCATTTCTGGTTTGAGCTGAGACTAAGTGGTCTCTAACCACCAAATTTGTCTAATTTTGTTAACATAGTTAGAGTATAATTCTATTCTAAAATTTTTATAAGGCCTTATTTGAAGTGTCTTAGAGAATTTTTATAAGCTCGGAATTGGTTGTTTGATCTGCAAATCAAATTGTGTTACAACAATGTGAAATATGCCCATGTGATGTATTTGTGATAATGCGTTATATTAGTGACATAATGACATTTGGTTCAAGTATATTATATATGAATGCATGCTATATAGTTTAAAGATTGGTTTATGAGAAACGAATGAGAATTTCATTGTGAATGAATGTCTACATGTGGCCTATGCATGCATTTGAGAAAAGAAAAGTATGTGATGCAATTATGTAAGGAAAGATAATGGGTGAACTTTAATCGTGCATGTTCTGATATATGGACAAAACAGAAACAAAATTTATGTTGAATGGGGGAAGGCAAAAAGAGGAACTTCCCCAAAGATATTATTAGTCGGTAGATGTAACATCCTCCCAAGTACATTGTCATCCTTAAGTCATGACATCATACTCAAGAGTTGTTACTTATAAGTTAGCGGACCTTTCTTAAATATCTATAGCCATTTTGATTGATTTGCGAGACAACTAGGTCATAATTCCACTGAAATATATAGTAATGAAACCAAAATATTTATTTAATACAAAGTTCAGTATATAAAGGAAGCTTTTTTATGAGCTTTAACACACCTTTATTCTCTAACATATTTACATACATATTCATTCCACTAGATACAACATAATAAAAGCATTAACTACTACACTATTGCACTTTCGAGTTCTTTTACATAGCAGTCTCTCGATTTTCTGCGTCAACCTGAAGACGACACTAGAACACAAGAACATAGGGGTGAGAGTTATAAAATTCTCAATAGGGTAACTCCCCCAAATACACAATCATAATGTCATCATCATCGCCCCAGCTACTTCGGTTTATTAAGAAAAAGTGATCATGCATTATACAATAACGGTTTATTTTTAAAGTTCCAAATCATACTTCCGAAGTGGATTGCTTTTAACATTCAATCACTTAATGTACATATACCATACTACTCAACGTCATACATTACTAACTTTCCACTTAAATATATTATACTAAACTTTTTCACTCGGCATATAAGACAACGAATTTCTTAGAAAATTTACTTCTTAAACTTGTCTTGGCCCTTGACTAATCTTGTCATGTTTGGGTGTTACGTACCGCCATCCCAGCGTGGCAATAATGGGTAATAGACTACTTTTCAGGACTGAGCTCATTCCTATACATGATCATTGGATTTACTTTCTTCAATTCTCACACAGACCTATTCCTAGCCATGTTTACTGTCTCCAACTCAATTCAAGGGTAGTCAGGTTTATTTCCCTAATAAACCGGATTTACTTTCTCCAGCCCAAGGATTATAAATCTTATGCTCTTCTTGGTAGTTAGGTTTACTTTCCCTAACAAACTGGATTTACTTTCTCCAGCCCAAGAAACATAATCTTATGCTTTTCTTTCGCATATGAGCAATTGTTGTAACACCCTAGTAATTAACCAAATACACCTAGGTTGAATCTGATTAATGACTAGACTTTACTCCTTGCTTTGGTTCTTTCTTCATAATTTGAAAATACTTAGTGAAATTACGAGCCATTTTTTTTTAAAGAAAACATAATTGAAAACGTGAGCCGAGTACAACGTGAACGAATAAGCAGAGTATAAAAAGACGTTTAAGAATATATCACATCATATCACTTTGGCTCCATCATATAACATCCATAAGCACATTATAACATATATTTACATACAATAACCTCACTCAAAGGGTGGGTTATGATCATACATCATTGTCTTATGCAAGCCCATAAAAGAAAATATACATAAGGAAATACATGCCCCTAAACTAGATAACTCCATAAGCCAGGAAGGTTATCCTAAAACTAGGGTGCATGAACACACATAAATCTACTAAGAACCTTCTATGGTCACTCATCCCGAAATGGGGAATAAATCCGATCCACTGATGAGCTCCCTCGGGAGGGGACACACGAGATGCACCAGGCTGGGGTCGCATGGACGACCTTCTTGCTAACCTCGGCTGAACAACTATTTCCTCACTACCCTCTTTTACACGTGTGGGAGTAGGAGCAGAGCTCTCAGAATATACATGAGTAGGAGTGTCCTCTGAAGGATCAGTTTCAGAATATCTCGTCTCGGGAACATACTCTGGAAATCCATGGACGACAGATGAAGCAAGATAAGAACGTAACATCCTTTCATCAAGTGGACGTGCATGTTCGAAAACCATTTCATCGCCATAGGGAGAAGTAGGAGAAAATCGATAACTAGGGACAAGATGTGCAAATGGACGACTTATGTAAATAAAAACACGAACTGCGCAGCTTCCTTCAAAATGATACGAGCGATGCACCGGATCAGAGTGGAATTCCCAAGTAGGGGTATCAACGAATAGGACGAATGTCGCCATTTGAATCTGGAGACAATGATGGAAATAAAGAAAAGGGAGTGAGAATCTTGCTAAAGAATTCTCAATAGGGTACCTCCTTCTACAGTGTCATCATCAAAGTCCCCAGGAACCTCGGGATTATTCTAAAATAGTGAGCATGCAAAGATTCATTTTAAGTTCGGACAAATACTTAACCGAGATTCATCAATTTTTAATCATGCGTCTTATAATGCATCATAATCTTAACATGTCATATTTACAATGAACTTTTCCTTTATCATTACATCATATTCCTCATCATCATTATCAAAATAACATGCATAAAAGAACGTCATATAATATTAGCTACACATGGACACAGTGCACATATTTCATTTCTTTAGTGCCTTAGGTGACTTAAAATCTTATCATCATCATTATTTTCCTTGGGCCACCCTATACTCCACCCTTTTGGGAGTAATTTAGGTTATGATCTCATACTTTACTAGTCGTCACTAGCATATACTTATCCTTTTTGATAAGCTAAAGTCCCGACTCTACCCTTTTAAGAGAACGGGTTAGGGGGCTAAAATCACCTTTTCACCACCTATAGTCTGATAGTTCCAAAGGATCATTTTCTTATAAGTTTAAGTCACCATTAAATCTTTGCATGTTTTATCACAATACAATTCATAAACATCATAGCATTTTCTCATTTATAGTCTTAAGCTAGAATAATATATATCAACTATAATCATGCATCTGGGAGATTCCCAGGAAAAAGAGCTGGGTCACAATGGACACGCTTAAATACCAAGTCTTTCCTTACCCAGAACCTTTCCAAATTACACTTTTACAATGATACACTTTCTTCTAGCAACAAAGGTAAATTTTACATAATAAAGAATATTTCATGCATAAGCATTCTCATTATTTGCAACAGCAACTATAACATGCAAGCCAGGAAATCATTCAATGATATCAAGTACTTAATAAGCATCCAATACTTACATAGAATTATCAATTATAGAACTAATTAGTTATGCACCTAAGGGATTTATTACCATCCTTACGATTATTTATAGGCCTTAAGAACACTATTAAATCAAATGGGGTAGCATAGGTAGTAAGTTGTTCCTAAGGTTTTACGGTATGCTAGAAGTTATGTTTTAAATCCTTTCTTGTTAGCAGCTTTCCCTATGATGCTGAAATTAGTTACTAAATCAATTATGAATCATTCTCCCTTATTTAAACATAATAAAATCTGGTTCTTATCGTTGCTAAAGATTTTGGATAGAATGCATAAATTTCATTCCCTAGAGTTCTAGAAATCTTGTTTTTACGGTTTTCTCATAACAGTTTAACAGTACACGGTTGGCCTCAAGCCAATCCATGCCAAGAATCACATCTAAACCTCGCATGGGTAAGCAAATAAGATCTAAAACAAAGGATCTATTATCTATAATAAAACTACAATCTAAACAACATTTACAAGTCCTAACGGGTTTTCCAGTCGGGGTAGAAACAATAAGGTCAAAAGGAAGCTCAGTTATAGGTAAATTAAGGCTTTTAACACATGAATGGGAGATAAAAGAATGAGAAGCGCCAGAATCATATAGTACAATTATGTCTTTACCATGCATATTACCTTTACCTTCCACGAGATTTCGTGACTTCGTTGTTTCTTCAGCATTAACAGTAAATACCCTTCCCTGGTATTGCGGCTTGGGATTGGGGGTTGGCGGGTTCCTTTGCGTGCATTCTCGGGAGTAATGACCTGGTTTTCCACACCGATAGCACACGTTTGTTCCGGCTCGACATGGCATGCTCCCATGATTCTTGCCGCACTTGGGACATTCCATGGATGGCGCAGGCCATGGAGGTACTGCTAGACCTCTTTGTGGTGCTTTCCCTTTATTGTTGTTATTGTTGTTGTTGCGATTGTTACTGGGGTTATTGTTGTAGCGGTTGTTATTATAGCGGTTGTTATTGTTTGGCCTTCCTTGTTGAAAATTTCTTTGTGGCCCTTGTGGTCTTGATTGAGGGGGAAATAGAGGTCGATTCTGCCTCTTGAACTGCTGACTTTGAGGTGTCAACTTTTTGGTAATATTATCTGACTTTGGGGTGCTTAGTTTTCTCTGACCTTCTTCAATAATCTGACATTTGTTAACTAGGGTAGAGAAATCCCTAATCTCCAAATGTGCAACTGCCACATTAAGTTCCGCCTTCAACCTTGACTCGTATTTAATGCATTTCCAGTACTCATCAGGATTTCCTTAGTACATTCTTGAGAACCTAATGAGTTCTTCAAATCTGGCAGTGTACTGGGCCACATTCATATTCCCCTGGACAAGTTGCATGAATTCAATGTCCTTGACATTTCTAACTGATTCTGGAAAGTACTTTTCGTAAAAATGGACCTTGAATAGTTCCCAATCAATGTCCACGTCGGTCGTCTCCAGGAGTCTTCGAACACTTGTCCACCAGAAACTGGCATCATCCTCAAGCATATAAGTAGCAAAGGTGATCTTTTGCTCCTCCAAGCATGGGACTACAACAAAGACCTTCTCAATATTTCGAATCTATTCATCTGCAATATTTGGATTCAGGGTCCCCTTGAAAACTGGTGGGTTCGTCTTACGAAACTCTCCGAAACGGGCATGTTCAGGAATCTCATGTCCTTGATTCATATTGGCTTGACAATCCTGATCCATTCGTTCCATCATCATTCTCATGGTCCTTGCTACGTCGCGGAGTGCTTTGGCTGTCTCGTTGTCTTGATTATTTTGTGCTGCGCTCCTAGTCTGTTGTCGACCTGCCATTGGTCCCTAAACACACAAAACAGCAACACTGAGGTGATCAGGCCCAATATTCCATGCAAAGTGAGCAAGTTACCATGGCACTTTCAACATACAGTAGTCATGTATTTCTAATCCTCAAGCTCATCCTAATGATAAGCATTTACACATGACGTCACTAACGTATTATGCTTTAGAAGCATAGCCAGTCCTATCCTTAGGCTCCATGGGAATCGAACTGCTTTGATACCAAAATTTTTCGTGGCTAACTAATCCTAGACAGAATTATAACATACTAAAATAGATTTGGCATTGGCTAAACTTAAAGGGGTCAAAAACTAGGTAAATTCTAGCTCTTCGGTTGTTCTAGGGAGCTAGTTTTATCTCTAACATGCAGTGAATCATTCTCTTAACAATAAACCATAATTATCACAACTTCAAACATATCAAATCATTATCATACATTGATACTAAACTCAGATCAGTGCTTGAGTCATGAACCTCATGCAATTACATAAAATCATATTTTAAGTGCATATAAAATACTAGTTCCCCGTAAAATCCTTGCAAAGTCTTAAAACTCATTTAGAAACTAGTTCTTTTGTCAAACTTGGGAGGATCTTCACAATTAAAATTCTCACTTAAGATAAAAGGAGTAAGTCTTGAGCTTTAGAGATTTAGGTGACATCTTAGAATTATAAACATGCTATGCAACCTTATTCTAATCTTATCTTTACAAGGTGATAGCTTGGAATTATAAACATGATATGCAATTCCATTTCTTTATCTTTAAGATTTAAGGTGATGACTTGAAAATTAAACATGATGCAAGAACTTGAAATATAAACATGATGCAAGAAACTGGAGCGGCGGTAATCCGCACAGGACCAATAGAGGGAGAAGAGAATATTAAGAAACCGGAGCGGCGGTAGTCCACAGAACACCGGTGAAGGGAGAAGAGAATTATTATTACATCTTTTTAAGCTCCAATCTCAAGACTTTTTAAAGAATAAATTCTTTAACTCCAATAATCATATTTCTTTGCTTGTGATACATGGCCAAGTCTTTGACCTCTAGGATCTTTAGGTGATGGCATAAAATAAACATGCCATGCGTTGATTCTTTTAGCCTTTATAAAATAAAGTGAGAGTATAAATTAAATATGAGATGCAACCTCTTTATTATCTTGAAAGATTAAGTGATGACTTGAAACATAAACATGAAATACAAGCTTGGAAAATACATCTTTCAAGTTCTAAACTAAAAATCTTTGTTTTAGCATTAAGTGGAATTTTCAAGCTTTAGAGGCCTAACTTGTGATGGATTTACAACCCACCCTCAAGGTCCTTATCATCAAGCCATCATCTTAGTTCCACCTAGGCCATATGGCCGAATTGGTTAAAGAAAAATGAAGAGGAAAATCGAAATGAAAAGCTAAGGTAAGTTCATAATTTCATCATTTTGAGCTAAAAACACAACTCCTCAAAGCATAGAAATAAATTTAGAAACTACTCCCCACCTAATCTGAGTTGAAGAAGAGGAAGAGAACTTGATTTCTTGAAGTGAAATGAAACAAAATCTCTTTGAAAAATTGAAGAAAGAATTCAGCCAAAGAGGAGGAAGAAAGAAAGTTTTTGGTGCTCCTAAAAACTAGTTATGAACAAAGCATTCCAAGACCACTCAAGCAAGCCTATTTATAGAAGATTTTGAGCCTTCTAATTGGCCAAAATGAGGAGGTAGTTGGCGGAATTTTGTAGGAGAAATGAGGGAGGAAAAATCATTTTAGACAAAGTTGTATGAAATTAAGGAATTATGTCTCTTATGGTGACATTTTGGCATTTTGTTTTAGTGCAACTTTTGGCAATAATTCAGCTGCATAATGGCATCAATAATTTCGTCCATTACAGCCCAAAGAAGTGAAATTTGTGTGTTCCATGCATTATTTAGGTGTAGGCAAGGTATTCATGTAATTTAGAGAATTTACGGTTAAGGGCTTAAGTGAATTAGTAAGCAATTTGGGTGTTTTTGAGCAATTTTGGGTTCTAATCAATCTAAATACATAATTTTGACTCTAGATTAATATTTAGAATTTAATAAGCTTTAATTTGAGCCTAATATTGCTTAGGTTTCGGTATACAAATCAAAAATCCCGAAATTTTTAAAACTGCCCAAAAACAAGGGCAAAATCGTACTTTCATTTAAAAGCTGCCCGAGGCCACCCAAGCTTAACCAATGGTTAATCATGGCTTAAAAACAAATTTTAAAACATTTTAGTGAGGTTCGGGCTCAGTCGGCACGCACATCGAAGTTAAAACAAATTAGGGCGTTTTGGTCATTTAGTCGGAACTCAAAATTGAGATCCTTCTGCTCTATTAACACATATAACACAAACAATCCCTTATTATCATCAAAACATCCCCTTGAGAATAGGTGGGGCCCACGATCCTCATTTTCTGAGTAAAATAACTTCAGGGGCATTTTGGTCGTTTTATACGTATAGAAATTCGGGATTTGTGACTCTCGTATGAATCGCTTCTAACCTCTCTTCTAATGTTATATTCCTTTATTGAGGATTGTTCGGCCTCAAATCTTATGTAATAATTACCTACAGTAATTCGGTAATTTCTAATGACAGTAAAAATTACAGTAAAAATTGGGGCGTTACAATTGTAATAAGCATTCATATCTATGTGTACCTAACCTCATCAATAAGCTCACATGCTCAATTATTCATACTCATATTCAGGTACTCATGACAACCTAGTACAAAATGTCATTATTTCATCAATTCAAAGCATCAATTTATTTTCAGTACAATGGCAGATTTCACACTATTGTGGCACAAATTTATTTGCACATAAAATAATCATTTCAGAGGCTATAAAAATTAACAAGGACACCTCAATGTGTCACCAAGGTCCTGTAAAAATTTTAGGATAATTAGAGTTCTCTAACTATATTAACAAAATTCTACAAATTTAGTGGTCAAAAACTCCTCCAGCTCAGTTCAAGAACCGTAATTCATATTTTTTTAACCCTAGCAAGGGATTGAATCAATTCAGAATAAAAATCATGGTTCTACTTAGAGATGTTATAAGTATCCTGTAAAAATTTCAAAGGATAATTCAATCATTTACTATTGCAACAAAATTATACAAAATTACAGTTTCAGTTCCCACAATCCAGACAACATATGCTTAATTTTGGTTCTTGATTTTTCTAAGGCTGTATAAATTTTGTACTAGAGCTCAATAAAATTCATGGAACTATTCTAAGATGTTAACTTCAACATATAGTTTTTATAGCTCATAAAAATATCCACAATTCACCCAGAAAATTCATGATTATCTGCTGCCTAGAACAGAACTGAAAATCCAGCATGCATATTTGAACTTCTCTTTAGCAAAAATGATTTTTAACATCATCCAAACTCTCCACCAAAATTAATACATCAATATCCATATATCATCAACCAATAAAACCTGAAATGACAATTTAAATCAGTGATTGAAATAGAAAAATAGATTAGAAGAAAAAGAGATTTAAAAACCCTACTTTGAAAGCTTTAAAGCTTTATAACTTCAAAGGTTGTTCCAATGGATTTCCCTTCACTTCAAGGCCACCAATTCAAGCCCAAAGACTCCCTTAGGCAGTGAAGAATAATCTCTCAAGGTGGAAAACTATGATGGATTCAAATTCTAATCGGTTAGTTTTGTAGTATTGAGGTGTAGAACAAGTTTTGTGAAGGAAGTTTGAGTGTTTAGCAACTTCAGGCTATGATTTTTAAAGCTTGAAACTTATTAATGGAGGTTTGGAAGGAAAGAAATGGAGGTTGTATTCATTTTGTTCATAGCCGAGAATGACAAGAAGAAATGTCAAAGTTTGGTGGTTTGAGTTTATCTTATAGCAAGCATAAATTATTTCTTTAATATAAAGTTTAATTTCTTTATAAAAAGAAACTAATATGAATGGCTAGGATTTGATCTTGTTATTAAAGATTGAATCTTAGCCATTCATTTGATTTAAATGGATATACATCTATTTTTTTTTTGTAAAGATTAAACTAACTTTCGGTGTTAGAAGTCGCACATCGAAATTTTACCGAACGGGTAAAACACCGTACTCAAGTAATCAAACATTGCTCAAAAATAAATTCTAAGCATAAAATCTTTATTTCTAACTATTTCTAACCTTAATACTCTTTTTTCTCAGTTTTGGGCACCTTCGGATCCCAATTCTAGAATTTTGGTTGTTCCGACGGGCCTGTGAGACCCGCAAGTTACTGTTCACTTTTTTTTAACAAATTCATTGGACCGTCTTCATCATTGTTCAAAATATCGTATTTTTGAAATTATGACTAATAAAAGTCAAATAAATTTTTAATTAATTTTTAGGATGTTACAGTAGACGTATCAACTAGGAATAGATTTGTGGGTGATTCGGAAAAGGAAAAAATGAAGTCCAATGATCACATATAGGAATGAGCTCAGTCTTGATAAGCAATCTATTTCCCTTGTGTGGTGTGATCCACTATAAACACCATGTGGTATAAACTATCCATTATGGAGTTGTCCAAGGTAAATACCCGTTGGCTATAAACTAAGTCTTTCCTATGTCGATAAAAATAGAAAAATACATTGAATTGAGTTCTATGGTCCTAACTGAAACCAAGCCACTTTGAGATAATTCCACTACATTTAGCATATGCATAATTATGTCATATTTAAATGCTTGATTTGGATTATTTACTATGTGTTCGAGCTTTATGATATATGTAACATCCTCCCAAGTATAACGTCATCCTTAGGTCATGACATCAGACTTGAGAGTTGTTACTTATAAACCATTAGACCTTTCTTAAATAACTATAGCAAATGCGATAAGATCGTGTAATAACTAGCGTAATTTGGTTAAAATATATAACAAAGAAACACAATATTTATTGAATACATAGCTAAGTACAAAAGGAAGCTCTTCTAAGAGCTTTAATACATATACATTCTCTATTACATTTATATACACATATGCCTACAACTATATACAACATAATAACAATATCAACTATTAAACTACTGTAATCCTGATTTCTCTCATGCAGCAGCCACATCATTCTCTGGATTAACCTGGAGATGACACGAGAACACAAAACACATAGGGGTGAGAATTATACAATTCTCAGTAGGGCAACTCCCCAAAAACTCACTCATACTGTCATCGTCATCGCTCCAACCACTTCGATTTATTAAGAAAAAGTGATCAAACATTACATAATAATGATTCATTTTTAAAGTTCCAAATCATATTTCGGAAGTGGGTTATTTTTAATGATCAATCACTTAATGCACACATATCATAAAGCTCAAACATATAATTAATAAATCTAATCAAGAAATTAAATATGATATGAGTATGCATATGCTAAATATAATGAGCTTATCTCAAAGTGACCTGGTTTTACTTGTGGTCATAGAACTCAACTCGGTGCATTTTTCTCTTTTCATCGACATAGGAAAGACTTAGTGTATACCCGACGGGTATTTACTATGGATAACTCCACAATGAACAGTTTATACCATATGGTATTTATAGTGGTTCACACCACATAAGGGAAATAGACTGCTTATCAGGACTGAGCTCATTCCTATACATGATCATTAGATTTACTTTCCCCAATTCTCACACAGATCTATTCCTAGCCGATACATCTACCGACTCATATTATCTCTACGGAAGTTCATCTTTTTTCCTTCCCCTTTATCTCTAGGGAAGTTCCTCTTTTTACCTCCCCTTTTATCTCTAGGGAAGTTCCTTTTTTTTGCCTTCCCCTCATTCCACATAAATCTTGTTTCTATTTTCTCCATATGTCAGAACATGCACGAGTGAAATTTATACATTCACTTTTCTCATATAACTGCATCATACACTTTCTCTTCTCAAATGCATGCATAAGCTACATGTAGACTTTCAATCATAAGTAATTCTCATTTTTGCCTCATAAATCAATCTTTAAATTGTCTAGCATGCATTCATACTCATCATACTTAAATCAAGAGTCATTATATCATCAACTTAATACTTAAATTCATTTCAGCACAAATACAGCATGTTGGCAGAATTCATGCCTAAGGATTATGATTTATTCTATCTATCAAACATCCATTTCAAGGGCTATAAAAATTCTCCAAGACACCTCAATGTGTCCACAAGGCCCTGTAAAAATTTCAGAAGGAAAATCATTCTCTAACTTGTTTAACAAAATTAGACAAACTTTGTGGTTAGAAACCACTCAGCCTCAGCTCAGAACCACAATTTCATAATTTTTAACACTAGAAAATGATTGAATCAATTCAAACTAAAATTCACGGTTACACTTCAATATGTTATCAACACCATGTAAAAATTTCAAAGGATAATTCAATCATTTGCTATGGTAAAAAAATTGGACAAATTCACAGCTTTAATTCCAAGAGTTCAAGCAGCATAGGTACCAGTTCAGTCCTAGATTTTTTTTAAGGCAGTATAAATCGAAATCAGAGCTCAAGAAAATTCATGGAACTAGCCTAAGATGTTAGCTTCAAAATGTAATTTTTATATCTCATAAAAATACCAACAATTTACCTAGAAAATTCTTGATTATCTGCTGCCTAGAGCAGAACCGAAATCCAGCATGCATGTTTCAATTTCTCTTTAGCAAAAATGATTTTTAACATCATCCAAAATCTCCACCAAATTAAACACATCAATATCTATCTATCATCAACCAATACATCTAGAAATTTTGAATTAAAACCAATCAGAAAGTTTCAGAAAATTTTGAAACTAAAAGGCCAAAGAAAACCCTACTTTTGGTGTCTTTTGGATCCTTGGCTCCAAGGTGCTCCAAGATTGATTCCTTCCACTTCAAAGCTCCTAAACCCACACCAAACCCTTCCTTAGGCAGAGGAGTATAAGATATCAAAGTGAGGAATTGAAATTTCAATCGGTCAGAATGGTAGATTATGAAGAGTAGAACAAGTTTTTTGAAGGAAATTGGAAGTTTTAACAACTCTAGGTTAAGGTTTTTGAGGTTGGAAAATTTTTTTGGAGCTCTTGAGAAAAAGAAATGGAGGTTGCTGTTCCTCCTTTGTTGCTGTTCGTGAAAGTTTGCTAACTTTATGAAGAAGATATTGTTGTGTTTGGCTTGTAAAGGAAGCTTGGACATTGTATAATATAAATGAATGATTCTTAAAGAAAGATAGTAGAATGGATGGCTAGGATTTGATCTTGGAAGCCAAGATTAAATATTAGCCTTACACATGGGTTGAGTAGATATACATTATCTATTTATCATGATTAAATTATCTTTCGGTGTCAAAAATCGCACATCGAAGTTTTACTGAACGGGTAAAACAGTGTACCTGGGTAATCAAACATTGCCCGAAAAATAATTTCGGGTATAAAATCTTTATTTCTATCTATTTCTAACCTTATTTCCATGTTTTCCCAATTTCGGGCATCCTCGGGTCCCAAATCAGGGGTCTCGGCTGTCCCGGTGGACCTGCGGGGCCCGCAAGTTACTATTTATATTTTTTTTATTTTTTTATTTTTTACAAAACCGTTGGACCGTCCTTGTCATTGTTAAAACTGTCAGATTTTTAAAATTATGATTAATAAAGCTCAAATTAATTTTTAAATAATTTTTAGGGTATTACATTACCACTCACCTTAAAAAGAATTTTGCCCTCAAAATTCATTTGAAAACAATTTCAAAAGACATTTTTCATAAATCAAACAAGGAATTCACACAGAGCTCAAACAATTCAGTCAAAAGGTAACAATCGAATCCTAAAACATTCCTACCTAGGATTGGATTGTCAAATGGTGATATCCCCTTAGTTCTTGGTACTCTTGTGTGGTGACTTCCCAGCATGTTTTGTGTATCTCTCTGGACACTCCCAAATCTTATGCCTTGGTTTTCCACAGCGATAGCATATGTTTTGTCCAGCCAAGCAAGGTTTTCCCCCATGGTTCTTCCTACATTTTGGACAATCTTGTCTCGTGGTCGATCGTTGTTGTGGTTTATCTTCAGACATATTAGGATGAAATTGCTTCTTCTGGGGGGGAGCATCCTCATAATCTTGGTCTTCAAGTGCTCGCCTCTTCTTAGAATCGTCCCAGTAGATTTGGCAATTGCTAGCTTTCTATTGGATTCCTCTGCAAACCGACACTCATTCACCAGCGTAGCAAAATCTTTAATCTCCAAGAGACTCACAATTGCTTTAATATCCTCCTGTAGCCCTCCTTCATACTTCATGGAACTAGCCTAAGATGTTAGCTTCAAAATATAATTTTTATATCTCATAAAAATACCAACAATTTACCCAGAAAATTCGTGATTATCTGCTGCCTAGAGTAGAACCGAAAATCCAGCATGCATGTTTCAATTTCTCTTTAGCAAAAATGATTTTTAACATCATCTAAACTCTCCACCAAATTAAACACATCAATATCTATCTATCATCAACCAATACATCAAAAAATTTTGAATTAAAACCAATCAGAAAGTTTCAGAAAATTTTGAAACTAAAAGGCCAAAGAAAACCCTACTTTTGGTGTCTATTGGATCCTTGGCTCCAAGGTGCTCCAAGATTGATTCCTTCCACTTCAAAGCTCCTAACCTACACCAAACCCTTCCTTAGGCAGAGGAGTATAAGATATCAAAGTGAGGAATTGAAATTTCAATCGGTTAGAATGGTAGATTATGAAGAGTAGAACAAGTTTTGTGAAGAAAATTGGAAGTTTTAACAACTCTAGGTTAAGGTTTTTGTGGTTGGAAAATTTTTTTGGAGCTCTTGAGAAAAAGAAATGGAGGTTTCTGTTCCTCCTTTCTTGCTGTCCGTGAAAGTTTGCTAACTTAATGAAGAAGATATTGTTGTGTTTGGCTTGTAAAGGAAGCTTGGAAATTGTATAATATAAATGAATGATTCTTAAAGAAAGATAATAGAATGGATGGCTAGGATTTGATCTTGGAAGCCAAGATTAAATCTTAGCCTTACACATGGGTTGAGTAGATATACATTATCTATTTATCATGATTAAATTATCTTTCAATATCAAAAATCGCATACTGAAGTTTTACCGAACGGATAAAATAGTGTACCCGGGTAATCAAACATTGCCCGAAAAATAATTTTGGGTATAAAATCTTTATTTCTATCTATTTCTAACCTTATTTCCATGTTTTCCCAATTTCTGGCATCCTCAGGTCCCGAATTAGGGGTCTAGGCTGTCCTGGTGGGCCTACGGGACCCGCAAGTTATTATTCACATTTTTTTTTTTTTTACAAAACCGTTAGACTGTCCTTATCATTGTTAAAACTGTCAGATTTTTAAAATTATGACTAATAAAGCTCAAATTAATTTTTAAATAATTTTTAGGGTGTTACAATATATGTGAACTAAGTGATTGATTATTAAAAGCTACCTACTTTGAAAATATTGATTTTGAACTTTAAAAATGAACAATTGTTATGTAGTGCATGATCATCCTTTTTATATATAAACCGAAATGACTAGAACGACAATGACGACATTTATTGTTATGTATTTAGGGGAAATGCCCTATTGAAAAATTTTAGAATTCTCACCCCTATGTGTTTGTGTTCCTGTGTCATCTCCAGGTTGATGTAGAGAACCATGAGGCTACTGTAGGAAGGATTAAATGAGATTTGCAATAGTTTGGTAGTGGAAACTTGTATTTATTATTTTTAGTTATATGTATATGTCTATAAATATAGTAGAGAACATATATATTAGAGCTCATAAAAGAGCTTCTTTTTGTTCTCGACATTGTATTAAATGAATGTTTTATTTCTTTGTTATATATGTTAATAGAACTATGACTTAATTACTTCACTATTCGATTGATCTAGTTATAGATATTTCAGAAAGGTTTGCAAATTTATAAGCAACATCTTTCGAGTTTGATGTCATGACTAAAATTGATGTTGTACTTGGGAGGGTGTTATATTATGGATGTGGTGAGACTATCGGGTTATTTGGAGAGAATAAGTTGCATGAAGGGCAACAGTTCCCCAACAAAGAAGCTGTATTACTTGCATTAGGAAACCACAACATTAGAAAAGGGTTTACTCCAAGTTGTACGAGTCAGATCATGTAGAATATCATGGGACATAAAAGGAATTTAGGAAGAGGTGTAATTGGAGCATGCATGTTATATATCTACGAAAGAAGGAGGATGGGTGACATACCTGTAAACCAGAAGAATTTCACATATCTGATCTCAGTTAGATACTAATGTCATCACTGCTAGCATCCATTTTATGGTGGAAGCTGATCCAACGGTACCATCAAAGTGTTGCCGGGATCAACGCATTCAAAATATGACTTCAAAGTTACATGTAGAAAGGCATGGCTTGTACACAAAATAGAAGTTCACCGCTCAGATTTATGGAGATTGAGAAGTCTTATGATGAGCTTCTGAAATGGCTACATGGTCTGCAAACATTTATGACTAGTACAATTATCGACTTCTTAACTTAGCATTATTTTGTGGGAAATTTGGTTGATCATACCTATGTGATATTCCAATGTGGACATTCCTGCCATGTGTATAGGCTTTCAAATACTGCTAGAGATCATTTCAGTAGACAATGCAAATTTCTATGACAAGTATGGTGAGACATTATTGATGACAATTGCCCAGGATGGTAACTCGAACATCTTTCCTATTGCATTTGTTGTGGCGGAAAGGAAGACGAGGGAGGCTTGATCTCTTTTCCCTAAAAACTCTTCAATGGCACGGACACCATAGAAGGGCATTGTTATAAGGTTTTTATAGGCATGTTGTTATTAAAGGCGCTTTAGATAGTGGACCCACTACCTTTTTCCATATTACTTCAAACTTTGCATAGAGATTCAATGTAACACCCTAATATTCGACCCAATACTACTAGTACGTACTTAGGCCAAATATTAGTTGTTACTTACTGGCATGGTTCATCTTCTTGAGAAAATAGACTTAACGAAAATACGAGCCAACTTTTTTTTTTGAAATCGTTACTTAAAATAGAAGCCACAGAACTTTACGAGTCGGTATCATAGTATACGGAACGATAACATAGGAATGGCTCCAAACCATAACATCGAACATAACATCAATCATAACTGAAATACCTCATAGATAAAATGCCTACCCACTGGGCAGGACTCTTCAAGTACATAATGTATAAATAAATACAACAGAAAACAGAAATACATCGAAAAGAACTGAAAGAAAACATCCTGATCCCCGTGCAATCTATGATGGGTAACCCCAACGCAAAGAGGGGTTTCATCCATACTAGTAGTGTGCGTGCACTAAGGCCTACCCTCTGTCTATGCAATGAGATCACGGGTATGGAGGGACGTAGCCAATCCATGGGCGGAGCTCGGCCGAGCATGCCAGTGATCGATGGTCCGCCCACGTCGAGGTCGTGGTCCTGGTGCCGGAGCTCTCCGACGCTGGGTAACCGTCTCCTCGTTGCCCATCAGTCGCTGCGGTGGAGTGGGGGTAGAGTCCTCATGACCCATAGGGACATCCTCTATAGGGTCCTCCTCCGAGTGTTGTGTCAACGGCACATATACCGGCAAATCGGTTGAACGGTCGGAGGGGGCCCGCAGGTTCTGCTCCCATTGGGGTCGTGCATGCTCGAAAATCGCGGGATCGTCGTAGGGGGATGCCGGGGTGAAGTGGTGGCTATAGACACGATGCGAAAATGGCCGTCCAACGAACATGAATACACGTAAGGTACATCGGCCCTCAAAATGGTAGGACCCATACTCCGGGTCGTGGTGGATCTCCCACCGTGGAGTGTCAATGAATAGGACGAAGGTCGCCATCTCGCTCACGAAGGCGTAATGGAAAGGAAAAGATAGAGGAGTGAGATTCTTACTAAAGAAACTTCGGTGGGTTTTCCTTCTATCCTAGGTGTCATCATATACGTCTCCAGGAATCTCGGGTTTATTTATAAAATAATGGACATACATAGGTTCAGTTATGAGTTTTCCAAAATCTCATTTTCCGAGAATCCGTTCTTTTTATCATGGAACTTGTTACATAGGCTTTTTGTAATGCCCCGATTTTCGCTAAACTTACATAATGACCAAAATACCCCTGTAACAGAATTAAGGCAGTATTAAGTTCCGTTTTGACCCGGACTTTGTTCTGAGGTTCAAAACAATGATTTTAAGGCATAAACGATGTTGGTTTAAGTCCCGGAGATCCTGGGCAACTTTTGGTAAAAATTACGATTTTGCCCCTGCATATTGCATTTTTAGCTTAATGAGCCGTTTAACTCCAAACCTAAGCAATATTAGGCTCTAATTAAAGGTTAATTAATTTCCATAATTAATCTAGAGCCAAAACCATCATTTAGAATTAATTGGAACCTAAAATTGCTTAGGGAAAATTCAAATCTCATCATAGTCTTATTCTTTAGAAAGGAAAAAGAATATGTGAATAGTGTCGAATAGTGTTTCCACTATTCACATCAACTTTTCTTTTTGAGACAAGTTGTCACACTCACATCACTAGTCCTAGAGGTGTTGACTCCCTAATCCTTCTAGACCACCTCTAAACCTAGGGATTTATGGTTTTAATTAACCTATTAGTGCACCTAAGTACCTACTTAGCAATTTTTAATCCTAAGCCTAATCTATGTCACACCAAAACACACTTCTAGAACATGGTTTAAGGAGATATTTCTCCTCCCCAAGGCTGCCAAGAATGGCGCCATTTTCTCTAGAAATCATCAAAAAAAAAAAATAGTCTATGTGTTCAAGCTATCTTGTGACATGTGTCTTGAACACTTTCAATCAATGATCAACTTTTAAGAAAAATTGTCACTCAAGACTCAAAGAATATTTTATATGGTCAATCAAGGTTTTCAATTCATTTCTAAAATGAATTAAATTATGTCTTTCAAATTCAAAAAGAATGATTTGTTTTTGTGGTCATTCAAGCTTTCTATCAAACTTTTTCAAGACAACATGTCTTACAACACATTACCTATGCTTTGGGAATTTAAGTCTAGAAAATTTTCTCTTCTTTTTGGGCATGAGGAGAACGGTTTTCTTCATCCTTGTGCAGCCCAAAATTTTGTGTTTTCATGCATTTTTAAAGGTTGGAAAATAAGGTGCATTCTAGCCATGCTTTAGGACATGCATAGCTAGACTTTTCACCATACTTTGAATGACCAACACCATGCTTTGAACAAAGATATTTCTTCCTTCTTGTGGCTGAAATGTGGCCGAATTCTTCCCCCCAAAAAGCCTCCAATATTTAATTCATTTCACTTCTCTATAAATAGGTAGCTTAGGGAACTTGAAGCACCTTTGTTCATTTTTCACTAAAGCTTTGAGTTAGAGCACTTTGAGTTTCTTTCTCTCAAGTTCAAGAGCTCATCCTCTCCAACCTCTTCATCTTCTTCACTTCCTCTCAATCTCAAACTCTAGGTAGGGAGCTCTTCAAGAATGCTTTCTTTTACTTTCATGATCAATGTTTATCTTGTTTGAAAGTTGTGTTGTTAGCAAGTTTTTCTCTCAAACATTTTCGGTTTCTTCTTTTCTCTTCCTCTTCATTTTCGGTCTCAAGACCAAAATGAGGAAAGCTTGATGATGAGTGTTCTTTTGGGATGACCATGTGTTCATCCTAACATGAGACCTCTAAAGCTTGAGTTTTGTTTGAGAAAAGTTTCATCTTTTTCATGTCTTGGTTAAGACAAGGCTATGTTTTTCATGAAAACTCTTTTTGAGCTTTTGTTCCTTGATGTTTTCGGCCATGAAGGCTTAAAGAGCTTGGAAAAATGGTAGCTTTGTAATGAGCACTTCATGTTGGCCTTTGTCACATGATCAAACTCTAAAGTTTGAGTTTTTCCAAGAAAGGTTTCTCTTTTCAAGTCTTGGTCAAAGAATGAGTTATGTTTCTTTGATGCCTTGAAACTTTCCTTTTCTTTTTGTTAGTTTTCGCCCATGAAGGCCTCTTGGACTTGAAATATGAGGAGCTTGATGATGAGAGTTGTGTGATGATGTTTGTCACATGAACAACCTCTAAAGCTTGAGTTTTCTAAAAATAAGTTTATTATTTTCAAGTTTTGCTCAAGACATAGTTATGTTTCTCTTGGATCTTTGAAAACCCCATTTCTTTCCCTTGAGTATTCGGCCATGAAAGGCTTTGGGACTTAGAAAAAATGGTAGCTTGATGATGAGGGCTTCATGTTGATGTATGTCACATGAACAAAGCTCTAGAGCATAGACTTGGTCCCTAGGCCAAGCATATTTCGATTACTTTCCTCCATGTTGGTCATGAGTTTAGTTTTCTTTTCTTGTGAGGGTGAGTTATGGGTTGAAACCTTGTTTCCTTTAAAGTCTTGCAAGAGCTCTAAACAAGATATAAAAGAAGTTGCATCCACGTTTACGTTTATGCTTTGCATTAGCACGTTTATTTCCTATGCCATCACTAAGACCCAAGATAATGAATGAACTTGCACAATGCACGTTTATGTTTCAAGCTTTGCATCTCATTTTATATTTCAAGTCATCACTAAACTCTAAGAATAAGAATGAAGATGCATTTCATCTTTACTTTGTGCTATCACTTTATTTTCTAAAGGACTATAAAATGAAATGCATAGCACGTTTATTTTATGTCATCACTTGAAACTTTAGAGCTCAAAGACTTGCCCATTTCATCTTAAGAAAAGAATTTAATCAAGGAGATATCTCCTTGAACATCACTCGGCCATGTGGTGTAAATGGCTCTAGGGTGAGTTTCATTTAACTATAAGGGCCTATAATGCATGTCTTAGAATTTTTCTAAGCTTTGATGCACTTAACCAAGGTTTTAAACATGTTTTTAAGTTTTAAATCCTTGCCAAGAGCAAGCCAAAATGGCTGCTGCCCTTGGTGTTCCATGATGAGTTTTGGCAAAATAAACTTTGATCTTACATAGTCTTGAAGTCCCAAAAAGGTTCCAAGAGAAACTAGCAAGTTATATGGTTGAAAGAAAGGTTTTTCTCATGATTTTATGCCTTAAGGATTTCGGTTCTGCCTTAATAACTCCAGCACCTTAAATTCTGTTTTGGGTGGTCTAAATATGTTGTAATACCTTGCCAAGTATGTGATAATTGTTCTAGACTCGTTAAAGCATTGTTAGTGACCTTGTTTGCTTAATGTGTGAATTCTAGAACTATAAAGAATGGCAAAATGAGTTTTTGCCCAGCCTTGATAAAATATTTGGAATCACATTAGATTATGTCTAGATGTGTGGGAGTGACTCATAATTGGCTTAGGTATAAATTATTGCACCATAGAAAAAGTCGGATGCGAGAAAGGGCTTAAAACGCATTTTCTAGAACACGTAATTCATCAAATATGAACAACTACATAAGGCTGTCCAACCATAATTAATTAGGATTTAGAACCTAATGGATTATGGTAATGAGGTTAATCAATCCCATAAATATACTAGAAAGTAATGGGAAAGTTTGAGGTTACCCGATTTAGGGATTTTTACCTTAAGGGATGATTATGCGCCTCTAAGTTTGATGATGAATTGATGTGTTAGCTCATGACGTGTATGGTGCCATGTTAACTATTATCCCTATGTGATAGCGTGTATTAACATGTTATTATTATTCTTTAAAAAGGACTTAAAGATGCCGAGGTAGTAATTATGTGTTATGCATTAATTATGTGGCATCTTAAAGAAACATGTTAAACTTAGGATGACTTAGAACATCAGAATGCAATCCTTTGAAACCACCGAATTAAGGGTGGGGACAATGTGATTCTAGCCCCCTAAACCGGTACTTAAAGTCGGGAAGTTGACTTATCCAAATGGATAAAGTCTAGATGCTAGTGATGACTAGCGTGGAATGAGCTCATAACCTAGAGTTTTCTCAAAAGGGAGAAATATTAGGGCGGCCCAGTTAAGTAAAGGTTCTTATGTCACCTAAGTAAACCAGTTATATGATTTATGTTTCATGTACCAGTTATATGATTTATGTTCCATGTACCAGTTATATGATTTATGTTCCATGTACCAGTTATATGATTTACGTTCTACGTACCAAGCTACATGATTTATGTCTATGACTTTAGTATAAAAGCCTATGTAACACAAGTTCCATGATAAAAAGAACGGATTCTCAGAAAATGAGATTTTGGAAAACTCATAACTGAACCTATGTATGTCCATTATTTTATAAATAAACCCGAGATTCCTGGAGACGTATATGATGACACCTAGGATAGAAGGAAAACCCTACTGAGTTTCTTTAGTAAGAATCTCACTCCCTCTATCTTTTCCTTTCCATTATGTCTTCAGAGCGAGATGGCGACCTTCGTCCTATTCATTGACACTCCACGGTGGGAGATCCACCACGACCCGGAGTATGGGTCCTACCATTTTGAGGGTCGATGTACCTTACGTGTATTCATGTTCGTTGGACGGCCATTTTCGCACCGTGTCTATAGCCACCACTTCACCCCGGCATCCCCCTACGACGATCCCGCGATTTTTGAGCATGCATGACCCTAGTGGGAGCAGAACCTGCGGGCCCCCTCTGACCATTCAACCGATTTGCCGGTATATGTGCCGTTGACACAACACTCGGAGGAGGACCCTATAGAGGATGTCCCTATGGGTCATGAGGACTCTACCCCCACTCCACCGCAGCGACCAATGGATAGCGAGGAGACGGTTACCCAGCGTCGGAGAGCTCCGGCACCAGGACCACGACCTCGACGTGGGCGGCCCATTCAGTCACAGGGCATGCCTGCCCCGGCCGAGCTCCGCCCATGGATTGGCTACGTACCTCCATACCCGTGATCTCATTGCCTAGACAGAGGGTAAGCCTTAGTGCACGCACACCACTAGTATGGATGAAACCCCTTTTTGCGTTGAGGTTACCCATCATAGATCGCACAGGGATCGGGATGTTTTCTTTCAGTTCTTTTCGATGTATTTCTATTTTCTGTTGTATTTATTTATACATTATGTACTTGAAGAGTCCTGCCCAGTGGGTAGGCATTTTATCTATGAGGTATTTCAGTTGTGATTGATGTTATGTTCGATGTTATGGTTTGGAGCCATTCCTATGTTATCGTTCCGTATACTATGATACCGACTCGTAAAGTTACGCGCGGCTTCTATTTTAAGTAACGATTTCAAAAAAAAGTTGGCTCGTATTTTCGTTAAGTCTATTTTCCCAAGAAGATGAACCATGCCAGCAAGTAACAACTAGTATTTGGCCTAAATACGTACTAGTAGTATTGGGTCGAATACTAGGGTGTTACACTTTTATACTAAGGTCATAGACATAAATCATGTAGCTTGGTACGTAGAACGTAAATCATATAACTGGTACATGGAACATAAATCATATAACTGGTACATGAAACATAAATCATATAACTGGTTTACTTAGGTGACATAAGAACCTTTACTTAACTGGGTCGCCCTAATATTTCTCCCTTTTGAGAAAACTCTAGGTTATGAGCTCATACCACACTAGTCGTCACTAGCATCTAGACTTTATCCATTTGGATAAGTCAACTTCCCGACTTTAAGTACGGGTTTAGGGGGCTAGAATCACATTGTCCCCACCCTTAATTCGGTGGTTTCAAAGGATTACATTCTTATGTTCTAAGTCATCCTAAGTTTAACATGTTTCTTTAAGATGCCACATAATTAATGCATAATACATAATTACTACCTCGGCATCTCTAAAGTTCTTTTACAGAAATAATAACATGTTAATACAAGCTATCACATAGGGATAATAGTTCACATGGCACCATACACGTCATGAGCTAACACATCAATTCATCATCAAACTTAGAGGCGCATAATCATCCCTTAAGGTAAAAATCCTAAATCGGGTAACCTCAACTTTCCCATTACTTTCTAGTATGTTTATGGGATTGATTAACCTCATTACCATAATCCATTAAATTCTAAATCCTAATTAATTATGGTTGGACAGCTTTATGTAGTTGTTCATATTTGATGAATTACGTGTTCTAGAAAATGCGTTTTAAGCCCTTTCTCGCATCCGACTTTTTCTATGGTGCAATAATTAATACCTAGGCCAATTATGAGTCACTCCCACACATCTAGACATAATCTAATGTGATTCTAAATATTTTATCAAGGCTGGGCAGAAACTCATTTTGCCATTCTTTATAGTTCTAGAATTCACATATTAAGCAAACAAAGTCACTAATAATGCTTTAAAGAGTCTAGAACAATTATCATATACTTGGCAAGGTATTACAACATATTTAGACCACCCAAAATAGAATTTAAGGTGCTGGAATTACTAAGGCAGAATCGAAAACCTTTAAGGCATAAAATCATGAGAAAAACCTTTCTTTCAACCATATAACTTGCTAGTTTCTCTTGGAACCTTTTTGGGACTTCAAGACCATGAAAAATCAAAGTTTATTTTGCCAAAACTCATCATGGAACATCAAGGGCAGCAGCCATTTCGGCTTGCTCTTGACAATGATTCAAAACTTGAAAACATGTTTAAAACCTTGGTTAAGTGCATCAAAGCTTAGAAAAATTCTAAGACATGCATTATAGGCCCTTGTAGTTAAATGAAACTCATCCTAGAGCCATTTACACCACATGGCCGAATGATGTTCAAGACGATACCTCCTTGATTTAATTCTTTTCTTAAGATGAAATGGGCAAGTCTTTGAGCTCTAAAGTTTCAAGTGATGACATAGAATAAACGTGCTATGCATTTCATTTTATAGTCCTTTAGAAAATAAAGTGATAGCACAAAGTAAAAGATGAAATGCATCTCCATTCTTATTCTTAGAGTTTAGCGGTGACTTGAAATATAAAATGAGATGCAAAGCTTGAAACATAAACGTGCATTGTGCAAGTTCATTCATTATCTTGGGTCTTAGTGATGGCATAAGAAATAAACGTGCTAATGCAAAGCATAAACGTAAACGTGGATGCAACTTCTTTTATATCTTGTTTAGAGCTCTTGCAAGACTTTAAAGGAAACAAAGTTTCAACCCATAACTCATCCTCACAAGAAGAGAAAACACTAGTGTTGCTAAGTTGTATAAAAGAAAATCATATCCTCAAAGTCCATGAGGTGGCCGAATCCTCATCATGAGGAAACAACCTTATTTTTGAACTCTAGGGACCAAGATCTTGGTGGTTCAAACACCAACATCTCAAGTCCTCATCATTGAGTATTTTTACAATGCTCTACATTTATTAACAACACAAAACTCATGACCAACATAAAGGAAAGAAACCGAAACATACTTAGCCTAGAAACCAAATTTATGCTCTAGAGTTTTGTTCATGTGACATACATCAACATGAAGCCCTCATCATCAAGCTACCATTTTTCTAAGTCCCAAAGGCCTTCAAGGCCGAAAACTCAAGGGAAAAGAAATGAGGTTTTCAAGGTTCAAGAGAAACATAACTATGTCTTGAGCAAAACTTGAAAATAGTAAACTTATTTTTTTGAAAACTCAAGCTTTAGAGATTGTTCATGTGACAAACATCATCACACAACTCTCATCATCAACCTTCTCATGTTTCAAGTCCAAGAGGCCTCCATGGCCAAAACCTAAACAAAAGAAAAGGAAAGTTTCAAGACATCAAAGAAACATAACTCATTCTTGACCAAGACTTGAAAAAGAGAAACCTTTCTTGGAAAAACTCAAGCTTTAGAGTTTGTTCATGTGACAAAGGCCAACATGAAGCACTCATTACAAAGCTACCATTTTTCCAAGCACCTTAAGCCTCCATGGCCGAAACATCTAGGAACAAAAAGCTCAAAAAGAGTTTTCATGAAAACATAGCCTTGTCTTAACCAAACATGAAAAAGATAAAACTTTTCTCAAACAAAACACAAGCGTTAGAGGTCTCATGTTAGGATGAACACATGGTTATCCCAAGAGAGCACTCATCATCAAGCTCTCCTCTTTTTGGTCTAGAGGCCGAAAATGAAAGAAAAAGGAGAAAGGATGGAACTTTTTCTTAAGAAAGGTTCAAGCTTTAGAGGCCTCACTTTAGGATGAACTCATGGTTTCATCTTTGAGAGCACTCATCATCAAGCTCTCACTACCATGGCCTTAAGGCCGAAAATGAAAAGGAAGAGAAAAGAAGAAACCGAAATAATGCTTGGGAAGAAAACTTACTAACAACACAACTTTCAAACAAGATAAACATTGAGCATGTAAATAAAAGAAAGCATTCTTGAAGAGCTCCCTACCTAGAGTTTGGGATTTGAGAGGAAGTGAAGAAGATGAAAAGGTTGGAGAGGATGAGCTCTTGAACTTGAGAGAAAGAAACTCAAAGTGCTCTAACTCAAAGCTTTAGTGAAATGAACAAAGGTGCTTCAAGTTCCCTAAGTTACCTATTTATAGAGAAGTGAAATGAATTGAATATTGGAGGCCTTTTGGGGGGAAGAATTCGGCCACTTTTACAGCCACATGAGGGAGGAAAAATCTTGTTCAAAGCATGGTGTAAAGTCATTCAAAGCATGGTGAAAAGTCTAGCTATGCATGTCCTAAAGTATGGCTAGCATGTACCTTATTTTCAAACCTTTAAAAATGCATAAAAACTTAAAATTTTGGGCTGCAAAATCTGAAGAGAAACCATGCTTCTCATGCCCAAAAAGAGGAGAAAATTTTCTAGACTTAAATTCCAAAGCATAGGTAATGTGTTGTAAGACATGTTGTCTTGAAAAAGTTTGATGGAAAGCTTGAATGACCACAAAAACAAATCATTCTTTTTGAGTTTGAAAGACATAATTATTTTCATTTTAGAAATGAATTGAAAGTCTTGATTGACCATATAAAATATTCTTTGAGTCTTGAGTGACAATTTTTCTTGAAAGTTGATCATTGATTGAAAGTGTTCAAGACATATGTCACAAGATAGCTTGAACACATAGACTAACTTTTTGATGGTTTTCTAGGGGAAAATGGCGCCATTCTTGGCAGCCTTGGGGAGGAGAAATATCTCCTTAAACGATGTTCTAGAAGTGTGCTTTGGTGTGACATAGATTAGGCTTAGGATTAAAAGTTGCTAAGTAGGTACTTAGGTGCACTAATAGGTTATTTAAAACCACAAATCCCTAGGTTAGAGGTGGTCTAGAAGGATTAGGGGAGTCAACACCTCTAAGACTAGTAATGTGGGTGTGACAACTTGTCTTGAAAAGAAAAGTTAATGTGAATAGTGGAAACACTATTCGACACTATTCACAAATTCTTATTCCTTTTTAAAGAATAAGACTAGGATGAGATTTGAATTTCCCTAAGCAATTTTAGGTTCCAATTAATTCTAAATGATGGTTTTGGCTCTAGATTAATTATGGAAATTAATTAACCTTTAGTTAGAGCCTAATATTGCTTAGGTTTGAAGTTAAGCGGCTCATTAAGCTGAAAATGAAATATGCAGGGGCAAAACCGTAATTTTCACCAAAAGTTGCCCGGAACCTCCGAGACTTAAACAAACATAGTTCATGCCTTAAAATCATTGTTTTGAACCTAGAACAAAGTCCAGGTCGAAACGGAACTTAAAACTGCCTTAATTCTCAACATGTGGGGTATTTTGGTCATTTACGCGCAGAAATCTCAGAAATGAGGTTTTCCTGCTTTGTTAGGCACTCATGCTCATACAATCCCCTTCATATAACATATGAACCCTATGAGGATGGCCAAAGCCGACCGTCCTCGTGTTTCGGGTAAAAATGACCTCAGGGGCAATTTGGTCATTATGAAAGTTTAGCGAAAATCGGGGCGTTACATTCAATAGCAAAGATGCAAAGCAGGCTCTGATCAATGCAACACAAGGTTGTCAATGGCGGATGGCAGTCTATCGTGTAGATGGTGTTTTGGGTTATGGCGAAAGCCATGGCAAACTATTATATATACATATATATATATATATATATATATATATATATATATATATATATATATATAATACAAAGACATAATGCATAAGCAAAGCCTCGAAAACATAATCAAAGTCACAAACAAGGACTACAAAAACATAGCAATCCATTATCAAAGCCATAATGACATAATCAACACAAATTAAGAATTCAAGACAAACAAACATAAATTACGATCAACTAATCTATTGACTAGTCCTTATCATCTTCCCCAAAGTAATCATCATCATCATTGTCCTTGTCCTCAATTAGGGCTTATCCCTCTGCTTCTTCTCCCTCTAATTTTGAATAATCAAAATTTATTTCCTCCTCCTTTTCATTAGTTTCCACAAAGTCTTCAAATTCAGGCCTTTTTGTAGCCACCACTACTTGTTTTCCTTTCTTAGAAATTATAGTAGTTGATATATCAGCACTACTTGAATGTCCTTTATGTAACGCCCCAATTTTTACTGTAATTTTTACTGTCATTGGAAATTACTGAATTACCATAGGTAATTATTACATAAGATTTGAGGCCGAACAATCCTTAATAAAGGAATATAACATTAGAAGATAGGTTAGGAGCGATTCATGCGAGAGTCGCAAATCCCGAATTTCTGTACGTGTAAAATGACCAAAATGTCCCTGAAGTTATTTTACTCAGAAAATGAGGATTGTGGGCCCCACATATTCTCAAGGGGATGTTTTGAGAATAATAAGGGATTGTTTGTGTTATGTGTGTTAATAGAGCAGAAGAATCTCAATTTTGAGTTCCGACGCGCGAAATGACCAAAACGCCTGTGGTCGCTTTTAACTCCGATGTGCGTGCCGACTGAGCCCGAACCTCACTAAAATGTTTTAAAATGTTTTTTTTAAGCCATGATTAACCATTGGTTAAGCTCGGGTGGCTTCGGCGATTTTAAGTGAAAGTACGATTTTGCCCCGTTTTGGGCGATTTGCGAACTTCGGGATTTTCGATTCATATACCGAAACCTAAGCAATATTAGGCTCAAATTAAAGCTTATTAAATTCTAAATATTAATCTAGATTCAAAATTATGTATTTAGATTGATTAGAACCCAAAATTGCTCAAAAACACCCAAATTGCTTACTAATTCACTTAAGCCCTTAACCGTAAATTCTCTAAATTACATGAATACCTTGCCTACACCTAAATAATGCATGGAACACACAAATTTCACTTCTTTGGGCTGTAATGCACGAAATTATTGATGCCATTATGCAGCTGAATTATTTCCAAAAGTTGCACTAAAACAAAATGCCAAAATGTCACCATAAGAGACATAATTCCTTAATTTCATACAACTTTGTCTAAAATGATTTTTCCTCCATTATTTCTCCTGAAAAATTCTGACAACTACCTCCTCATTTTGGCCAATTAGAAGCCTCAAAATCTTCTATAAATAGGCTTGCTTGAGTGGTCTTGGAATGCTTGGTTGATAACTAGTTTTTAGGAGCACCAAAAACTTTCTTTCTTCCTCCTCTTTGGCTGAATTCCTTCTTCAATTTTTCAAAGAGATTTTGTGTCATTTCACTTCAAGAAATCAAGTTCTCTTCCTCTTCTTCAACTCAGATTAGGTAGGGAGTAGTTTCTAAATTTATTTCTATGCTTTGAGGAGTTGTGTTTTTAGCTCAAAATGATGAAATTATGAATTTACCTTAGCTTTTCATTTTGGTTTTCCTCTTCTTTTTTTAACCAATTTAGGCCATATGGCCTAGGTGGAACTAAGATGATGGCTTGATGATGAGGACCTTGAGGGTGGGTTGTAAATCCATCACAAGTTAGGCCTCTAAAGCTTGAAAATTCCACTTGATGCAAAACTTTAAAGAATAATACTTTATGATGCTAAAACAATGATTTTTTAGTTTAGAACTTGAAAGATGTATTTCCTTTTATGTTTTATTTCTTGTTAAGATATGTATTGGGTTGAATTTATAATTCTTTTAAAGTCTTGAAGGAGCTCTAGTAAAGAAACAAAATGAATTTGCATCCATGATTAAGTTTATGCTTTGCATAACCATGTTTACCTTCTATGTCATCACTAAATTTTCAAAGAATGAATAAATGAACTTGCATTTCTCATGTTTAAATTCCAAGCTTGTATTTCATATTTATGTTTCAAGTTATCACTTAATCTTTCAAGATAATAAAGAGGTTGCATCTCATATTTAATTTATGCTCTCACTTTATTTTATAATGGCTAAAAGAATCAACGCATGACATATTTATTTTATGCCATCACCTAATGATCCTAGAGCTCAAAGACTTGCCCATGTATCACAAGCAAAGAAATATGATTATTGGAGTTAAAGAATTTATTCTTTAAAAAGTCTTGAGATTGGAGCTTAAAAAGATGTAATAATAATTCTCTTCTCCCTCTACTGGTCCTGTGCGGACTACCGCCGCTCCGGTTTCTTAATATTCTCTTCTCCCTCTCGGTCCTGTGCGGATTACCTACGCTCCAGTTTCTTGTATCATGTTTATATTTCAAGTTCTTGCATCATGTTTAATTTTCAAGTCATCACCTTAAATCTTAAAGATAAAGAAATGGAATTGCATATCATATGTATAATTCCAAGCTATCACCTTATAAAGATAAGATTAAAATAAGGTTGCATAGCATGTTTATAACTCTAAGATGTCACCTAAATCTCTAAAGCTCAAGACTTACTCCTTTTATCTTAAGTGAGAATTTTAATTGTGAAGATCCTCCCAAATTTGACAAGAGAACTAGTTTCTAAATGAGTTTTAAGGCTTTGCAAGGATTTTACGGGGAACTAGTATTTTATATGCACTTAAAATATGATTCTATGTAATTGCATGAGGTTCATGATTCGGCCACTGATCTGAGTTTAGTATCAATGTGTGATAATTATGGTTTATTGTTAAGAGAATGATTCATAATTGGTTTAGTAACTAATTAGTTCTATAATTGATAATTCTATGTAAGGATTGGATGCTTATTAAGTACTTGATATCATTGAATGATTTCCTGGCTTGCATGTTATAGTTGTTGTTGCAAATAATGAGAATGCTTATACATGAAATATTCTTTATTATGTAAAATTTACCTTTGTTGCTAGAAGAAAGTGTATCATTGTAAAAGTGTAATTTGGAAAGGTTCTGGCTAAGGAAAGACTTGGTATTTAAGCGTGTCCATTATGACCCACCTCTCTTTCCTGGGAATCTCCCATATGCATGATTACAGTTGATATATATTATTCTAGTTTAAGACTATAAATAAGAAAATGTTATGATGTTTACGAATTCTATTGTGATATAACATGCAAAGATTTAATGGTGACTTAAACTTATAAGAAAATGATCCTTTGGAACCATCAGACTATAGGTAATGAAAAGGTGATTTTAGCCCCCTAACCCGTTCTCTCAAAAGGGTAGAGTCGGGACTTTAGCTTATCAAAAGGGATAAGTATATGCTAGTGACGACTAGTAAAGTATGAGCTCATAACCTAAATTACTCCCAAAAGGGTGGAGTATAGGGTGGCCTAAGGAAAATAATGATGATGATAAGATTTTAAGTCACCTAAGGCACTAAAGAAATGAAATATGTGCATTATGTCCACGTGTAGCTAATATTATATGACATTCTTTTATGCATGTTATTTGATAATGATGATGAGCAATATGATGTAATGATAAAGGAAAAGTTCATTGTAAATATGACATGTTAAGATTATGATGCATTATAAGGCGATGATTAAAAATTGACGAACCTCGGTTAAGTATTTGTCCGAATTTAAAATGAATCTTTGCATGCTCACTATTTTAGAATAATCCCGAGGTTCCTGGGACTTTGATGATGACATCAGTAGAAGGAGGTACCCTACTAAGAATTCTTTAGCAAGATTCTCACTCCCTTTTCTTTATTTCCGTCATTGTCTCCAGATTCAGATGGCGACATTCGTCCTGTTCGTTGATACCCTTACTTGGGAATTTCACTATGATCCGGTGCTTCGCTCGTATCATTTTGAAGGGAGGTCTTGCGCATTCGTGGTTTTATTTACATAGGTCGTCCCTTTGCACATCCTGTCCCTAGTTATCGATTTTCTCCTACTTCTCCCTATGGCGATGAAATGGTTTTCGAACATGCACGTCCACTTGATGAAAGGATGTTACGTTCTTATCCCGCTTCATCTGCTGTCCACGGATTTCCAGAGTATGTTCCCGAAACGAGATATTCTGAAACTGATCCTTCAGAGGACACTCCTACTCATGTATATTCTGAGAGCTCTGCTCCTACTCCGTCACGTGTAAGAGAGGGTAGTGAGGAAAGCAGTTGTTCAGCCGAGGTTAGCAAGAAGGCCGTCCATGCGACCCCAACATGGTGCATCTCGTGTGTCCTCCCGAGGGAGCTCATCGATGGATCGGATTTATTCCCCATTTCGGGACAGTGGCCATAGAGGGTTCTTAGTAGACTTATGTGTGATCATGCACCCTAGTTTTAGGATAACCTTCCGGCTTATAGAGTTATCTAGTTTAGGGGCATGTATTTCCTTATGTATATTTTCTTTTATGGGTTTGCATAAGACAATGATGTATGAACATAACCCACCCTTTGAGTGAGGTTATTGTATGTAAATATATGCTATAATGTGTTTATGGATGTTATATGATGGAGCAAAAGTGATATGATGTGATATATTCTTAAACGTCTTATTATACTCCACTTACTCGTTCACGTTGTACTCGGCTCACGTTTTCAATTATGTTTTTTTTTAAAAAAAAAAATGGCTCGTAATTTCACTAAGTATTTTCAAATTATGAAGAAGGAACCAAAGTAAGGAGTAAAGTCTAGTCATTAATCAGATTCAACCTAGGTGTATTTGGTTAATAACTAGGGTGTTACACTTTACCACTTGCTGCCTTTGTTTGTTTTCACTTTGATGCCTCGTGTAACACCCTAATTCTCTTTAGAAATTAAATGAGGTTTTATTAATGAGAATTTTAAGATTTTGATAGATGTAGAAATGACGAGAAGGATTCAAGGAAGCAAAACAAAAAAAATGTGAATAGTATTTTGCGGGCCTCACGGGCCCGCCGGAACAGCCGAAATCATAGAATTGGGCCCCGGAGATGCCCAAAATTGAGAAATTATATGATTATGGTTAGAAATAGGTAAAATTAAAGATTTTATATCAAAAAATATTTTTCGGGCAATGTTTGATCACCCGGATATACTATTTCACCTGTTTGGTGAAATTTCGGTGTGTGATTTCTTACACCAAAAACTAGTTAGATCTCTACAAAACAAATAAACCTATCCCTGTAAATCAAATGAATGGCTAAGATTCAATATTGAATTACAAGATTGAATCACAACCATTCATTTTACTTTATTGGCTTTGTAATTATCTAAACATAATATATTTTATTCATTTCCTTAATACAAGATAAGCTTGAGTTTTTGGCTTCTTTAAGAAGCTATTTCTCGGCCATAACTAGAGGAAGATAGCAGCTCCATTTCTTCCATGGCTAAGAGCTTCAACTTGCTTTCAACTCCATATATGTTAGCTTAGAGTTACCAAAATCCAAAGTTTCCTTCACAAAAATTATTCTACACCTCAACATCTACACATATAACTGATTAGAATCTCAATCACTCACCAAATCTCAATCTTGATCCCTTGTACCTCACTGTTTGTAAAGGGTTTTGGGTATGTTTTGAGAGCCTCAAAGTGGAGGGCATCATCTTGAAGCATACTAGGGACAAAGACATTACTTGCTTCCAATAGTAGGGTTTTATTTGGTCTTTTCTCGCCAAATTTATATTTCACATCTCTGACCTGTTCTGCTCAAAATTTTTCATTTTGGTGGTTAATGATATATGGTTGTTGATGTATGAATTTTGATGAAGGATTTGGATAAGGTTAGATAACTCATTTTATCAAGAGAAGTTTTAGTTAGAGTGCTGGATTTTCAGTTTGCCTGCAGAGAGCAAAATTTCATGAATTTATAGACATGTTTGCAGTGATATTCATTGCTTGGAAAAATTATATGTTTGTCCTAACATCTTGAAATATCTACACGAAATTCCTTGAGCATTGGTTTCAAGGAATACTTTCTTAAAAAAATCAGAAATCGAAATAGCTTGAACTGAAGCAGGGAAATTGTATGATTTTATTATCATACTAAATGAGTGATTTCTCTATTGAAATTTTTATAAGGATTTACCAACATCTTGAAGTGTAACTATAATTTTTATCTTGGGTTGATTCCATCATATGATAAATTTAAAAATTAGGAGAACCTTGTCCTAGGCTATGAAAATATGTGCTGTGACCACTACATTTGTAGAATTTAGTGACATGGCTATAGAACTCTAATTATTATGAAAATTTTACAGGATCTTTTAGACATATGAAGGTGTCATAGGAAATTTTTGTGACTCTTGAATTGGCTGTTTGATGGGGAAATTAATTTTGGATTCTAGAGTGATAAATCTGCTGATTGCTGAAAATGGTAAGAATGTCTTGAACTAATGATAGAATGGCCTTAGATGCAAGTATATATCATGTTAATGCATGCTAATTGTTTGAAAGAAATTTTGATGAGATATGGATGAGACTCCAACATAATTGTATGCCTACCTGTGATCTAAGTAGGCCTTTGAAAAGAGAAGTACACTATGTGATCATTGTGAGGATAAAGGAAAAGAAAAGAAAAATAACATGACATTTAGTTGTGCAATTTTTAACATATGGGGAAAATAGAAACAAGGCTTGTGTGGTTAATAGGGGAAGGCAAAAGTAAGAGCTTTCCTCAGAAATTGATGAGTCAGTAGACATATTGACATATAGGAATGAGCTCATGTCCTAGTAGTCAATAGTTCTTGTGGAGTGACTCCACTACAGATACCATTTGATATGAGATTAAGCCTTCACTATGTTAATGAAAAGAGATAATTACACTAAATTGAATTCCACGAGTTGCAAGAGAAAGACACTTGTTTACTACCCTTTTTGCATCTGACTTTATATGATTTATGCATATTGGTATTTATGCATATAATTTAGCATGATGAATTCAACATAAATGAATTTATTGGTTATATTATGTTCACATTTGAGGGAGTACCCTACTGACAATTTTAGAATATTCTCATCCCTACACTGCATGTATTTATGTTGTATTCAGATTCTAAGGATGCCGTCAGTGATAATCTTCCTTGACTTGCCCCAATGGCAGTCGCATTATGACCCAGCCTTAGACTCCTTATATGTTGTAGCATACTCCCGGATCAGAGTGTACGTGTTCTTTAGCCGTTCATTTAGTACTTCTGTTTTCTCTGCTCAGTTCGACCCAGGTTTCCCTAATGCTGAGGTGCCTCTTGAAATGGCACACCCTGATGTATTTGTAGCTCCACCTGCACCACCTATGTCCCCTCCTAGAGATGATCCTTCATCCTCTTCCTCCAACTCTGATCCACCAGTTGATCCTGATGCCCCAACTGGGGGCAATGCCATTGCACCAATGGAAAATGGTTTTATTTAGGAGACCATGGGACAACTCAGGGACTGTTTGGTGTATGTATAGTGGCAGTTAGGAATAGGATCCCCCAGACCGTAGTTTGACCTTATTGGATGTTGATGAGATTCATTTTCTATTTGTATAAAATTTTGCTGGATCTCAACTTTGAGTAGGTTAGACTAGCTGGTAGAGATGTTCTTTTGTGGACTGAGTCCCCTGTTGTTTAGGAAATGACTAGTTTGTTTTACAGTGTTGCCTATTGTAAACTTAACAACAATGTGCATATATGTATATATTGGCTTTGCAACATATACATCTACATTATTTTATTTCAATTATTTTCGACTAGTATAGATTGTGAATGTAAGTAATACTTTTCTAATTACTGTATTGATACTCGAGTAAAATATGATAATTAGGAGGGTGTTACACCTCGTATTTGTTATGGGCTCTCTAATCTCAGATGCCCTAAACATGTTTTCCTAGTTCAAAGTTTCATCGTCTTCTAAAACTAACCCATCTCTAGCATTCTTTTCATCAATCAACTCTCCAACCATCCACTTATTGAGTGAAAAGGGATCAATTTCATCTCTAATATTGCATCTTTGTTTGAGTGCTTGGTTATGTTTCACATAAACAAGTCCTCCATCCTTTTATGCTCAAGTCAATTTCTCTTTTCAATATATATCCACAGCACCAATATAATTAGCTAATTGTTAGTTGTTACTATTATAAGTATAACATAGTTCCAAATAAGATAGAAAATTGCTTCTTACATGTTTAAAAACACTAATTGCATTCATAGCCTAAAGCATTACATGTCAAGCTCAAAATCTTGACAACCAACTTTTGCAAATTTGGAGTAGAATGCCCATACATTTACCACTGTTTAGTTACAAATTCAAAGAAGGAAATGTAAGAAAGAAAATCACTTTAATTTTAAATTTTAAAATTAAAAGAAATTTGATAATTGGTGGTATTTTTCTCACTAGGTGTAAGGATATTTTGATTTGATCGGGGGAAATCTAATCCAAAAAGATCATCACCATTTTTATAAAGTGGCAGCTCAACTAATATTTTTGGCTACACATCCTAACTTGGCACAAATCTCCTAATGCATTCATACAACCCATTTGTAACTTCCAAATCAAACTCCAAATTTAGGTTGCCATAGTAGGACTCCAAATTCAGGAAATGGCCTGCTGCATGTAATGAGTGATGAAATTGATAATTTCATCTCCTAACAATGTTTGCAAATGCCACTTTGTATTTGTTTTCATCATTGTTGAAGGACTTCATAATGCACTCTTTGGCCTTGCCTATTGCCTCATAAATGTAACCCATGGTTGGCTTTTTTTCACCATCAATAGCCTAAGCACACGAACAAAAGTCCTCAAAACTTTGAGAGTGTATTTTACATGGTTCCAAAAAGGCAAAAAATGATTACAATTTTCGTTGCTTCCTCTCCCTTAGCCTCCTTAGACAACTTGTTTTTTACCCATTCATAAGAGGTAAACATTTTTGTAAGATGTTTTTTTTTCTTTTCATGAAGCCTCTCCAATGATAGAAAGGAAGTGGCCAATTGTGTGATTGTATGCCTAACCAATTCCTTCTTACTTGTGAAGTGTCTTAATAAGCTCAAGGTACTAGTGTAGCTATAAATGAAACCAACAAGAAAAATTCCCTTTTTGATTGTCTTATTTATCAATGGAATCTTTCCAATAGTTTCTAGCATCAAATCCAAATAATGAACTGCATAGGGAGTCCAATAGAGATATGTTTTTTTTTTCCTTCCAACTACTCGCCTGCCAAAACATAGTTGCACCCATTGTCAGTTATAAATTAAACAACATTCTCCTCTCTAATCTCCTCCACTAGAGAGTCAAGAACCTCAAATAACTTCTCATTACTCTTTACAAAATCAAATCCATCAATGGACTTTACAAACATTGTTCCAATAGGAGAATTCACCAAGAAATTAATAACACACTTCTGCTTCCTATTAGTCTAAGCATCTTACATGATAGAGCAACCATATTTTTTCCACTACTATTAGGATTCTTCATTAGATTTTTTGTGTATTTCAACTCCATATTGTCAAATAAAACCCTTATAGTGTGATAAGGAAGCAAATTAGGACTAAAGCTTCCAATGGCTAACAACATATCATAAAAACTCTTCAATTAAATAAAGTTGAATGGAATTCCAGCTTGATACCCCCATCGAGCTATGTATTAATGAACCCTTTCAACTACTTCTTTATCACATGATTCTTTAATATTTTGTTACTTGAATTAACTTTGCCTTGTTCCTTTTCCCAATTGCAGTTTTAGGATTTCTAACAAATAAATCTATTAAGCCTTTCAAAGCACCAACACATGTTCTCACTCTAGGCCTTGGGTTAGGAATATTAACAATCCTTTTAGCATCTTCTTTAGATAATCAAAACCACAAGTTCTCAAGATCAAGCTCCCTTGTATTTGGAACTTCCTCACTCCATTGCCTTTTTTTTCTATTTGATATACTTTATCAACTGCTCTTTAACTTCTTTTAGAACCTTGGTGCACTTAGAAACATTACCAGTCTTCACTATCATGTGTTCTTTGGCTCTTGGTATTGAGCTTTGTGTTGGTTCACCTACCATTTTAGCCTAAAACAAAATAGAAGAGGCTGGAATTGTAAATAACAAGTTTAGTATAGAAATGAGGGGGGTTTAGGATAGAAAAAGGAAAGAAAAGAAGAAGAAGAAAACATAACAAAAAATAAGAACAAGAAGACAACAGAACAAGGAAGAAGAAGAAAACCACAGATAGAACAGAAAAGAAGAAGAAGAAGAAAACATAGGATAGAAGAAGAAGAAGAAAGACCTCGATGAAGAAGGAGTACTGGCCGCCACCTCTCTTTTACAGGAAACTATGGCTAGAGATTTCTTGTAAAAACACTAGTCTTGCACAGTTGATAATGAGCTGTCATCAATAGTGGCATTATCAGAGAGGAGTAAAGATGAGAGGAGAGGCTAAGATAGACTTGGGAGACCAAGAGAGAGGATTTTCAAGATTGAGAGAATCGGGTCGATCTGTTTAGGATTTCATTATTGAAACTTGAAATCCCTAAAACATCCTCTAAATAAAAAAAGTTTTTTTCTAGCTTTTTTTTACCATGGTCACTATACCACTACCATGGCACCATGAAGATTGTGGCTGCCAAACTATTTTTCCATGCCATTCATTTTCCCACAGCGATAAGCTTGAATTCCGCTACACCATGGCACCATGGTCAATATTTAACTACATTGATGCAATATATTCGAAGACTCGACGAGAAATTCTCTATTATTATGGGTTATTAAGAGGTGAAGACCTAGATTTTGGTGCATAGATTAGTAGGATCCCCTTAGAAAAGTGGATACGATATTAAGACGAAGAGCGCAAATATGGTCACATGCAAATGACTTTTCTGAGTATTAATATTGGCTAGAAGCACCAACTCCATGCGAACTTGACCTTGCCATATGCTACTAGGTGGCGGTAGTCTCTATGTCATCATCATCCCCATCTTTATCACCAACATCATCCTCATTATCATGGCTTTGCTCCTAGGCTTGCTAACATCTACTGTGAGTGCCTTCACACATCTGATATGCTCGCCAATGTCTATATAGAATGTGATCAAGCATAGGGGCAACATGTACTTGTGCACTCGATGTTGTGCATCTGTTGGCATAGGATACTATCGAGGGTACTCGATCAGTTGACAAATATCTATGTGCAACTTGGTTGCACCATTTGACTAACGGTGCATTGACTAGCCCGAGAACATGATGGTACAAGACTACTTGTTCTCTACGTCCTTCCAACAGCTAGTACCATAATCTATAATAGGCCAACCACCAAGGTTTTGTTTTGTTTTCTTTGAAAGTAGATGAAAGAAAGATTATTTCAAGGCTAAAAGTTATGTTTAATTTTTGGATATGCTAGAAATAATTTGACAACCCTTGTTTTTTTGGGTGAAAGTGGTGGTTTTAGGTTACAATGGGGTAATTGGGTTAAGTTTTGTATTCTCTTATTAGATTGTGTCCAAAATTGGGTTATGATGTGATTACAAATTATTTGGAATAATATATAGTGCTATAAATTTACTTAGAAAAAGGGAATGAAATCGCTGTGTCATTTCGTGTACAAAGTGTATGACAAATATACATACAGATGGAATCAGTCAACGTTATTCTGGTTGAAAGAATAAAATCAATCTATCTAATCTTAGTGCTAAAAAATGGGAATCTACAATTAGTGCAGATTTGACTAATGGCTAGAAATATAAAATGTAATTAAAGTATGATTCTACTAATTACTAAAACAATGCTCAATACTCCCCCTTAAGTTGGAAAATGCATATTATGAAGTCCTAACTTGTGACGAAGTGTCACAAATTGATAATTTCTCGATGGCTTTGTGAATACATCTACTAGTTGAAGATGTGTAGGCATATATGAAGGTTTAATCAGCCCAGCTTGTAATTTCTTGTGAATTATGTGACAATCCATTTCAATGTGTTTAGTATGCTCATGGAAGACAGGATTTGTTATAATATGCAAAGCTGCCTGGTTGCGACAGAATAATTGTGCAGATGCCTCTTGTGAAACCATTAAATCATGTAGTATGTAACATAACCAAGTCACTCTGGACATGTGTTTGCCATATCTCGATATTGGCTTCTACTGATAATCTAGAGATGCTAGTTTGCTTCTTTGACTTTATTAAGATAAGAGGGTTTCCAAGGAAAATACTATATTTTGTCACTAATCTCCTTATAGCACAACATCACCCAATCAGAGTTGATAAAAGCCTTCAAAGTAAGATTGTTTGCGAAAGAAAAAAATAAACCTAGGAAGAAAAAAATAATCCTAGACTAAGGCTCCCTTTTGTAACACCTAAAAAAATTATTTAAAAATTAATTTGAGCTTTATTTGACATAATTCCAAAAAGCTAACAATTTCAATAATAATGAGGATAATTCAACAGATTTGTAAAAAAAAAAAGTATAAATAGTAACTTGCGGACTCTGCGGGCCTATCAGGATAGTTGAAACACTAAAATTGGAGAATTAGGACCCAGAAGTGCCCGAAACTGAGAAATTGTAGGATTAAGATTAGAAATGGGTAGGAATGAGAGTTTTATACCTAGAATCAATTTCTAGGCAATGTCTAATTATCCAGGTACGGTGATTTACTCGTTCGGTGAAATTTCAGTATGCGATTTTTAACACCAAAAACTAAGTTAATCTTTACAAAATAAAGGACATTATCCACTTATATCAAATAAATGGTTAAGATTCAATCCTGAATTACAAGATTTAATCTTGGCCATCCATTTTTCTTTCTCTGGTGAAAGATTACCTAATTACACATCATAATATTCATTTTTTACATATAAGATAACAACAAACCAAACTTCTAAAACAAGCTATCATTCTCGACCATGCAGCAAGGAGCAACAACAACCTCTATTTTCCATTTCTCAAGAGCTCCAACCTGTTTTCCAATCCCAAAAACCTTAGTCTATAGTTGATAAAACCTCAAACTCTCTTCACAAAACTTGTTCTACTCGTCATCACCTACAAATCTACCCGATTAAAATCTCAATTCTCCATCAATCCTCACCTTGATACCTCACTTCCCTACTGATTTAGGAAGAGTTTGAGTGTAATTTGAGAGCTTTGAAGTGAGGGCAATCCATCTTGGAGCATTTTAGAGCCAAGGACACACTAGTTCCCAAGAGTAGGGTTATTGTGCTTTGTTTTCTGTTTTCTATTACTTGCAAATTTGATGGTTCAAAATTGATACTTTGTGGTTCTATTATGTGATTACACATGTATATAGATGTATTTGCTTTGGTGGATTGGTTTGTTGTTGTTGTGGAAAATTCATTTTTGTGAAAAGAGATTTTGAACCTTGTTGCTGGATTTTTTGATTTTGTATAGGCAGCAATTGATCACAAATTTTTTGATAGATTTGTAGGTATTTTTATGAGCTAGAAAACTTATATGTTGAAACTAACATCCTAAGCTAGTTCCACGAATCTTCTTGAGCCTTGGTTTGAAACTTTACTTCTTGAAAAAAATCATGTTGCTTGAACCTTATTGCTAGAAAAATACTAGTTTTAAGTAGGCAGGGAATTTCTTTGAATTGTATAACCTATTGAGATATCTTGGATTGAGCTGAAAATTTTAAGGGATGTAATTAACATATTGAGGTGTCTCCAATAAAAACTTGGAGCCATCTTGGGCACTTTGGCTTTGTTTAAAAAAATCTTGAACTGAACTATGTCATGTGCTACCTGAATTTCTAGACTGAAGTTGCAAATTTGTTTAATTTTATTTCCATAGTAAATTATTTATTTTTCCTTTGAAATTTTTATAGCATGTTCTAAACATCTTGAAGTTCAAAAATGATTTTTATTTTGAATTGATTCAATCATTTGCTTGGGTTAAAAATTATGAGATTTCGGTTCTGAGCTGAGGCTAAGCGACTTCTAACCACTAAACTTGTAGAATTTTGTTAACATAGCTAGAAAACTCTTTTTCCTCTAAATTTTTATGGATTCTTATGGACACATTGAAATGTCATAGGTAATTTTTATAGCCTTGGTTTTGATGGTTTGAAATGCATAATAAATTGTGCTATGAACATGTGAAATCTACCATTGTGCTGAAAATGAATTTGTGCTTTGAATTGATGAAATAATAGCATCTTATACTAGTATGACATGAGTACATAAATGTGAATATGAATAATTGAGCATGTAAGTTCATTAATGAGGTTAGGCACACATAGATATGAATGCTTATTATAATTGCTCATATGCGAAAGAAAAGTATAAGATTATGTTTTTTGGGCTAGAGAAAGTAAATCCGGCTTGTCAGGGAAAGTAAACCTGACTACCAAGAAAAGCATATGGTTAATAATTCTTGGCCTGGAGAATGTAAATCTAGTCTGTCAGGGAACATAAACCTGATTACCCTTGAATCGAGTCAGGGAAAGTAAACCTGACTAGGAACAGGTCTGTGTGAGAATTGTAGAAAGTAAATTCAATAATCGTATATAGGAATGAGCTCAGTCCTGAAAATTAGTCTATTACCCATTATTGCCATACTGGGTGCGATAATACGTAATGCTTAGATGTGACTAGATTAGTTAGGGGCCAAGATAAGTCAAAGTAGTCTTTTATCTTATGTTTTAAGTAAAAATGAGATTCCCTCCATTGTATCAAGAACACTTAAAGTTATGAATAAATTTCTATGATGTGGAGTAATAGGTCATGTGTATATTACATGTTTCAATAATAAAAGAGAGCCATTTCAAATGGATGATTTTAGAACTTTAAAATGAATTTTCACTATGTACTGCATGCTCACATTTTTTTAATAAACTGAAGTGGTTAGGACGATAACGATGACATGAGTTAATTATATGTTTTGGGGATGCCCTACTAAGAATTGTATAATTTTCACCCCTATGTCTTTGTGTTCTTGTGTTGTCTCCAAGTTGATGCAGAGAATCAAGAGGCTGCTATGTAAAAGAACTTAGAAGTGCAATAGAATAGTGTGTGTGTGTGTGTGTGTGTGTGTTTGTGTGTGTATAAATATGATAGGGAACAAAGGTGTGTTAAAGCTCATAGAAGAGCTTCCCTTATGTACTTAACTTTGTATTAAACAAATGTTTTGATTTCCTTGCTATATATTTTAATAGAATTATGACATAGTTATCTCGTGAATTAATTGAGCTTGCTAGAGATAGTTAAAAAAGGTCTGCTAATCTATAAATAAAAACTCTTAAGTCTGAGATCATGACTTAAGACTAATGTTGTACTTAGGAGGATGTTACAAAATGGTATCGGAGTAGTTCATCTTTGTCGGACCTTGAAAAATGGACCATGCATTATAATTTTGTATATATGTATGACTGCTAGTTGGGAATGTTGTGGGTTACCGCCACACTTAGCTTGGTATTGAGCTTGGTTAACTCAATAATTCTTTTTTGATGTGATAGGAATCGATGACTTGAAATCGGCGTACTAGGAACGAAGCTGGAAATGAAGCCGATATGATGGATATGTTCCGTGAGATGGCCACTGCAATGAGGGAACAAGCGGGCAGTTGCTAATCGAATGATGGAAAGGTTGGGTTGTAATAACGAACATAACTTGGCTGGTAACCCTGGAGGGAATGTGGTGGATGTAGGATATAAAAAATTTGCCGAGTTTAGAAAAGCAAATCCTTCATCTTTTTGAGGAGCTTTTAATCCATATAAAGTTGAAGAATGGATTAAAGCCATGGATCGGTTCTTCCTTGCACCGAAACCCAAAAAGTGGCTTTTGCTATTTACATGCTGGAAGCTGATACAGAATTCTAGTGGGTTGGCACCAAGGGATTGTTTGAAGCCTCTCAGATGGAAGTTACTTGGGAAGTTTTTAAGAAGGCCTTTTATCACAAGTATTTTCCTCTGTGAGGAATGCAAAGGAGTTAGAGTTCATGGCACTCAAACAAGGGTCCATGAGTGTAGCAGAGTACACAACAAAGTTCGAAGAGCTCTACAAATTTTCAACCATTTATCAACGTAATCTTGATGAAGCTTAGAAGTGCATGAAGTATGAAGGAGGATTATGTGAGGATATTGAGGTAGTTGTGAGTCTTTTGGAGATTAAGGATTATGCAACCTTGGTAAATAAGTGTCGTCGTGTAGAGGACTCCAATAAGAAGCTAGCAATTGCCTAATCTGCTAAGGACCCTTCTAACAAAAGACTGCCATTTGAAGACCAAGACTATGAGGATGACCCACCATTGAAGAAGCGGTTTCAACCAAGTCCACATAAGGATAAACGGCAATAGTGTAACATCCTCCCAAGCACAACATCATCCTTAAAAATTACCGAACCTTTCTTAAACAACTATAGCAAATTCGACGAGTTCGTGTAGTAACTAGCGTAATTCGATTAAAATATATAACAAAGATACAAAACATTTATTTACTATAAAGTCAATTACATAAGGAAGCTCTACTATGAGCTTTATACACATATACAATCTCTATTACATTTATTTACACAATTACTTGTAGCTATATACCACATAACAAAAACATCAACTCCTAAACTACTGCAATCTCGAGTTTCTTTCACGCAGCAGCCGCATCATTCTCTGGACTAATGATAACTGATTTTTTTTATCACACTTTATTTTTGCAATTGAATAATGATTTTGGGGCTATTTAGTGTGTAAATATTGGTTTTTGGTCTGAATTGGATTTTGGGCTTTTAAGTGGAATTAATCATAACTTTTGTTTTAGGTGCCCGATTGAAGGCCAAATTCGGACAAGAAGATAGTTATGAAATGCTAGAGTAAAGTTTAGTTAATTAAGTGTCCAAATTGCATGGGACCAAAGCCATTAGTTTCAGTGTTTGTTTAGGCCGATTTTTGTCCTTTGAACCGGTTTATTTTATTTTGGTTTTTAAGAGTTAGAAAATAGAGGGACTCAGTAGCTGTTTTTTGGATTTTTTTTCTGTCAGGAGATTCTAACTTTTCTTTGAATTTTTTTGCGCATTGTTCATATTGTTCGACTTCTTTTTTTATTTTTCGGTTTTTGTCTCTGCCATGCTTGGCTAAGGCGCTAATCGACCAACCCATGAATTGAGTCTCCGCCGTTAATCCAGAGGACGTTTTTCCCTCATATTGAGTTCGTTTTCTCCTTTTCCCTTCTGTATCTCAATTCTGGATAACTTAAGGGAAGGGATGTTGAATGTTAGATTTAACATTTAGGTTGATTAATCGAAAGGGCTTAAAATCAAAACAGGTTTAAGTGGGCATTGCTCGTTGAATGAGTGAACACGTCGAGTTTTTGATAAAATGCTAGGTGATCGCCTAGTAGATTCATTTTTCTAAATGAATGCAGGGATTCTGATTTGTTTAGGATCAACCATGAATTCAGTGATTAATTGTCCAATGACGGATTCTTAGGAACTCAAGTCTGGGTTGGTTGCTTTTTAATTGTTAATTTCATTTTTATCTGTTATCTGTTTTCTATTGACATTGAAATTGAACAAACCCTTTCTTTTCATTTCTGTTGCTATTTCTGTTATGTACTGTTTTCAATTGAGCGAATTGGTTCATTGTGAATTCCTTGGGAAACGATTCAGGTTGCTCTATATTACAAGTTTTTTATTAGCCTGATTAATTTGAGTGAGCTCAACAGCCACGTCAACTAACCTGGAGATGACATGAGAATACAAACACATAGGGGTAAGAATTATACAATTCTCAGTAGGGCAACTCCCTAAAAACTCACTCATAATGTCATCGTCATCGCCCCAGCCACTTTGGTTTATTAGAAAAAAAAGTGATCATGCATTTCATAACAATGGTCCATTTTTAAAGTTCAAAATCGTACTTCCAAAGTGGGTAGCTTTTAATAATCAATCACTTAATGCATATACTGCCCAATGTTCAAACACCTAGTAAATCATCCTAAGCAGACAATTCAAATCAATATGCATATGCATATGATAAATGCCGAAATCTTTAATGAAATCATCTTCTCTTATTCTAGATATATCAAAGGGAATCCTCTAGTTTTCTATTGTGGCTATAGAACTTAATTTAGTGCATTTTTGTCTTTTCATTGACATAGGAAAGACTTAGCTTATATGCTGTAAAACTCAATTCAATGCAGTTTTCTCTCTTCGTTGACATAGGAAAGACTTAGTTTATACCCAACGGGTATCTACCGTGGACAACTCCATAATAGATTGTTTATACCAAATGGTATTTATAGTGGATCACATCACATAAGGGAAATAGACTGCTTATCAGGACTGTGTTTTTTCCTATATGTGATCATCGGACTTCATTTTTTTCCATTTCTAAATCACACAATTCTATTCCTAGCCGATACATCTACCGACTCATAATATCTCGGGGGAAGTTCCTTTTTTTGCCTTCCCTTTAATTCAATCTAAGTCTTGTTTCTGTTTTCTCCATATGTAAAAACAGGCATACTCATAGTATTTTGGGAAAGTTCATACTTTTGCCTTCCCCTCATTCAATCTAAGTCTTGTTTCTGTTTTCTCCATATGTCAGAATATGCAATATTAAAGTTCATATATTCTCTTTTGCAACATGTGTATATCATTCACTTTACTTTTCCAAATGCATGCATGAGGTACATATACATATTCATTCACAATATGATTCCAATCATGCCTCAAACTATTCCTTTAAGTCACTCACATACATTCATATATATCATACTTGGACCCAATGTCATTATTTCATTAATTCCAAGCATCAATTCATTTTTAGCACAATGACAGATTTCACATATCCATAACACAAATTATTGTGCATTTCAAACCATCAAATCCAAGGCTATAAAATTATCCAAGACACTTCAATGTGTCCCCAAGGTCCTCTAAAAATTTTGGAGTTAACAGAGCTCTCGAAATATGATAACGAAATTCAACAAATTACGAGGCCAGAAACCCCCTATTTGCAGCCAACAGCCAAGGTTCCAATCTTATTACCCTATCAAATGATCATATCAAATCATACAAAAATTCATGGTTGGACATTAACATGTCCTCAATATCTTGTAAAAATTTCAGTGGAAAAATCAATCATGTGATGTGGTAACAAAATTAGAAAAGCTCAAAGCTTTAGAATTGGCGGTCCAGACAACTCAAGAACAGTCTCGATTTTTGATTTTTATAAAATAGTAAAACTCATTTTTAGTACCCAAGAAAAATCATGGAGTTGCCTTAGGATGTTAGTTTCAACATATAATTTTTATAGCTAGTAAAAACATCTACAAATACATCAGAAAATTCGTGACTCATAACCTGCCAGTGTAAATCTGAGAATTCCAGCACATGATTCAAAAATTGCTTTGCTAAAATGGGTTTTCTAACATCATCCAAACACTCAAAAACCATATATCATCAATAAATTTTGGGTATAGAACCAAAAATTTATACATCAATATCCATATATCATCAACTAATAAAACCAAAAATTTTAGACCAAGACCAATCAGAAACATTCAGAATAAATTTTGAAAGAAGAGGCCAAAGAAAACCCTACTTTGATGGCTTTAGGGATCTTAGGTCCAAAGAATACTCCAAGATTGATTTTGCTCACTTCAAGGCCACCAAATTAGCACCAATCCTTTCCTTAATCAGTGATGTATGAGATATCAAAGTGAGGATTGATGAGGAATTGAAATTCCAATCAGTTAGTTTGATAGATTATGAGGAGTAGAACAAGTTTTGTGAAAGGATCTTGGTGTTTTAGTGACTTTAAGCTAGAGTTTTGGAAGCTTGAAGCTTGTTAATGGAGGTTTGAGAGGAAGAACAATGGAAGGGCTATGTTTTCTTCCTCCTGGTCGAAAATGAAGGTGATGGAGTGATAAGGTTGGTGGTTTATGTTAATCTTTAAAGGAAACTTGTAAAGAAAGCTTGGTTATTATAATATAAAAGGAGAATTCTTAAAGATAGTAAAATGGATGGCTAGGATTATTTTCTTAGGCAAAGAATGGATCTTGGTCATCCACTTAGCTTAAGATAATTGGATCACTTTAACTTGGGGAAAAAGTAGCCTTTTCGGTGTTAAAACCGCACACCGAAATTCCACCGAATAGATGAGTTATTGGTTCCAGAGTAAAATATAATAAATCAAAGGTCATGATTAAAACTTGCTTTTCAAGTTTTAATCTTTGCCATCCACTTGGCATAAAGTGGATGGTAAAGGTTACTTAGCCACTAAGTAACTTGTACAGCATTAAAAACTGCAAATCGAAACTCCAACGAATAGGCGAAACACTATATCCGGGTAATAAGACATTGCCCAAAAATTAATCCTAGGTATAAAATCTCTATTTCTAACTATTTCTAATCTAAATCCTCTCTTTTGTCAGTTTTGGGCATCTCCTGGTCCCAAATCTAGGGTTTCGACTGTCCTGACAGGCCCGTGGGGCCAGCAAGATTACTATTCATGATCTTTTTTTTACAAATCCGTTGGACCATCCCCATCATTACTAAAACTGTCAGATTTTTGAAATTATGACTAATAAAGCCCAAATTAATTTTTAAATATTTTTTTAGGGTGTTACAAATAGTAGTTAAGTTCATGCCCAAAATGTGGAAGAGATCACGAGAATAGACCTTGCCTGGCAAGACAAAATGTGTGCTATCATTGTGAAGACCAAGACACAAGATTTGGAAGTGCTCGGATAGGCATTCAAAACCAACTACAAAACCACAACAACGGAGTAGGGTCTTAACCATAAGTGCTGAAGGGACGTCACTACCCAAGAATCCAACCTGAGGTAGGAATGATTAGGATTTGATCAAATTGCTTGTTTGATATATGAAAAATATCTTTCAAAAAATGTTTTCAAATGAATTTGGAGGGCAAAATTCTTTTTAAGGTGAGTGGTAATGTGACAGAAAAAATTATTTAAAAATCAATTTGAGCTTTATTTGACATAATTTCAAAAATCTAACAATTTCAATAATGATGAGGACAATCCAACAGATGTGTTAAAAAAAGTGTGAATAGTAACTTGCAGGCCCTGTAGGCCCATCAGGATAGCCGAAACACTAGAATTGGGAATCAGAGGTGTCCAAAATTGAGAAATGATAGGACTAAGATTAGAAATGGGTAGGAATAAGAGTTTTATAGCTATAATTAATTTCTAGGTAGTGCCTGATTGCCCGGGTATGGTGATTTGCCCGTTCAGTGAAATTTTAGTATGCGATTTTTAACACCAAAAACTAAGTTAATCTTTACAAAATAAAGGAGATTATCCACTTATATCAAATGAATAGCTAAGATTCTATCTTGAATTACAATATTTAATCCTAGCCATCCATTTTTCTTTCGTTGGTGAAAGATTACTTAATATTGCTTAGATTAAACTTAAATCCCTTTTTAGAACTCAAGGCTCCTAGTCTTGGAATCTTGAATAGTATTTTCTCTCTCCAATTCCTTAAATCAAGGAAATGTGTCTAGAGTTGTTTAGACTCTAAATTGAGGATTTAACTCTCTAATGGTGCAAGACCACTCCTTAATTATGTCTAGACCACCTTAATTACCCATTTACCTTACCTAAACACTTTCTTACAAATTCCTAATCTTAAGCATAATCAAAGATACACCTAAACACAACTCTAAACCACAATTAAAATGCAAGAAACTCTCCTCCCTTGGCTGATGCATTTCGGCCAGCACACCCCTCTTTGGCCACATGTTTAATTATTTTCTCACTCAAAGAACCATGCTTGAAGCCATACCTTGAACCATACCTCACCATACCTTAAGCCATACCTCACCATACCTCAAGAACACATTATCTCACCTCATGGAACACATGGAACCCTCCAATCTGCACCTCATATGGCCGAAGCCTTCATCAGCCTTCACACCCTCCATTTGCTTCATTTCTCTATAAATAGAATGCCTTGAGGAGCTTGCACCACTTTTAGATCATTTGCTAAGTTTAGGAAACACTCAAAGCTTTTCTTTTCTCTCAAAGTTCTAGTGTTCTTCAAGTTCTTCAAGCTCTTCAAAGTTCTTCATCATCTTCTTCTTCTTCTTCCATCTTCAAGTTCATCACACCAAGTAGGGATTTTCTTTCATGTATTCTTTTCTTTAAAGTTCTTGTTTCAAGCTTGATGTTCATAGTTTCTCTTGTTTCTCTTTAGAACTTCATTTCCACTCCTTTTTCCTTTTCATTTTCGGCCATAGGCCTTGGAGAATAAAGGAATGAGAGCTTGATGATGAGAGTTTCATGGTGATGTTCATCACTTGAAACAAACTCTAGAGCTTGATCTTTGTTCTTGAGCAAAAATGTTTTTAGTCTTTCTTTTCTTGAACTCTTAAGAACTTTAGCTTTAGTGATGTTTTAAAATGGCTCTATGAACTCAATGATGAGGACTCATGATGTTGGTGTTAATATATCATCAAGATCATGAACTCTAGAGTTTTAAAATGTTCCTTTTTCTTCTTGATGATTTCGGCCATTTCCTTAAATTTTCTAAGCTTCATGGTTTGATTTCCTAAAAATATTATGTTGAGTTTTAAGAATTCTAAGCTTGACTTTACCTTGTTGGATGAGTTTGGGTTATGGTTTAAGTTCCTTTAAAGTCTTGTTAAGAGCTCTAGAGAGATAAAATGAACTTGCATAATTTATCTTATGCTTGCACTCATGTTTACATTCTTATTATGCACCTTTACTTTCTAGCTATCACTTAAGAACATAAAGATTAAAATGGAACTTGTATCATCACTTAATTTAATTCTCGAAGCCTTTCTATTTCGGCCTTAAAGTCGATTGTTGTTGGGCCTAGAGCACTAAAATAAAGAATTGAACTTGCATTATCACCTAAATAATTTCTCGAATGCCTATCTATTTCGGCCTTAAAGTCGATTGTTGTTGGGCCAAGAGCACTAAAATAAAGAATTGAACCATGCATATTTACCTTCAAGCTTGCACGTTTAAGTTTATGCCTCGCGTATTTACTTTCAAGCTTGCACGTTTAAGTTATGCCTTGCATATTTAATTTTAAGTCATCACTTTACCTTGTAAGCAAGATTAAAAACGAAAAGCATGAGCACGTTTAGTTTATGTCACAACTTAAGAACCTAGAGCTCAAAGACTTGCCCATTTCATTCCAAGTTAAAGTTATACGTGAATACATTCCTTGAATGCATAATTTCGGCCAAGTAGTGATGATGGGCTTGCAATGAGTTTTCATCTAGCTACTAGGACCAATAGTCTATGTTTTAAGTTTTCCCTAAAGCTTTACAAATCTTTATAAGGTTATGTCATCACAAGTTGTGATTTTATTATCTTTTAGGGGATGGAATATGTTTTGGTCAGTGACCTAAGGCTTCTCTTAGCCTTTTGATGAAATAAAGTGTTTTGCAAAGAGTTTTAGAAGTTCTAGATTGATTCCAAGAGAAACTAGTTAACTTATGTACCTAGAAATGTCAATTTAACTCTCTCATTTAAGTTAAATGTTTTCGGTTCTGATGTGATGAGTGTGATGCTGTATGATGATGTTTTGATGTGTTGGAATGTGTGAAAATATCATATGATGATGTAGAAGCGATCCTATGCATGATAGGTAAGAAACTAGCTAACTAGAAATACCGTAAAGCTAGAATTTAACATAGTTTGACCCATTTGTTTATGGAACTTTTACAAACTGTTTTAATGGGGACATAATCAGATTTAGATTGTTTAGACATGAAAAACTTGGTATCATTTGAGTTAGAATTGAATTCTAGCACCTATGGGGAAACTAGTAACTAGAAAACCGTAAAAATGCAAATGTAGAACTCTTAGAACATTTAATTTTCTGGATTCTGTCCAGCACCCTTACAACATGATAAACATGATTAATAATTAGTCCTTAAGCATAGGAATGCCTCATAATTGATTTAGATTTAATCCATAGCTTTCAAGTAAAACGGAACCAAGTAAGGGTCTAAAACGTAAGTTCTAGAACCCGTATTCACATGTTAGGATTTCCACCCTATGCCATTCAGATTTAAAAGTAAAATGAGAGGATTATGAATGATGTTTAATTATGAGCCTTAGGTGCTTAATATATGAATGACGGATGTAGAGAACTATATCTCAAGATTAAGACCCGTAAGGGTCAAAGCATAAGCTACCGTAAGGGTAAGCGTTTGGATGTTTTATGATGATGCATGAAGTATGCTAATGATGATGATGTTATTCATATGAGGAATTTATGAGACTATATGTTTATGTGGCATAAAGCAAATTTGGAAGGAAATTGGTGTAATGACCAAGCAGTTGTGCCTAATTTCCAACAAATTTGGGGACTTAAAGAGATTTTGAAAATTAAGGTACTAAGATGGGTTCTAGGATGACACCGGTTCGGCCGAGCACCTCCATAGAACTCATGTGACATCGGTACCATTTTACACTCTTAGGTGACACCGGTTCGGCCGAGCACCCTAAGAGTTTTGCCCTAACCCGTACTCAGATAGTCGGGATTTATGATTTATGATACGCTTATCGTTAAGTGGTAAGTAAGAACTAGTGACGACTAGTTAAGGTATGAGCTCATAACCTAGATGTATGACACGTTCTGGGTGACACCGGTTCGGCCGAGCACCCCCAATTCGATTGTCTTTAGGGTGGCCCATGAGGAAGAGAAGTTTCATGATTATGATTATGTCACTAAGTTTTGTCCCATATGAATGTTACTATTGCCACTTTATGCCACCAAGAATGATGATGCTTGATGTTATGTTTTATGTATGTGCATTAGGTAGTGTCATGCATACATTTTCTATTATGTTGCATTCATGACATTAAGATCATCCTAAAATGAATGGACCTTGGCTAGAATATATTTTAAAGTTTAAAATGAACTTAATACATGCTCAGTCATTTTGCATAAATAAACCCAAGGTTCCTGAGGACGTAGATGATGACACCTAGGTAGTAGGAGGCCCTGCTGAGATTCTTTAGCAAGATTCTCACTCCCTCTATCTCTTTCTTTCCGTCACGTCTTCAGATGGCGACGTTCGTAGTGTTCGTGGACACCCCGACATGGGAAGTGCACTATGACCCGGCTCACGGGTCATACCATTTTGAGGGGCAGTGCACGGTGCGGGTTTTCATGTTCGCATGACGCCCCTTCGCTCATCCCGTGCACACCCATCGCTTCTCCCCGACTGCACCCTATGGCGACGACGAGCGGGTTTTTGAGCGCGCGCGCACGCATGACGAGAGAGTGCTCCGCATGCACACCGCCGCCTTAGCCATGCGAGACTATCCCGATTACGTGCCCCGGACCTACTTCTCGGAGACCGACCCGTCCGAGGACCCGCCTACTCATCCGTATAGCAAGAGCTCTGCCCCCTCTCCACCATTGATGAGGGAGGGCAGTGAGGATACCGTGACTCAGCCCCGACTTGCACGACGACCGGAGATGCGGCCACACCGCGGGGGTCACTCGATCCCGTTCCGCCCCTTTACGCCCGAGGAGCTCGCACAGTTTCCCGGATACTTGCCTCGTTCACGAGACGGACGTCAGTAGGAGGTGACGATCGACCAATGGAGTACCCGGTTAGAGCACACACCACTTAGATGGGGATAAACCTTCTTTTGTTCAGAGGTTATCCTATTAGGTGCACTCGGGTAGGGGAGTAGATTATGTTCATGCTTTATGTTGTATTTTCTTTTATGCATTTCCCCTGTACTAAACTAAGTCCCACACTTATAAGTGGGCAAATTATATATATATATGAGATGATCTTCAGTGTTACTCATGGTGTGCCTTATGTTATGATGTTGTGAGACATTTGTTTACCATACATGGTTTACCGCTTATCGCATCACGCGGCTCTCACTTTGTTTTTCAAAAAAAATTTACCCGTATTTTCCGCTAAGTAATTCAAAGTTAGATGAGGACTATGAAGTACCAGACTAATGATTAACCTAATTATGTTCTAGAGTATTAGGTTAAAAATTAGGATGTTACATTTGTCGTTATGGAAAACTCATTTTTGCGAAAAGAGATTTTGAACCTTGCTATTGGATTTTTCGATTTTGTATAGGCATCCACTGATCACAAATTTTTTTGATAGATTTGTGGGTATTTTTATAAGCTAGAAAATTTATATGTTGAAGCTAACATCCTAAGGTAGTCTCTCGAATTTTCTTGAGCCTTGGTTTGAACTTTTACTTCTTGAAAACAAAAATCATGTTGCTTGAACCTTATTGTTGGAAAAATCCTGGTTTTAAGTAAGCAGGGAATTTGTTTGAATTTTCTAACCTATTTAGAAATCTTGGATTGAGCTACAAATTTTATGGGATGTAAATAACATATTGAGCTATCTCCAGTAAAAATTTGGAGCCATTCTGGGAACTTTTGCTTTGTATAAAAAAAATCATGAACCGAACTATGCCATGTGCTGCCTAAATTTCTGGGCTAAGTTGTGAATTTGTTTAATTTTGTTACCATAGTAAATTATTAATTTTCCTTTGAAATTTTTCTAAACATCTTGAAGTTCAACTCTAATTTTTATTTTAGATTGATTCAATCATTTGATAGGGTTAAAAATTATGAGATTTCAGTTCTGAGTTAAGGCTAAGTGGTCTCTGACCACCAAATTTGTAGAATTTTATTAACATAGTTAGAGAATTCTTTTTTCTATGAAATGTTTATGGAACCTTATGGACACATTGAAGTGTCATTAGTAATTTTATAGCCTTGGCTTTGATGGTTTGAAATGCATAATAAATTATGCTATGAACATGTGAAATCTACCATTGTGCTGAAAATGAATCAATGCTTTGAATTGATGAAATAATGGCATCTTGTACTAGTATGACACAAGCACATGAATGTGAATATGAATAATTGAGCATGTGAGTTTATTGATGAGGTTAGGCACACATAGATATGAATGCTTATTACAATTGTTCATATGTGAAAGAAAAGCATAACATTATGTTTCTTGGGCTGGAGAAAGTAAATCCAGCTTGTCGGGGAAAATAAACCTGACTATCAAAAAAAGCATAAGGTTTATATTTCTTGGATTGGAGAAATTAAATCTAGTTTGTCGGGGAAAGTAAACCTGACTACCAAGAAAAGCATAAAGTTTATAAATCTTGGGCTGGAGAAAGTAAATCTGGTCTATCGGGGAAAATAAACCTGGCTAGAAATTGGTCTATGTGAGAATTAGAGAAAGTAAATCCAATAATCATGTATAGGAATGAGCTCAGTCCTGAAAAGCAGTCTATTACCCATTATTGCTATACTAGGGACGGCAATACGTAATGCCCAGATGTGACTAGATTAGTTGAGAGTCAAGATAAGTCAAAGTAGTTCTTTATCTTATGTGTTAAGTAAAGATGAGATTCCCTCTATTGTACTAAGAACACTTAAAGTTGCAAATAAATTTCTATGATGTGGAGTAATAGGTCATGTGTATATTACATGATTCAATAATAATAGAGACCCACTTCAGACAGATGATTTTAGAACTTTAAATGAATTTTCACTTTGTACTGCATGCTCACATTTTCTTAATAAACCAAAGTGGCTAGGACAATAACAATGACATGCATTAATTATATGTTTTGGGGATGCCCTACTGAGAATTGTATAATTCTCACCCCTATGTCTTTGTGTTCTTGTGTTGTCTCCAGGTTGATGCAGAGAACCGAGAAGCTTCCATGCAAAAGAACTCTGAAGTGCAATAGAGTAGTAATTAATGTTTTTATTATGTTATATTTAGTGGAATGGATATGTATGTAAATATGATAGGGAACAAAGGTGTGTTAAAGCTCATAGAAGAGCTTCCTTCATGTACTTAACTTTATATTGAACAAATGTTTTGGTTTCCTTGCTATATATTTTAATAAAATTATGACACAATTATCTCATGAATCAATTAAGCTTGCTATAGATATTTAAGAAAAGTCCTCTAATCTATAAATAACAACTCTTGTGTCCGATGTCATGGCTTAAGACTGATGTTCTACTTTGGATGATGTTTCAGCTTTGATGTATTTGAGAATGTGCATAGTAGCCTCCAAATGAAGTATTCGATGTTCATGCATAAATTGACTAGGAGTCTGAACAAAATAAACTATATTCGGTCTTGTAATAGTAAGATAAATAAGCCTCCCAACCAATCTTCTATACTAAGTTAGATCATCTAATAATTTTCCATTAGTAGGAGCAACCTTTGAGTTTTGCTCCATCGGAAACTTATTTGGACAAACACCTAAAAGCCTTGAATCTTGTAGAATGTCTACCACATATTTTCTTTGAGAGATAAAAATGCCTTTCTTGGAATGTGAGAATTCTATACCCAAAAAATGGTTCAAATCTCCAAGATCCTTGATGTTGAATCGGTCAAGAAGAAGCCTTTTCAAAATATTAGGGCCAGATTGGTTTGAGTTTTCAGTTTTTAGTTTTCATAATTTTCAATATTTCCTTTATAAAACTTGGAAAAACTGAAAATGAAAAATAGAAACTAAAAACTCAAACCAAACAGGCCTTTAATTTCTTGGACATCATTTCCTGTGAGAAGTATATCATCAACATAGATTCGAATGGCAGTGAATGAAGTACCTTGGGCTTTAGGGAAAAAAGAGTAATCAACTTCAACTGTTGGTAACTAGCTTTCTTAACAACAAGTGAGAAAATGAAGAACTACTCCCTTGATGGCTATTTAAGGCCATAAAGAGATTTGTTAAGTCGACGTACAATGTTTTCCCCCTGTCAGTAAAGGCCAGGTGGAGGTTGCTTGTAAATTTCTTCAGTAAATCTTCAGGAAGGAAAAGCATTCTAAACATCTAGTTGATGAGTAAACCAATGATGAATGACAACAAGGATTAAGAGGTAATAGATGGTAGTGAGTTTGGCTGTACGTAAGAATGTTTCCTTGTAACCAATGTCTTCAACTTGTATGTATCCTTTCGCAACTAGGCGAGCTTTGTCACGTTCAATTGTGCCATTAGATCAATATTTGATTTTGTACGCCCATCTGTAATCAATGGGCTTGTGACCAGTAGGAAAAGAAACCATGCTCCAAGTGTTGTTATCCTATAATGCATATAATTCAATATTCATAGCTTGTTGCCAATTGGGGTTAAAGCTTTATCATAAGAGTGGGGTTCATTATGACTTGGAATGTTAGCTAAAAAAGTGCAATAAGCATAAAAAAGACGAGAATATGAAAGAAAATGAGAAAAAAGGGTATTAAGTACCTGTCTGAGAGCATGGGCGTAGGAAGGCAAGTGGTGTGTGTGAAGATGATAGACTTTCAAGAGCTGGTGTGGTTGACAGTGAAGGGTTTTCTGGTGATTGCAAAGTATGTAGAATAGGGGCAACAGGTGTAGAGGTGTCATTATTGAGTGAAGGAGGTGGATTATCAAGTAACGTTATTTATGTTGTAATATCTGTTGGGTTGGGCATTGGATATTCAGAATACTCATCTAAGTCAAGAGTTGGAGGTGGTGTTTTAAGAATGGGATTTTGTGGAGTATAGGCAAAAGAAAATATGTTTTCGAAAAATCTAACATCACGACTAAGAAAAAAAGAATTATTGTTCAAATCAAAAAGTTTGTAGCCTTTATGTTTAGTATGGTAACCAACAAAAATGAAAGATTTGGCTCGAGGATTAAATTTTTGTTTGAGATGAATAATTATAGCATAACATAGGCGTCCAAAAACTCTTAAATGATTAAAGGGTAGAGGACGGTTATGTAGCATTGCAAAAGGTGATTTCGAAGAGAGAAGAGGTAAAGGGATGTGGTTAATTAAATATATAGCAATTAAAATGCATTCTCCCTAAGAATCAGTAAGTGAGATAGGAAAAGTAGCACTTGTGCCACTGCAAGTATATGGTAATGTTTTTGCTCAACCATCCCATTTTATTAGGCGGTATAGACAAAATTGTGTTGATACTCAATACCTTAAGACTGTAAAAAACATTGTATGGGGAAAAATTTTGGACCATTGTTAACTCTAATTTTTTAATTACGACATGAAATTGAGTTTGAATAAATTTAATGAATGATTGCAAAAACTTGTGAATCTCAAATTTATATTTCATAATAAATCCCATGTACATCATGTAAAATCATCCACCATTGTAAGAAAAAAAAGAGCTCCAGTATGTGAAGGAACTTTGTGTGGACCCCAAACATTACATTGTACTAATTTAAAAGTAGCAATAGTTGATATTGAGCTTGAAGGAAATGGAAGTTTGGTTTGTTTGGCCATAGAACAAACACTACAATTATTATCAAAAACAATATTATGAGAAAATAACAATGGAGAAATTAATTTTAGGCAAGATATTTAAGGATAACCAAGACACATGTGCCATAGATTTGTAGGATGAAAAACTTTATAAGGCAAGTGTTTGTTGAGTCATGTAATAAAGACCACCATGTTGTTTACCCAAGCCAATTGTCTTCCCTGTAGCCAAGTCCTACAGGACACAAAAGTCAGGAAACAACATGCCACAACAATTTAGAGAAGTAGTTAGTTTGCGAATGGAATCAAATTTGGTTTAAAAGAAGGAAGACATAATATATTATTCAAAGTTATGTTTGAGTTAAAAGGTACAATGCCAATGGAGCTTATTGATGTTGATGTACCAGAAGAAAATTCACATGATGTATTATAGATGATTTAATTTTTTAAAAATGTTTGGAATCATAGATCATGTGATTAGTAGCCTTACGATCCAAGATCCAAGGATTAGAAAAGGGATGAAGACCTACAACATTTGCATAAGCATTAGCATTACTAGTTACACTCATCATGGATAGTGCACGAGCATCTTGCTAAAGTTTTTCTTTGGATAACTCAAAAGATGCAATGTTGTCTTGTTGGCTATCCACATGGGAAGAGGTCGCAGCATTTACTTCATCATCAGAATTTGATCCATTTGCTCTAGATCTATGTTGGCTTTGTCTGCTCACCTGCTTTCCAATATTATGGGAATTTCATGTGCCATTTTTTAATTTGCATCTATCATCCTTATGTCTCTTTTGTCATAAAATTTGCAATGAATTTCAAAGTTATGTAATTATCAATTGTATGGCCATCTTTGTTGCATTAGTCACAATGCTTTTCTTTGGTTTTGTTATTTGGCCGACTTTGCAATTTAGTAGCAATGGAGAGAGGCTCATAACGAAGGTTGTTGCTACCTCCTCAAATTGAAAATAGCAAAATAAAGTTCGAATACCCAATGCACCAAAATTGTAGTTAGGATGCAACTCAAATCATCTTTCAAGGAGGCTATGTCACCTAGTTGCAAAAATAAAGAGGTTTGCAAATCAATTTGTCATGATTAAAATTAACTAAGAGTAATCAAGAATTAAAAGCACTAGTGCAAGGGTGTTACTAGATTTGGGATTAATTATCAAAGGCCAATGATTGAACACATTAGTGATTATTAATAATTTATTATTGGCAATTATACTAGTGATTAATCAACCTCTAGAATTTGACCACTGCAAATAACTAGTAAATGGGATCCCAATTTCCTAGAAATTACATTAATTTAATGTATCAATTGTTATAACCTAACCCTCAATTAAAAAGTCAATTCTATTGTTCTTCCTTAAATATAAAGTAGCTAATCAATCAATTTATACCCAAAGGGTTTCTCTAAATGACAATCGTCAATTTAATTATTCCAATAATGATCCTAACAACAATTATAAGAATAGAAATTTAAGAACAATGAGAAAACTAATGCATTCAACATAAAAAGGTCTCAAATATAATCTCAATCCATATAGAAACCCTTACACTAGTAAGGAAAATTACTTCTCCATCTCTGGAGTATTGAAACTACGAATAGAAATAATACTAGAACAATCAACAGGAATCCTTGTTAAAATTCCAAAGAACAATCACCAATTCAAAATAAAATTCCTAAGGAGAGAATAAAAAGTAGAGAGAAAAGATATGCAAGGAGAGAATGGTTGTCAAGGCTAAAATTGAATTAAGTAAAAACTAGGTTAAAAGTCTGTGCTAATTCTATTTATATTGTATGCAAAAATAAGCTAAGTGGGGCTCAAAATTAGGGCCAAAATCTAACTTCTGCACAATGTTGCTTGAGCACTATGGCGCTAAGTGAGCATTGCAGTGCTCACTAGTGAGCTATTCTCTTTGAATTCTTTCATCAAGTGTTATTGAGTGCTATCTGGGTAAAATGAACATCCCTCTTTATTTGGTCAATTTTGGCCCCTTAAATATCTGAATATGTTCTTCACTCTTAAAATAGAAAATGTAGCCCTTTGAATAATTTTTCGAACGCTACAAAAATCATATCAACCCGACTTTTGTAGCTTCAGACATTGGCAAAATACTAGCCACTGTGCAATGTTTGACTGCTATAACAGTTACTACAATATGAATCTTGCATTCTAGTTGCCCCAAGCTCCCTTATAATTTGTCTTGCACCTAAGTGGAGATCATGTATGCATAATAACACTCAAAGAGAGAGGGGGTCACATGCATTGATCTCTCATAATTATATATATATATATATATATATATATATTATGCACAATGAGGACAATGTTTATTTTCAATGCATATGCATGATAACAATGTACAACATGATGCAAAAATGCCTGGAGTTTTGAGAGAAAATAATATGCAAAAATGCAAGTTATGAAACTCCCCCACACTTAGACACTTGCATGTCCTCATGCAAGTAACTAGGACTCAACAAATAAATCCAGCTCAAGCTTACTCGACTATGACACTCCCTTATGACCTAAGATAAACTCATGCATTAAGATGACAAGACACCAATGCAAATGAACCTAAAGGCACGAGCATAAAGGCCAAATACATATACCTAACAAAAACTCCTACAAGCAATGCATGAGTAAAATCATTATATACAAGGTGTATTTCCCAACTATGATGCACGGATTAAGCACAATGAGCCTTACTGGATTAGTGTTTACTACTCAAGTCTCTTTAGGTGTTTAAGGGCTATACTTACTCTCAATGCCTCTCAAATAGGAATGCACTACCATAAGCTTGTAATCGATCCCACTCCCTACGAGTCATACATATATGCATAAAAAAAAATCAAAAGGGCTTTGTTCAAGTTATAATGGGCTAAGGTGAATGTGGGGATTCATATAGCTAGTAAAGCTAAGCCTCTAGCTAAATGAGAGCAAATGCAATTGTAACGTAGCACAAATGCATGAGACTATACTTTAATTCAAAACTTTACATTCATAAACCCTAAATCCATAAAGTGGCACACCTTGGAACCCAAAACTTCACTATGCATAATTCTCTTTCAACTTATCCTTTGGTGTGTCACCCCTTTGTTCTACCAAACATACACCATGTCTCTTTTCCTCATTTACATGGGAGCATGCCCTCATGGTATCCTAAGCCTAAAGGTTGGGAATTGTCATGATTTTTCACTTTTGACTAAAGATGTACTAAAACAAAAGAAGGGTCAATAGGCTCAAAGGGGATGATAAGGGATAATGTGTAGGGTGGCTATATAGGTAACAGCTAAAACAAATTAAAAATTGCCTCTATCACTTCATAGCATGCATAATATTAACATAGTTTCAAGTAGGACCTAAAGCAAGTTCTAGAGTACACAACCATAGCGAAAATTACACATACAAGAAAACTAGAATGGCATGCAACATCTTCCATCAACATAGGCTCAAAACCTCACAAGTTACATTCATGCACTCAATCCAGCAGCAAGAGTGAAATCACCAAGCATGTATAAGAGAATTAAATTAGTGTCAAGTAAGTCAAAACAATGCAGAAGGTGTCAGTGCTAAGAGAATTAAATTAGTGTCAAGCAAGTCAAAATAGTGCAAAGGGTGTCAACCTATGCATGTGATCTCTTAGCTGTCAACAGTAATTGAAGTCCCAATTAGACTTTAACCACCTAAACATGTGAAACTAGCCTAAGCATATTTTATCAAAAAATAAATGACAAAAGGTACATGAAACTTACTCCTAGTATATTGTCTCTCACCCAGTTTTAATGCCTCCCCGGCACCGACGCCAAAATTTGACAGAGGTTGTCGCCTACCTCCTCAATGCTAAGTTGCACTAAAAATGTAGTAAAGGGCATAACCTAGATCATCTTTGAAGGAGTCTTCAATACTTAGTAGCAAAAATTGGGAGTTTGGAAGAATGAAATTATAGTAATTGAAAATTAAAGATAATAGCAACAATATAGAAAGGCACTAATGCAAGGTATTCCTATGATTGGAAATCAATTATCATTAACCAAATATTAAACCCATTGCTGGCAATTAGTAATAAATTACTGGCAATTCTACTAGTAATCAATCGACCACTAGAATTGATCAATGAAATTAACAAATAAATGAAATCTCAATTTAATTGGTAATTACAATGATCCAAGGTACCAATTGCTACAGCCTAACCGCCAATCGAAAAGTTAATTCTAATGTTCTCCTTCAAACATAAACCAATAGTGAAACACCCTAGTAATTAACCAGATACACCTAGGTTGAATCTGATTAATGACTAGACTTTACTCCTTGCTTTGGTTCTTTCTTCATAATTTGAAAATACTTAGTGAAATTACGAGCCATTTTTTTTTTTAAACACATAATTGAAAACATGAGCCGAGTACAACGTGAACGAGTAAGCGGGGTATAATAAGACGTTTAAGAATATATCACATCATATCACTTAGGCTCCATCATATAACATCCATAAGCACATTATAGCATATATTTACATACAATAACCTCACTCAAAGGGTGGGTTATGTTCATACATCATTATCTTATGCAAACCCATAAAAGAAAATATACTTAAGGAAATACATGCCCCTAAACTAGATAACTCCATAAGCCGGGAAGGTTATCCTAAAACTAGGGTGCATGATCACACATAAATCTACTAAGAACCTTCTATGGCCACCGTCACGAAATGGGGAATAAATCCGATCCATCGATGAGCTCCCTCGGGACGGGACACACGAGATGCACCAGTCGGAGTCGCATGGGCGACCTTCTCGCTAACCTCGGCTGAACAAGCTGTTTCCTCACTACCCTCTCTTACGTGTGGGAGTAGGAGCAGAGCTCTCAGAATATACATGAGTAGGAGTGTCCTCTCAAGGATCGGTTTGAATATCTCGTCTCGGGAACATACTCTGGATATCCATGGACAGCAGATGAAGCGGGATAAGAACGTAACATTCTTTCATCAAGTGGACGTGCATGTTCGAAAACCATTTCATCGCCATAGGGAGAAGTAGGAGAAAATCGATAACTAGGGACAGGATGTGCAAATGGACGACCTATGTAAATAAAAACACGAATCACACCTCCCTTCAAAATGATACGAGCGATGCATCGGATCATAGTGGAATTCCCAAGTAGGGGTATCAACGAACAGGACGAATGTCGCCATTTGAATCTGGAGACAATGACGGAAATAAAGAAAAGGGAGTGAGAATCTTGCTAAAGAATTCTCAGTATGGTACCTCCTTCTACAAAGTGTCATCATCAAAGTCCCGGGAACCTGGGATTATTCTAAAATAGTGAGCATGCAAAGATTCATTTTAAGTTCGGACAAATACTTAACCGAGGTTCGTCAATTTTTAATCATGCGTCTTATAATGCATCTTATTCTTAACATGTCATATTTACAATGAACATTTCCTTTATCATTACATCATATTCCTCATCATCATTATCAAAATAACATGCATAAAAGAACGCGATATAATATTAGCTACACATGGACACAGTGCACATATTTCATTTCTTTAGTGCCTTTGATGACTTAAAATCTTATCATCATCATTATTTTCCTTGGGCCACCCTATACTCCACCCTTTTGGGAGTAATTTAGGTTATGAGCTCATATTTTACTAGTCGTCACTAGCATATACTTATCCCTTTTGATAAGCTAAAGTCCCGACTCTACCCTTTTGAGAGAACGGGTTATGGGTCTAAAATCTCCTTTTCACCACCTATAGTGTGATGGTCCCAAAGGATCATTTTCTTATAAGTTTAAGTCATCATTAAATCTTTGCATGTTATATCATAATACAATTCATAAACATCATAACATTTTTTCATTTATAGTCTTAAGCTAGAATAATATATATCAACTGTAATCATGCATATGGGAGATTCCCAGGAAAGTGAGGTGGGTCACAATGGACACGCTTAAATAGCAAGTCTTTCCTTAGCCAGGACCTTTCCAAATTACACTTTTACAATGATACACTTTCTTCTAGCAACAAAGGTAAATTTTACATAATAAAGAACATTTCATGTACAGGCATTCTCATTATTTGCAACAGCAACTATAACATGCAAGCCAGGAAATCATTCAATGATATCAAGTACTTAATAAGCATCCAATCCTTACATAGAATTATCAATTATAGAACTAATTAGTTACTAAACCAATTATGAATCATTCTCTTAACAATAAACCATAATTATCACAACTTCAATCATATTTTAAGTGCATATAAAATACTAGTTCCCCGTAAAATCCTTGCAAAGCCTTAAAACTCATTTAGAAACTAGTTCTTTTGTCAAATTTGGGAGGATCTTCACAATTAAAATCCTCACTTAAGATAAAAGGAGTAAGTCTTGAGCTTTAGAGATTTAGGTGACATCTTAGAATTATAAACATGCTATGCAATCTTATTTTAATCTTATCTTTATAAGGTGATAGCTTGGAATTATAAACATGATATGCAATTCCATTTCTTTATCTTTAAGATTTAAGGTGATGACTTGAAAATTAAACATGATGCAAGAACTTGAAATATAAACATGATACAAGAAACTGGAACGGCGGTAATCCGCACAGACCGATAGAGGAGAAGAAAATATTAAGAAACCGGAGCGGTAGTCCGCACAGACCGATAGAGGAGAAGAGAATATTAAGAAACCTGAGCGGCGGTAGTCCGCACAGACCAAAGAGAGGGAGAAGAGAATATTATTATTACATCTTTTTAAGCTCCAATCTCAAGACTTTTTAAAGAATAAATTCTTTAACTCCAATAATCATATTTCTTTGCTTGTGATACATGGGCAAGTCTTTGAGCTCTAGGATCTTCAGATGATGGCATAAAATAAACATGCCATGCGTTGATTCTTTTAGCCATTATAAAATATAGTGAGAGCATAAATTAAATATGAGATGCAACCTCTTTATTATCTTGAAAGATTAAGTGATGACTTGAAACATAAACATGAGATACAAGCTTGGAATTTAAACATGAGAAATGCAAGTTCATTTATTCATTCTTGAAAATTTAGTGATGACATAGAAGGTAAACATGGTTATGCAAAGCATAAACTTAATCATGGATGCAAATTCATTTTGTTTCTTTACTAGAGCTCCTTCAAGACTTTAAAAGAATTATAAATTCAACCCAATACATATCTTAACAAGAAATAAAACATAAAAGGAAAAATACATCTTTCAAGTTCTAAACTAAAAATCTTTGTTTTAGCATCATAAAGCATTATTCTTTAAAGTTTTGCATCAAGTAGAATTTTCAAGCTTTAGAGGCCTAACTTGTGATGGATTTACAACCCACCCTCAAGGTCCTCATCATCAAGCCATCATCTTAGTTCCACCTAGGCCATATGGTTGAATTGGTTAAAGAAAAATTGAAGAGGAAAACCAAATTGAAAAGCTAAGGCAAGTTCATAATTTCATCATTTTGAGCTAAAAACACAACTCCTCAAAGCATAGAAATAAATTTAGAAACTACTCCCTACCTAATCTGAGTTGAAGAAGAGGAAGAGAACTTGGTTTCTTGAAGTGAAATGAAACAAAATCTCTTTGAAAAATTGAAGAAAGAATTCAGCCAAAGTGGAGGAAGAAAGAAAGTTTTTGGTGCTCCTAAAAACTAGTTATGAACCAAGCATTCCAAGACCACTCAAGCAAGCCTATTTATAGAAGATTTTGAGGCTTCTAATTGGCCAAAATGATGAGGTAGTGGACGGAATTTTGCAGGAGAAATAAGGGAGGAAAAATCATTTTAGACAAAGTTGTATGAAATTAAGGAATTATGTCTCTTATGGTGACATTTTGGCATTTTGTTTTAGTGCAACTTTTGGCAATAATTCAGCTGCATAATGGCATCAATAATTTCGTCCATTACAGCCCAAAGAAGTGAAATTTGTGTGTTCCATGCATTATTTAGGTGTAGGCAAGGTATTCATGTAATTTAGAGAATTTACGGTTAAGGGTTTAAGTGAATTAGTAAGCAATTTGGGTGTTTTGAGCAATTTTGGGTTCTAATCAATCTAAATACATAATTTTGACTCTAGATTAATATTTAGAATTTAATAAGCTTTAATTTGAGCCTAATATTGCTTAGGTTTCAGATACTAATCAAAAATCCCGAAATTCAAAACTGCCCAAAAACAGGGGCAAAATCGTACTTTCACTTAAAAATTGCCCGAGGCCACCCGAGCTTAACCAATGGTTAATCATGGCTTAAAAACACATTTTAAAACATTTTAGTGAGGTTCGGGCTCAGTCGGCACGCACATCGAAGTTAAAACAGCCGCATAGGCGTTTTGGTCATTTCGCGCGTCGGAACTCAAAATTGAGATCCTTCTGCTCTATTAACACACATAACACAAACAATCCCTTATTATCCTCAAAATATCCCCTTGAGAATAGGTGGGGCCCACGATCCTCATTTTCTGAGTAAAATAACTTCAGGGGCATTTTGGTCATTTTATACGTACAGAAATTCGGGATTTGCGACTCTCGCATGAATCGTTCCTAACCTCTCTTCTAATGTTATATTCCTTTATTGAGGATTGTTCGGCCTCAAATCTTATGTAATAATTACCTACGGTAATTCGGTAATTGAGTTATTTCTAATGACAGTAAAAATTACAGTAAAAATTGGGGCGTTACAAATAGTTCTATCAATTTATGCCCAAAGGGTTTTCCTAAACGATAATCGTCAATTTAGTTATTCCAATAAAGATTATAGCAATCACCACAATAATTAAAGGAATAGAAACTATAGAGCATTAAGAAAACCAATGCATTCAATATAAACAAAGGGTCTGAAATGTCATCCCAATCTATCCGGAAATCCCTACACTAGTAAAGAAATCTACTCCTCCATCTCTGGAGGATTACAACAATAAAGATAAAAGAATCGGAAAATAATAGCAATAATCTTTGCCATAATCTGTAACACCCTAAAAATTGTCTAAAAATTAATTTGAGCTTTATTAGTCATAATTTCAAAAATTTGATAGTTTGAACAATGATGAGGATGATCCAACGGATTTGTAAAAAAAAAAAAAAATCATGAATAGTAACTTATGTCTCATGGCAGTCTCACAGACAATGAAACCCTAGAATTGGAACCTGGAGATGCCCGAAATTGAGAAATTATATGATTATGGTTAGAAATAGGTATAAATAAAGATTTTATACCCGAAATTATTTTTCGGGCAATGTTTGATTACCCGGGTGTCTTTGTTTACCCGTTAGTAAAATTTAGGTGTCTTGGTTTCTAATATCGAAAGATAGTTTAATCTTTGTAAAAGGATAATGTTTATCCTTTAGAGCCAAGTGTAAGGCTATGATTTAATCTTGAATTACTAGATCAAATCCTAGCCATTCATATTAGTTTCTTTTCATAAAGAAATTAAACTTCATATTAAAGAAATAATTTATACTTGTTATAAGATAAACTCAAGCCACCAAACTTTGGCATTTTCTTCTTGTCATTCTCGGCCATTAACCAACTGAATACAGCCTCCATTTCTTTTCTTCCAAACCTCCATTGATATGTTTCAAGCTTCAAAAATCATAGCCTAAAGTTGCTAAACACTCAAACTTCCTTCACAAAACTTGTTCTACACCTCAAACCCTACAAATCTAACCGATTGAAATCTCAAATCCTCACCTTAATACCTCACTTCCCCACTGCCTATGGAGGGTTTAGGACTGAAATTGGTGTCTTGAAGTGCAGGGAGATCACTTAGAACATCCTTTGAAGTATCAAGCTCAAAAGCTTTCAAAGTAGGGTTTTCTTTAGCCTTTTTCTTTCAAAATTTTTCTGAGCAATTGTTACTGGTTTCAATCCAAAATTTCTGGTTAATTTGGTTGATATTATGTTTTTATTGATGTATGAATTTTTCTAAAGTGTTTGGATGAGGCTAGAAAGATCATTTTGTCAAAAGATGTTGAGTGATACTTGCTGGATTTTCAGTTTTCTGACAGGCAGTGTGTGATCATGAATTTTCTGGGCTTGTTGTGGACATTTTCATGAGCTGGAAAAAAATTATATGTTGGAGATAACATCTTGAGCTAGTCCCATGAATTTTCTTGGGTTTTCATTTTGAGTCAAACTGCCTTATAAAAATCAATAACCGAAATTAAGCATATGCTGCCTAAAGTGTTGGTACAAAAGCTGTAAACTTTGCTAATTTTGTTACCATAGCAAATGATGGAATTATCACTTGAAAATTTTACAGAGTATTAGAGACACATTGAGGTTTTACCAGGAGTTTTATTTATAATTTTCTGGGTTCAATTGATAGGGTCAAAAATTATGAATTTTGGTTCTTGAGCTGAGGTTGGATGGTTTCTGACCACTAAAATTTTAGAATTTTGTTAATATAGTTAGAGAACTCTAACTACCCTGAAATTTTTACAGGACCTTGGTAACACATTGAGGCATCCTTGATAATTTTTATATTCTTTGAAATGATTGTTTTATGTGCAAATAAATTCGTGCCACAATAGTGTGAAATCTGCCATTGTGCTAAAAATAACTTGATGCTTTGAATTGATGAAATGATGGCATTTTGTACTAGTATGACATGAGTACCTGAATATGAGTCTGAGTAATTGAGCATGTGAACTTATTGATGAGGTTAGATACACATATATATCAATGATTATTACAATTGTTTATATGTGAAAGAAAAGCATAAGATTATGTTTCTTGGACTGGAGAAAGTAAATCCAGTTTGTTAGGGAAAATAAACCTAACTACCAAGAAAAGCATAAGATTTATAATCCTTGGGCTGGAGAAAGTAAATCCGATCTGTCAGGGAAAGTAAACCTGACTACCCTTGAATTGAGTCGGGGAAAGTAAACCTGGCTAGGAATAGGTCTGTGTGAGAATTGGAGAAAGTAAATCCAATGATCATGTATAGGAATGAGCTCAGTCTTGAAAAGCAGTCTATTACCCATTATTGCCACATTGGGGACGGCGGTACGTAACGCACAGATGTGACAAGATTAGTCAAGGGCCAAGGCAAGTTCAAGAAGTAAATTTTATAAGGAATCTTTTGTCTTATATGCCGAGTGAAGAAGTTTAGTATTGATATTGAGACCAATATATGTAAGTGGAAAGTTAGTAGTTTAGGATGTTGAGGAGTATGGTATACGTACATTAATTGATTGAATGTTAAAAGAAACTCACTTCGGAAAGGTGATTTTATAACTTTAAAATGAACCTTTGATATATATATATTGTATGCCCACTTTTTCTTAATAAACCGAAGTGGCTGGGGCGATGACGATGACATTATGATTGTGTATTTGGGGGAGTTACCCTACTGAGAATTGTATAATTCTCACCCCTATGTTTTTGTGTTCCCGTGTCGTCTCCAGGTTGACGCAGAAAATCGAGAAATTGCTATGCAACAGAACTTGGAAGTACAATAGGGTAGTAGTTAATACTTTTGTTATGTTGCATTTAGTGGAATGGATATGTATGTAAATAGGTTAGAGGATGAGGTGTGTTAAGGCTCATCAAAGAGCTTTCTTAATGTACTGAACTTTGTATTAAATGAATATTTTGGTTTTATTGCTACATATTTCAGTAGAATTATGACCAAGTTATATCGCGAATCAATCAAAATGGCTATAGATATTTAAGAAAGGTCCGCTAATTTATAAGTAACAACTCTCGAGCATGATGTCATGACTTAAGGATGATGCTATACTTGGGAGGAAGTTACATAATCTCCAAGACAAAGCACCTTCACCAATGGAACCCTTAGAAAGAGAAGAATAGAAAAGGAGAAAAGAGAGATAGAAAAAGATATATAGAGAGAATAATAGCAATTAAAGTGGCAGTCTCAAACTAAGTAAAAAGCTAGGATAAAAGTCTAAAATAATTCCTTAAATACTACTCTTTAAAATAGCCCAAATTGGGGCCCAAATTGGGACCTTGTGCAAAGTGGAAAGCTTTATGCTTCCTACTACCAGCAAGTGTCCTCAAGGAACATCATGCAAATTATTGAAGCGCAGTTTGCAAGATTTATTGATTTTGATAAACAAAGTGAAGTGATTGGAGTTGTGAAGGTAAAGTTGGGTTGAAGGCCTAGAATATTGAGATTCAAAGGCACCTAAAAGCATGACCAATTTATATTTAGTACTCACATAAGTTTGTAGTCCTAGATTTTTTTGGTGGATATTTATGTGTTTCTTAATATTATTACACCTAGTATACTCAGTAGTCAATTTAGTGCATTTTTTTTAACTCACCTCTGGGCAGTTGCATATTATACTTGAATGAAATTGGTATACAGTTAATCAGTTCTATAATTCAGGACTCAACAACATTTTTTGGTTTTCCTTGTTTAGGTATGTGTCACAACCAGACTTGGGCACATGACCGGCACGTGAGGAATCCTCATTCCTACGTAAGCTGTAACATCCTAATTTTTAACCCAATACTCTAGAACATATTTAGGTTAATCATTAGTCTGTTACTTCATAGTTCTCATTTTCACTTAGAAATACTTAGCGGAAAATACGGGTAAATTTTTTTGAAATACAAAGTGAGAGCCGCGTGATGCGATATAACATGTAATCGAACAAAATATACATCTCATATCATCATAGCATAAGGCACACCATGAATAACACTGAATATCATCTCATATATATATAACTTGCCCACTTATAAGTGTGGGACTTAATTTAGTACAAGGGAATACATGAAAGAAAATACAACATAAGCATAAACATAAACTACTCCCCTACCCAAGTGCATCTAATGGGATAACCTCTAAACAAAAGAAGGTTTATCCCCATCTAAGTGGTGTGTGCTCTAACCCAGGCCATCCACAGCCTCCTACTGGTGACTATCCCTCGAGCGTGGTACGTAACCAGGAAACTGAGCAAGCTCCTCCGGCGTGAATAGACGGGGCGGGGCTCGGAAGTGACCTCCATGGTGTGGCCTCGTCTCCGGTCGTCGTGCAAGCCTCGGCTGAGTCACGGAAGGCTCGCTACCCTCCCCAAGGTCCATGGGTATGGTGGGGGAAGATCCCTTGGAGGGTACAGGTTGCGAATCCTCGGAAGGATCAGTCTTGAAAAAGACGGCAGACAGCAGGGCACATATCGGGGTAGTCTCGGCGGCGGGCGTGGGCCGGTGGTGTCTGTGAAGCCTCTCCTCTAGGGGACGTGCGCTCTCGAACACCAGGTCATCGCCAAAAGGTGAGGCGGGGAGAAACGATGGGAATGTACAGGGGGAGTGAAGGGTTGACCCATGAACATGAATACTCTAACCGTGCATCGACCCACAAAATGGAATGACCTGTGGTCCGGGTCATGGTGCACCTCCCATGTCGGCGTGTCCACGAACACTACGAACGTCGCCATCTGAAGACGTGACGAAAAGAAAGAGATAGAGGGAGTGAGAATCTTGCTAAAGAATCTCAGTAGGGCCTCCTACTACCTAGGTGTCATCATCTACGTCCTCAGGAACCTTGGGTTTAATTACACAAAATGACTGGACATGCATTAAGTTCATTTTAAACTTTAAAATATACTTTAGCCAAGGTCCATTCATTTTAGGATGATCTTAATGTCATGAATGCAACCTAATAGAAGATGTATGCATGGCACTACCTAATGCACATACATAAAACATAACATCAAGCATTATCATAATCAGTGGCATAAAGTGGCAATGGTAACGTTCATATAGGACAAACTTAGTGACATAATCATAATCATGAAACTTCTCTTCCTCATGGGCCACCCTAAAAGACAATCGAACTGGGGGTGCTCGGCCGAACCGGTGTCACCCAGAACGTGTCACATATCTAGGTTATGAGCTCATACCTTAACTAGTCGTCACTAGTTCTTACTTACCACTTAACGATAAGCGTATCATAAATCATAAATCCCGACTATCTGAGTACGAGTTAGGGGGCAAACCTCTTAGGGGTGCTCGACCGAACCGGTGTCACCTAAGAGTATAAATTGGTACCGATGTCACATGAGTTTAATGTAACACTCCGATTTTTCTGTCTGAGGGAAATGACCAAAATGCCCCTGAGGTCATTTCCTGATCCGAATTCGAGGATAACCAACTCGGTCGTCCTCGAAGGGTCAACTCAACGTTTGAAGGGGATTGAATGGCCTTCGAATGCTTCCGGAAGCGAAAATCTCGTTTTCCGCAGTTTCGGGTCAAAATGACCAAAATACCCCTATAGCGTTTTTATGCGGGTAGAAGTGCCGTTTGAGCCCGAAACTTTCCCCAGAGGTTTAAAAACATGTTTTCATGTGTCTAGAGGTCTCTGTTCAAGTCCCGGTGGTCCCGGACAGTTTTTGTGCAAAATTATGATTTTGCCCCTAGAATAGTGTTTTTATGCCTAATGACGTAATTAAGCAAACCTAAGCAATATTAGGCTCTAAATGAAGATTAATTAATTTCCCTAATTAATCTAGAGTCAAAATAATTTATTAAAATTAATTAGAACCTAAAATTTCTTAGATTAAACTTAAATCCCTTTTTAGAACTCAAGATTCCTAGTCTTGGAATCTTGAATAGTGTTTTCTCTCTCCACTTCCTTAAATCAAGGAAGTGTGTCTAGAGTTGTTTAGACTCTAAATTGAGGATCTAACTCACTAATGGTGCAAGACCACTCCTTAATTGTGTCTAGACCACTCTAATTATCCATTTTCCTTACCTAAACACTTTCTTACAAATTCCTAATCTTAAGCATAATCAAGGATACACCTAAACACAACTCTAAACCACAATTAAAATGCAAACACAACCACACATGGGCTGATGCATATTCGGCCATCTCTCTCCAATTACGACACATATTAAATTGTTTTCTCACTCAAAGAGCCATGCTTGAGCCATACCTTGAGCCATACCTCACTATGCTTTGAACCATACCTCACCATGCTTCAAGACCACATTATCTCACCTCATGGAACTCATGGATGCCTCCATTCTGCACCTTCATGGCCGAAACACCTTCAGCCCACTCACACCCTTCATTTGTTTCATTTCTCTATAAATAGAATGCCTTGAGGAGCTTGCACCACTTTTAGATCATTTGCTAAGTTTAGGAACACTCAAAGCTTTTCTTTTCTCTCAAAGTTCTAGTGTTCTTCAAGTTCTTCAAAGTTCTTCATCATCTTCATCTTCTTCTTCCATCTTCAAGTTCATCACATCAAGTAAGGAGTTCCTTTCAAGTATTCCTTTCTTTAAAGTTCTTGTTCTAAGCTTTATGTTCATGGTTTCTCTTGATTCTTTTTAGAACTTCTTTTCCTTTCCTTTTTCTTTCTCATTTTCGGCCATGGGCCTTGAGGTTCAAAGAAATGAGAGCTTGATGATGAGAGTTTCATGATGATGTCCATCACTTGAAACAAATTCTAGAGCTTGACCTTTGTTCTTGAGCAAAAATGTTTCTAGTTTTTCCTTTCTTGAACTCTTGAGAACTTTAGTTTTGATGGTGTTTTAAAATGATTCTAAGGACTCAATGATGAGGTCTCATGATGTTGGTGTTAATATATCATCAAGATCATGGACTCTAGAGTTTCAAATATTTCTTTTCTTACCTAGATGTTTCGGCCATTTCCTTTCCTTTTATATGCCTTATGGTTTGATTTTCTAAAGATGTTATGTTGAGTTCTAAGAACTCTAGGCTTTACTTTGTCTTGGTTTGATGAGTTTGGGTTGAGGTTTATGTTCCTTTAAAAGTCTTGTTAAGAGCTCTAGAAAGATAAAATGAACTTGCATAATTTATTTTATGCTTGCATTTAAATTTACATTCTTGCTATGCATCTTTACTTTCAAGCTATCACCTAAGAACATAAAGATTAAAATGGAACTTGCATAATCACTTAATTTAATTCTCAAAGCCTTTCTATTTCGGCCTTAAAGTCGATTGTTGTTGGGCCAAGAGCACTAAAATAAAGAATTGGAACTTGCATATTTACTTTCAAGCTTGCACGTTTAAGTTTATGCCTCGCATATTTACTTTCAAGCTTGCACGTTTAAGTTTATGCCTTGCATATTTAATTTATGTCATCACTTTATTTTGTAAGCAAGATTAAAAATGAAAAGCATGAGCACGTTTATTTTAGGTCGTAACTTAAGAACCTAGAGCTCAAAGACTTGCCCATTTCATTCCAAGTTAAAGTTTAATGTGAAACCATTCTTTGAATGCATATTTTCGGCCAAGTAGTGATGATGGACTTGCAATGAGTTTTCATCTAGCTACAAGGACCAATAGTTAATGTTCTAAGTTTTCCTTAAAGCTTTACAAATCTTTTCAAGGTTATGTTGTCATGAGATATGACTTTATTCCCTTTAGGAGATGAAATATATTTTGGTCACTGACCTAAGGCTTCTCTTAGCCTCTTGATGAATTAAAATGATTTGCAAAGAGTTTTAGAAATTCTAAATTGATTCCAAGAGAAACTAGTTAACTTATGTACCTAGAAATGTCAATTTAAATCCTTTACTGAAGCTAAATGTTTTCGGTTCTGATATGATGAGTGTGATGTTGTATGATGAAGTTTTGATGTGTTAGAATGTGTGAAAATATCATATGATGATGTAGAAATGATTCTATGCACAATAGGTAAGAAACTAGCTAACTAGAAATACCGTAAAGCTAGAATTTAACATAGTTTTGACCCATTTGTTTATGGAACTTATCCAAACTGTTTTAATGGGAGCATAATCAGATTAGGATTGTTTAGACATGAAAAACTTGGTAACATTTGCATTAGAATCGAATTCTAGCACCTATAGGGAAACTAGTAACTAGAAAACCGTAAAAGTGCAAGTTTAGAACTCTTAGAACATTTATTTTTCTGGATTCTGTCCAGCACCCTTACAACATGATAAACGTGATTAATAATTATTCCTTAAGCATAGGAATGCCTCATAATTGATTTAGATTTAATTCATAGCGCCTTAGGCGAAGACGGAACCAAGAAAGGGTCTAAAACGTAAGTTCTAGAACCCCATAATCACAAGTTAGGAATTCTGCCCTATGCTATTCAGATTTAAGTGTGAACATGAGGATTATGAATGATGTTTAATTATGAGCCCTTAGGTGCATAAAATATGAGCGACGGATGTTAGAGAACTATATCTCATGATTAAGGCCCATAAGGGTCAAAGCATAAGCTACCGTAAGGATAAACGGTTGAATGTTCCATGATGATGTATGTGGGTATGTAAATGATGATGATGTTATTCATATGAGGAATTCATAAGGATATATGTTTATGTGGCATAAAGCAAATTTGGAAGGAATTCGGCGTAATGCCTTTGTGCCGCCAAATTCCCGACAAATTTGGGGACTTAAAGAGATTTTGAAAATTAAGGTACTAAGATGGGTTCTAGGATGACACCGGTTCGGCCGAGCACCTCCATAGAACTCATGTGACATCGATACCAATTTATACTCTTAGGTGACACCGGTTCGGCTGAGCACTGTAACATCCTAATTTTTAACCCAATACTCTAGAACATAATTAGGTTAATCATTAGTCTGTTACTTCATAGTTCTCATTTAACTTTGAATTACTTAGCGGAAAATACGGGTAATTTTTTTTGAAATAAAAGTGAGAGCCGCGTGATGCGATAAGCTGTAAACCATGCAAAGTAAAACAATCGTCTCACAATCATCATAACGTAAGGCACATCATGAACATCACTGAATATATTCTCATATACATATAACTTGCCCACTTATAAGTGTGGGACTTAATTCAGTACAAGGGAGATACATGAAAAGAAATACAACATAAAACGTAAACATAATCTACTCCCCTACCCGAGTGCATCTAATAGGATAACCTCTAAACAAAAGAAAGTTTATCCCTATCTATGTGGTGTGTGCTCTAACTCGGGCCATCCTCGACCTCCTACTGGCGACCATCTCGTGATCGAAGCGAGATATCAGAAGCTGAGCGAGCTCCTCGGGCGTGAAAAGGCGGAGTGGGGATCGAATATGACTCCCAGAGTATGGCCGCATCTCCGGTCGTCGTGCACGCCTCGGCTGAGTCACGGTGGGCTCGCTATCCTCTCCCAAGTCCATAGGTATGGAGGGGGAAGACCCCTCGGAGGGTATCGGGGTGGCCGAATCTTCGGAAGGATCCATCTCCGAGAAGGACGATGGGCAACGGGGCACATACTGGGGGTAGTCTCGAACGGCGGATGCGGAAGGTGGAGTACGGCGTAGCCTCTCCTCTCGAGGGCGTCTTGCTCGAACACTAGGTCGTCACCAAAAGGTGAGGCGGGGAGAAACCATGGGAATGTACAGGGGGAGTGAAGGGTCGACCCATGAACATGAATACTCTAACTGTGCATCGACCCACAAAATGGAATGACCCGTGGTCCGGGTCATGGTGCACCTCCCATGTCGGCGTGTCCCCGAACACCACGCACGTCGCCATCTGAAGACGTGTGGAAAGAAAGAGGTAGAGGAGTGAGAATCTTGCTAAAGAATCTCAGTAGGGCCTCCTACTACCTAGGTGTCATCATCTACGTCCTCAGGAACCTTGGGTTTAATTATATGAAATGACTCAACATGCATTTAGTTCATTTTAAACTTCAAAAATATACTTTAGCCAAGGTCCGTTCATTTTAGGATGAGCTTAATGTCATGAATGCAACATAATGGAAAATGTATGCATGGCACTACCTAATGCACATACATAAAACATAACATCAAGCATCATCATCATTGGTGGCATAAAGTGGCAATAGTAACATTCATATGGGACAAAACATAGTGACATAATCATAATCATGAACTTTTCTTCCTCATGGGCCACCCTAAAAGACAATCGAACTGGGGGTGCTCGGCCGAACCGGTGTCACCCAGAACGTGTCATACATCTAGGTTATGAGCTCATACCTTAACTAGTCGTCACTAGTTCTTACTTACCACTTAACGATAAGCGTATCATAAATCGCGACTATCTGAGTACGGGTTAGGGGGCAAATCTCTTAGGGGTGCTCGGCCGAACCGGTGTCACCTAAGAGTATAAAATGGTACCGATGTCACATGAGTTCTATGGAGGTGCTCGGCCGAACCGGTGTCATCCTAGAACCCATCTTAGTACCTTAATTTTCAAAATCTCTTTAAGTCCCCAAATTTGCGAGAATCGGCGGCCAAAGCGGTCATTACACCGAAGTTTCCTTCCAAATTTGTCGGAATTCGGCGGCCAAAGCGGTCATTACACGAATTTCCTTCCAAATTTGCTTTATGCCACATAAACATATAACCTCATAAATTCCTCATATGAATAACATCATCATCATTAGCATACTTCATGCATCATCATACATCATTCAAACGCTTACCCTCACGGTAGCCTATGCTTTGACCCTTACGGGTCTTAATCTTGAGATATAGCTCTCTAATATCCGTCGCTCATATTTTTATGCCCCTAAGGCTCATATTAAACATCATTCTTCATTCTCATGTTCATACTTAAATCTGAATAGCATAGGACAGAATCTCTAACTCGTTTTTCACGGGGTTCTAGAACTCACGTTTTAGACCCTTTCTCGGTTCCGTTTTCGCCTAAGGCGCTATGCATTAAATCTAAATCAATTATGAGACATTCCTATGTTTAAGGACTAATTATTAACCATGTTTATCATGTTGTAAGGGTGCTGGACAGATTCCAGAAAATTAAATGTTCTAAGAGTTCTACATTTGCATTTTTACGGTTTTCTAGCTACTAGTTTCCCCATAGGTGCTAGAATTCGATTCTAACTCAAATGATACCAAGTTTTTCATGTCTAAACAATCTAAATCTGATTATGTTCCCATTAAAACAGTTTGGATTGGTTCCATAAACAAATGGGTCAAAACTATGTTAAATTCTAGCTTTACGGTATTTCTAGTTAGCTAGTTTCTTACCTATCATGCATAGGTTAAGCTTCTACATCATCACATGATATTTTCACACATTCCAACACATTAAAACATCATCATACAGCATCACATTCATCACATCAGAACCGAAAACATTTTGCCTCAATAAGAGAATTAAATTGACATTTCTAGGTACGTAAGTTAACTAGTTTCTCTTGGAATCAATTTAGAATTTCTAAAACTCTTTGCAAGACATTTTAAATCGTCAAGAGGCTAAGTGAAGCCTTAGGTCACTGACCAAAACATATTCCATCCCCTAAAAGAGATTGGAATCACAACTTATAACGACATAACCTTATAAAGAATTGTCAAACTTTAAGGAAAGCTCAAAACATAGGCTATTGGTCCTAGTAGCTAGATGAAAACTCATTGCAAGTCCATCTTCACTACTTGGCCGAAAAACATACATTCAAAGTGTGGTTTGCATTAAACTTTAACTTGGAATGAAATGGGCAAGTCTTTGAGCTCTAGGTTCTTAAATTACGACATAAACTAAACGTGCTCATGCTCTTCATTTTTAATCTTGCTTTCAAGGTAAAGTGATGACTTGAAATTAAATATGCAAGGCATAATTTAAGCGTGTAAACTCGAAAGTAAATATCACGACATAATCTTAAACGTGCAAGCTTGAAAGTAAAGATGCAAGATTCAATTCTTTATTTTAGTGCTCTTGGCCCAACAACAATCGACTTTAAGGCCGAAATAGATAGGCATTCGAGAAATTAATTAGGTGATAATGCAAGTTCAATTCTTTATTTTAGTGCTCTAGGCCCAACAACAATCGACTTTAAGGCCGAAATAGAAAGGCTTTGAGAATTAAGTTAAGTGATGATACAAGTTCCATTTTAATCTTTATGTTCTTAGGTGATAGCTTGTAAATAAAGATGCATAGCAAGAATGTAAATATGAATGCAAGCATAAAATAAATTATGCAAGTTCATTTTATCTTTCTAGAGCTCTTAACAAGACTTTAAAGGAACTTAAACCTCAACCCAAACTCATCAAACCAAGACAAGGTAAAAGTCTAGAGTTCTTAGAACTCAACATAACATATTTGGAAAATCAAACATCTAGCATGAAAAGGAAAAGGTAATGGCCGAAACTTCAAGGAAAGAAAAGAAATGTTTGAAACTCTAGAATCCATGATCTTGGTGATATACAAACTCCAACATCATGAGACCTCATCATTGAGTCATTAGAACCATTTTGAAACAACATCAAAGTTAAGGTTCTCAAAAGTTCAAGAAAGGAAAAATCTAGAAACACTTTTGCTCAAGAACAAAAATCAAGCTCTAGAGTTTGTCTCAAGTGATGAACATCATCATGAAACTCTCATCATCAAGCTCTCATTCCTTTGTTCTCCAAGGCCCATGGCCGAAAATGAAAAAGGTAAAGGGAAGAAAAAGAAGTTCTAAAAAGAATCAAGAGAAACTATGAACTTTAAGCTTAGAACAAGAACTTTAAAGAAAGAACACATGAAAGAAAATCCCTACTTGGTGTGATGAACTTGAAGATGGAAGAAGAAGATGAAGATGATGAAGAACTTGAAGAACTCCAAGAACTTGAAGAACACAAAGACTTTGAGAGAAAAAGAAAAGCTTTGAGTGTTTCCTAAACTTAGCAAATGATCTAAAAGTGGTGCAAGCTCCTCAAGGCATTCTATTTATAGAGAAATGAAACAAATGGAGGGAGCTCATGGAGGAGAAGGTTTCGGCCATGAGGGTGCAGATTGGAGGCTCTCCATGAGTTCCATGAGGTGAGATAATGTGTTCTTGAGGTATGGTGAGGTATGGTTCAAAGCATGGTGAGGTATGGCTCAAGGTATGGCTCAAGCATGGCTCTTTGAGTGAGAAAACAATTTAATATGTGTCAAATGGGGAGCATGTGGCCGAAAATGCATCAGCCCATGGGGAGGATTAGTTTGCATTTTAATTGTGGTTTAGAGTTGTGTTTAGGTGTATCTTTGATTATGCTTAAGATTAGGAATTTGTAAGAAGGTGTTTAGGTAAGGTAAATGGGTAATTAAGGTGGTCTAGACATAATTAAGGAGTGGTCTTGCACCATTAGAGAGTTAAATCCTCAATTTAGAGTTTAAACAACTCTAGACACATTTCCTTGATTTAAGGAATTGGAGAGAAAACACTATTCATGATTCCAAGACTAGGAATCTTGAGTTCTAAAAAGGATTTAAGTTTAATCTAAGCAATTTTAGGTTCTAATTAACTTTAATAAATTATTTTGACTGTAGATTAATTAGGAAATAAATTAATCTTCGTTTAGAGCCTAATATTGCTTAGGTTTGCTTAATTACGTCATTAAGCTTAAAAACACTATTCCAGGGCAAAATCGTAATTTTGCACTAAAACTGCCAGGACCACCGGGACTTGAACAGATACCTCTAGACACATGAAATCATGTTTTTAAACCTCTGGGGAAAGTTAGGGCTCAAGCGGCACCTTTACCAGCGTAAAAAGCGCTATAGGGGTATTTTGGTCATTTTGACCGAAGCTGAAAACGAAATTTTCGCTTCGAAAGCATTCAAAGGCCATTCAATCCCCTTCAAACATTGAGTTGACCCTTGAGGATGACCGAGTTGGTTACCCTCGAGTTCGGTCGAGAAATGACCTCAGGGGCATTTTGGTCATTTCCCTCAGACAGAAAAATCGGGGTGTTACATTACTCCCCTCCTTAAAAAGAATTTCGCCCTCGAAATTCGTTACCTTAGAAAAGCTCGGGATACTTGTCTTGCATTTCTGACTCTAGCTCCCATGTAAACTCTTCGGATTTGTCGCGTCCCCATGCTACCTTTACCAATGGAACAGACTTGTTCCTCAGCTGCTTGACTCCGCGGTCCACGATTCTCGTAGGGGGAAGATTGAAAGTTAGGTCGTCCCTTAACTGAACATGCTCTGGCTCTAAAACGTGGCTAGGGTCGGACTCATACTTCCTTAACTGAGAGACGTGAAAGACGTCATGAAGATTAGAAAGATTAGGGGGTAAGGCTATTTTGTAGGCAACTGTTCCTATCCTTTGAAGAATTTGGAAGGGACCAAGGAATCGGGGGCTCAACTTTTTGACTTTCATGGCTCTTCCTATGCCTGTACTGGGGGATATCCTAAGGAACACATGTTCTCCTCCTCGAACTCCAAGGGCTTGCGCCGCTTGTCGGCATAGGTCTTCTCTGTACTTTGAGCAGTGAGCATCCTATCCGTGATCCTCTTGATTTGTACCGTTGTTTCCCACACTACATCGGGACCTAAGACACTTTGCAGGCCAGGCTCGTACCAACACAACGGTGATTGGCACTTCCTTCCATACAATGCCTCAAATGCGGTGCCATATCGATGCTTGCGTGATAACTATTGTTATCATGAAACTTCGATCAAAGGCAAGTACCTATCCCAACTTCCCCTTTGGTCTAACACACAGGCTCTTAGCATATCCTCTAGGGTTTGGATCGTCCTTTCAGATTGTCCGTCTGTTTGTGGGTGGTAAGCAGTGCTCAAGCATAGCTTTGAACCAAACGCCTTTTGGAAGGCACGGCAAAAAGGCGACGTAAACCGCGGATCTCTATCCGAGATTATCGTCGACGGTACTCCATGCAATCTTACGATCTCTTGGATGTATAAATGAGCCAATTTATCTAAAGAGTACGTTACTCTAATAGGTAGAAAGTGTGCCGACTTGGTTAGTCGATCCACTATCACCCATATAGCATCATGGCCAGCTTGCGTCTTAGGCAATCCTGTCACGAAATCCATAGATATGCATTCCCACTTCCATTCGGGGATTGACAGGGGTTGCAACAAACCTGAAGGTTTTTGGTGCTCGATTTTCACTTTCGACATACCAAGCACTTACAAACCCAAGCGACTACATCCTTTTTCATTCCGGGCCACCAAAACATCTTCTTCAAGTCTTGGTACATCTTGGTAACACCGGGATGAATGGTGAAATAGCTTTTGTGAGCCTCCTCCAAGATCTTCTCTCGGAGGTCACCATCTTGGGGTACGCAGATCCTTCCCTCAAATCTCCATATCCAATCCTCACCTCTTTCGAAACCTTTTAACTTTCCCGCCTTAACAGCATCTATGATCTCTTCGAACTCCTCATTCTCTCGTTGTGCTAACATGATTCTCTGCTTAAATCCACTTGTCACACTAAGATAGCACATTTTTATTCCTTTATCGATCGCTGACATCCCTAGATTCATATCCCTAAACTTCTCTATCAACTCAACTTCTTTGATCATCATGTGGGACAGGTGTAACGACTTTCGGCTCAAGGCATCGGCGACTACATTAGCCTTGAACTTAAACCGAAATCGTAGTCCTTGAGGAATTCCATCCACCTTCTTTGCCTCATATTTAACTCCTTTTGATCAAAGAGGTACTTGAGACTCTTATGATCGGAGAAAACTTCAAACCTTACACCATACAAGTGGTGTCTCCACATCTTTAAGGCAAACACTACGGCTAATTCTAGGTCATGGGTGGGGTAGTTAGCCTCGTGAGGCTTGAGTTGTCGTGATGCATAGGCTACCACTTGCCTATTTTGCATCAACACACACCCTAGTCCTTTGCCCGAAGCATCACAATATACCTCGAAGGGTACATTGGGGCTAGGTAAGACTAAGACTGGGGTCGTGGTTAACCTTTCCTTAAGCTCTTGGAAACTCTTCTCACATTCGGGGCTCCACTCAAGCGGGGCATTCTTCCTAGTGAGCTTGGTCAAGGGTAGGGCTAACTGGGAAAATCCTTTGATAAACCTACGGTAGTAGCCTGCTAAACCCAATAAGCTCCGTATTTCTGTCACGGTGGTTGGTCTATCCCAATTCATTACGGCTTCTACCTTACTAGGATCAACGGCTATACCTCCTTTTGACACAACGTGCCCTAAAAACTTGACCTCCTCCAACCAAAATTCACACTTAGAGAGTTTTGCATATAGCTTTTCCTCCTTCAAAATCTCCAAAACTATCCTTAAATGACGCTCATGCTCCTCGTGGGTCTTGAATAGATGAGTATATCATCTATAAAAACGACCACTTAATTGATCTAAATAGGGTCTAAAGATCCTATTCATGTAATCCATAAATACTTTGCAGAGCATTTGTCAACCCAAAGACATCACCGCTTGAACTCAAAGTGTCCATACCGAAGTTCTAAAGGCGGTCTTTGGTATATCTTGATCTCTCACCCTAATTTGGTGGTATCGACCTTAGGTCGATCTTGGAAAACACTACCGCTCCTCTCAATTGGTCCATGAGATCATCAATCCTAGGCAAAGGGTATTTGTTTTTCACTGTCACACGATTTAATTGCCTATAATCTATGCACAACCTCATACTCCCGTCCTTCTTTTTCACAAACAAGACCGGGGCTCCCCATGGTGAAGCACTAGGTCTTATGAAGCTTTTCTCTAAAAGTTCCTCAAGTTGGGTTTTAAGCTCGGCTAGTTCTAGGGTGACATTCTATAGGGGGCAATGGAGATTGGTCCCGCTCAGGAACCAACTCAATGGAGAACACCACTTGACGCTCGGGAGGGAACTCGGGTATATCTTCCGGAAACACCTCGGGATAGTTTCTCACTATAGGTATATTCTCTAAATTCTGCTCAAAGTGTACCTCGCTAGCGGCTAGGAGAACATATCCCTTAGTCTTTTTCCCACTACAGTGGACCTCTACGGCATTGAGATAGAGTTTCAAAGGTTGACTTATTTCACTAGGGGGAGAAGGAAAGACGACTGTTTTGGTGTCACAGTCTAACAATACACGGTTGGCGTGAAGCCAATCCATGCCAAGAACTACTCCTATACCTTTCATGGGTAAACAAATTAAATCCACAACATATGATCTATTTTCTGTGGTGAGGTGGCAATTTAGGCAACAATAACAAGTATTCACAGGATGATTTGTGGGGGTAGAGACAATAAGATCAAAAGGAAGTTTGGAAGTTTTCAAATTTAGAGTCTCGACACTAGCATATGAAATAAAAGAATGTGTTGCACGAGAGTCATATAGCACAGTTAAGGTTCTACCATCTATTTCGCACTTACCTTCTATGAGACCGTTGGATGTGTTCGCTTCGTCTACATTGAGGGTGAAGACCCTCCCTTGGTGTTGCGGCCGGGAATTCTGGCTTGCTGGCCTCCCACTAGTGCAGTTGCTGGCGTAGTGGCCAGGCTTTCCGCATCGAGCGAGATATTACGCCCGCTAGGCAAGGACGGTTGCCATGATCCTTCCCGCACTTGGGACATAGCACGGCTGGGATAGCTTGGGCGGGGGTTCCTTGAGGCGTGCTGTTCTTAGTCCCACTTGACCCTCCTTGGTTGTTTGGGGGGGCGCCCGACCCTCCTTGTCGGTTGTTGTTGTGGTTGTTGCGGTTGTTGTTGTTGTTCTGGAATTGTGGTCGGTATGGCTGCTTGGGTTGTTGGTGGAAGGGGGTTCTTTGTTGTTGTTGTGGTCTGAACTGGTTGGTTTGGTAGGGATTATAGTGATTTCGGGATTGGTTTGGATATTGGGGCTTGAATTTTGGGGCTTGAGGTGCTAGCCCCTTGTTTCGTGCTGCCCTTGCAGCATTGATTTTCTTCTGTCCCTCTTCCATGATCCGGCACTTGTTGACTAGGGTTGGAAAGTCCCTAATCTCCATGTGCTCTGACATAGTTGAGCTCTGCCGTTAGTCCGGCCTCATACTTGACGCACTTCCACACCTCGTCGGGGTTTCCTTGAAACACCCTAGAGAACTTAATCAGCTCCTCGAATTTTGCCGTGTACTGGGCGACAGTAGACCCTCCTTGAGTCAGTTGCATGAACTCAATATCTTTCGCGTTCCTCACGGACTCAAAGTACTTCTCATAGAAGTAGGTCTTGAATAGCTCCGATTGACAGCGATGCGAAGCTTCTAGCGATCTTGGTGCCAGTCCACCGTAACTTCGGCATCCGACTCCATCATATAAGCAAAAGGTGACCTTTTGCTCCTCCGAGCAAGCCACCACGAGTAGATCTTCTCCATGTTTTTGATCCACTCATCGGCTTTGTCCGGTCCATGGCTCCTCGGAAGGTTGGTGGGTTCGCCTTGCGAAACTCACCAAACCTCGCTTGCTCGACCATTTCAGCGATGGGAGCACGTCCGTGTCCCCTTGTTGGTTCATCCTCTCGAACATTCGTTCCATGGCTCTAGCCATGTCACGAACAGCTGCAGCAGTGGCATCGCTTTGGTCTCCCTCGGTCGGGGTCCTAGGTTGTCTCCTTGGTGCCATCGGTCCCTAAACACATGAGACAATAAACACTGAGGTGATCAGGCTCAATATTCCATGTAAAATGAGCTAGTTACCATGGCACGCGCAAGTAGACAAGGGTCATGAACTTCTACCCTATAGCTTATCTCTAGTTAAGCTCTACGCATGACATAGCTATCGTACTACGCTTTAGAAAGCATAGTCAGGTCAATCCTCGTGCTCCATGAGAATCGAACTGCTCTGATACCATAATGTAACATCCTAATTTTTAACCCAATACTCTAGAACATATTTAGGTTAATCATTAGTCTGTTACTTCATAGTTCTCATTTAACTTTGAATTACTTAGCGGAAAATACGGGTAATATTTTTTTGAAATAAAAGTGAGAGCCGCGTGATGCGATAAGCTGTAAACCATGCAAAGTAAAACAATCGTCTCACAATCATCATAACGTAAGGCACATCATGAACATCACTGAATATATTCTCATATACATATAACTTGCCCACTTATAAGTGTGGGACTTAATTCAGTACAAGGGAGATACATGAAAAGAAATACAACATAAAACGTAAACATAATCTACTCCCCTACCCGAGTGCATCTAATAGGATAACCTCTAAACAAAAGAAAGTTTATCCCTATCTATGTGGTGTGTGCTCTAACTCGGGCCATCCTCGACCTCCTACTGGCGACCATCTCGTGATCGAGGCAGATATCCGGGAAACTGAGCGAGCTCCTCGGGCGTGAAAAGGCGGAGTGGGGATCGAATATGACTCCCAGAGTATGGCCGCATCTCCGGTCGTCGTGCACGCCTCGGCTGAGTCACGGTGGGCTCGCTATCCTCTCCCAAGTCCATAGGTATGGAGGGGGAAGACCCCTCGGAGGGTATCGGGGTGCCCGAATCTTCGGAAGGATCCATCTCCGAGAAGGACGATGGGCAACGGGGCACATACTCGGGGTAGTCTCGAACGGCGGATGCGGAAGGTGGAGTACGGGCGTAGCCTCTGCTCTCGGGGGACGTCTTGGCTCGAACACTAGGTCGTCACCAAAAGGTGAGGCGGGGGAGAAACGATGGGAATGTACAGGGGGAGTGAAGGGTCGACCCATGAACATGAATACTCTAACTGTGCAACGACCCACAAAATGGAATGACCCGTGGTCCGGTCATGGTGCACCTCCCATGTCGGCGTGTCCCACGAACACCACTGACGTCGCCATCTGAAGGCGTGACGGAAAGAAAGAGGTAGAGGAGTGAGAATCTTGCTAAAGAATCTCAGTAGGGCCTCCTACTACCTAGGTGTCATCATCTACGTCCTCAGGAACCTTGGGTTTAATTATATGAAATGACTGAACATGCATTTAGTTCATTTTAAACTTCAAAAATATACTTTAGCCAAGGTCCGTTCATTTTAGGATGAGCTTAATGTCATGAATGCAACATAATGGAAAATGTATGCATGGCACTACCTAATGCACATACATAAAACATAACATCAAGCATCATCATCATTGGTGGCATAAAGTGGCAATAGTAACATTCATATGGGACAAAACATAGTGACATAATCATAATCATGAACTTTTCTTCCTCATGGGCCACCCTAAAAGACAATCGAACTGGCGGTGCTCGGCCGAACCGGTGTCACCCAGAACCTGTCATACATCTAGGTTATGAGCTCATACCTTAACTAGTCGTCACTAGTTCTTACTTACCACTTAACGATAAGCGTATCATAAATCCCGACTATCTGAGTACGGGTTAGGGGGGAAATCTCTTAGGGGTGCTCGGCCGAACCGGTGTCACCTAAGAGTATAAAATGGTACCGATGTCACATGAGTTCTATGGAGGTGCTCGGCCGAACCGGTGTCATCCTAGAACCCATCTTAGTACCTTAATTTTCAAAATCTCTTTAAGTCCCCAAATTTGCCAGAAATTCGGCGGCCAAAACGGTCATTACACCGAGTTTCCTTCCAAATTTGTCGGAAATTCGGCCGGCAAAACGGTCATTACACCGAATTTCCTTCCAAATTTGCTTTATGCCACATAAACATATAACCTCATAAATTCCTCATATGAATAACATCATCATCATTAGCATACTTCATGCATCATCATACATCATTCAAACGCTTACCCTCACGGTAGCCTATGCTTTGACCCTTACGGGTCTTAATCTTGAGATATAGCTCTCTAATATCCGTCGCTCATATTTTTATGGCCCTAAGGCTCATATTAAACATCATTCTTCATTCTCATGTTCATACTTAAATCTGAATAGCATAGGACAGAATCTCTAACTCGTTTTTACGGGGTTCTAGAACTCACGTTTTAGACCCTTTCTCGGTTCCGTTTTTAGCCTAAAGCTATGCATTAAATCTAAATCAATTATGAGACATTCCTATGTTTAAGGACTAATTATTAACCATGTTTATCATGTTGTAAGGGTGCTGGACAGATTCCAGAAAATTAAATGTTCTAAGAGTTCTACATTTGCATTTTTACGGTTTTCTAGCTACTAGTTTCCCCATAGGTGCTAGAATTCGATTCTAACTCAAATGATACCAAGTTTTTCATGTCTAAACAATCTAAATCTGATTATGTTCCCATTAAAACAGTTTGGATTGGTTCCATAAACAAATGGGTCAAAACTATGTTAAATTCTAGCTTTACGGTATTTCTAGTTAGCTAGTTTCTTACCTATCATGCATAGGTTCGCTTCTACATCATCACATGATATTTTCACACATTCCAACACATTAAAACATCATCATACAGCATCACATTCATCACATCAGAACCGAAAACATTTTGCCTCAATAAGAGAATTAAATTGACATTTCTAGGTACGTAAGTTAACTAGTTTCTCTTGGAATCAATTTAGAATTTCTAAAACTCTTTGCAAGACATTTTAAATCGTCAAGAGGCTAAGTGAAGCCTTAGGTCACTGACCAAAACATATTCCATCCCCTAAAAGAGATTGGAATCACAACTTATAACGACATAACCTTATAAAGAATTGTCAAACTTTAAGGAAAGCTCAAAACATAGGCTATTGGTCCTAGTAGCTAGATGAAAACTCATTGCAAGTCCATCTTCACTACTTGGGCGAAAAACATACATTCAAAGTGTGGTTTGCATTAAACTTTAACTTGGAATGAAATGGGCAAGTCTTTGAGCTCTAGGTTCTTAAGTTACGACATAAACTAAACGTGCTCATGCTCTTCATTTTTAATCTTGCTTTCAAGGTAAAGTGATGACTTGAAATTAAATATGCAAGGCATAATTTAAACGTGTAAACTCGAAAGTAAATATGCGGAGCATAATCTTAAACGTGCAAGCTTGAAAGTAAAGATGCAAGATTCAATTCTTTATTTTAGTGCTCTTGGCCCAACAACAATCGACTTTAAGGCCGAAATAGATAGGCATTCGAGAAATTAATTAGGTGATAATGCAAGTTCAATTCTTTATTTTAGTGCTCTAGGCCCAACAACAATCGACTTTAAGGCCGAAATAGAAAGGCTTTGAGAATTAAGTTAAGTGATGATACAAGTTCCATTTTAATCTTTATGTTCTTAGGTGATAGCTTGTAAATAAAGATGCATAGCAAGAATGTAAATATGAATGCAAGCATAAAATAAATTATGCAAGTTCATTTTATCTTTCTAGAGCTCTTAACAAGACTTTAAAGGAACTTAAACCTCAACCCAAACTCATCAAACCAAGACAAGGTAAAAGTCTAGAGTTCTTAGAACTCAACATAACATATTTGGAAAATCAAACATCTAGCATGAAAAGGAAAAGGTAATGGCCGAAACTTCAAGGAAAGAAAAGAAATGTTTGAAACTCTAGAATCCATGATCTTGGTGATATACAAACTCCAACATCATGAGACCTCATCATTGAGTCATTAGAACCATTTTGAAACAACATCAAAGTTAAGGTTCTCAAAAGTTCAAGAAAGGAAAAATCTAGAAACACTTTTGCTCAAGAACAAAAATCAAGCTCTAGAGTTTGTCTCAAGTGATGAACATCATCATGAAACTCTCATCATCAAGCTCTCATTCCTTTGTTCTCCAAGGCCCATGGCCGAAAATGAAAAGGTAAAGGGAAGAAAAAGAAGTTCTAAAAAGAATCAAGAGAAACTATGAACTTTAAGCTTAGAACAAGAACTTTAAAGAAAGAACACATGAAAGAAAATCCCTACTTGGTGTGATGAACTTGAAGATGGAAGAAGAAGATGAAGATGATGAAGAACTTGAAGAACTCCAAGAACTTGAAGAACACAAAGACTTTGAGAGAAAAGAAAAAGCTTTGAGTGTTTCCTAAACTTAGCAAATGATCTAAAAGTGGTGCAAGCTCCTCAAGGCATTCTATTTATAGAGAAATGAAACAAATGGAGGGAGCTCATGGAGGAGAAGGTTTCGGCCATGAGGGTGCAGATTGGAGGCTCTCCATGAGTTCCATGAGGTGAGATAATGTGTTCTTGAGGTATGGTGAGGTATGGTTCAAAGCATGGTGAGGTATGGCTCAAGGTATGGCTCAAGCATGGCTCTTTGAGTGAGAAAACAATTTAATATGTGTCAAATGGGGAGCATGTGGCCGAAAATGCATCAGCCCATGGGGAGGATTAGTTTGCATTTTAATTGTGGTTTAGAGTTGTGTTTAGGTGTATCTTTGATTATGCTTAAGATTAGGAATTTGTAAGAAGGTGTTTAGGTAAGGTAAATGGGTAATTAAGGTGGTCTAGACATAATTAAGGAGTGGTCTTGCACCATTAGAGAGTTAAATCCTCAATTTAGAGTTTAAACAACTCTAGACACATTTCCTTGATTTAAGGAATTGCAGAGAGAAAACACTATTCATGATTCCAAGACTAGGAATCTTGAGTTCTAAAAGGGGATTTAAGTTTAATCTAAGCAATTTTAGGTTCTAATTAACTTTAATAAATGGTTTTGACTCTAGATTAATTAGGCAAATAAATTAATCTTCGTTTAGAGCCTAATATTGCTTAGGTTTGCTTAATTACGTCATTAAGCTTAAAAACACTATTCCAGGGGCAAAATCGTAATTTTGCACTAAAACTGCCCGGGACCACCGGGACTTGAACAGATACCTCTAGACACATGAAATCATGTTTTTAAACCTCTGGGGAAAGTTCCGGGCTCAAACGGCACCTTTACCCGTGTAAAACGCTATAGGGGTATTTTGGTCATTTTGACCCGAAACTGCGGAAAACGAAATTTTCGCTTCCGAAAGCATTCAAAGGCCATTCAATCCCCTTCAAACATTGAGTTGACCCTTCGAGGATGACCGAGTTGGTTACCCTCGAGTTCGGGTCAGGAAATGACCTCAGGGGCATTTTGGTCATTTCCCTCGGACAGAAAAATCGGGGTGTTACAAGCACCCCTAAGAGGTTTGCCCCCAAACCCGTACTCAGATAGTCGGGATTTATGATTTATGATACGCTTATCGTTAAGTGATAAGTAAGAACTAGTGACGACTAGTTAAGGTATGAGCTCATAACCTAGATATGTGACACGTTCTGGGTGGCACTGGTTCGGCCGAGCGCCCCCAGTTCGATTGTCTTTTAGGGTGGCCCATGAGGAAGAGAAGTTTCATGATTATGATTATGTCACTAAGTTTGTCCCATATGAACGTTACCATTGCCACTTTATGCCACTGATTATGATGATGCTTGATGTTATGTTTTATGTATGTGCATTAGGTAGTGCCATGCATACATCTTCTATTATGTTGCATTCATGACATTAAGATCATCCTAAAATGAATAGACCTTGGCTAAAGTATATTTTAAAGTTTAAAATGAACTTAATGCATGTCCAGTCATTTTGTGTAATTAAACCCAAAGTTCCTGAGGACGTAGATGATGACACCTAGGTAGTAGGAGGCCCTACTGAGATTCTTTAGCAAGATTCTCACTCCCTCTATCTCTTTCTTTCCATCACGTCTTCAGATGGCGACGTTCGTAGTGTTCGTGGACACGCCGACATGGGAGGTGCACCATTTCCCGGACCACGGGTCATTCCATTTTGTGGGTCGATGCACGGTTAGAGTATTCATGTTCATGGGTCGACCCTTCACTCCCCCTGTACATTCCCATCGTTTCTCCCCCGTCTCACCTTTTGGCGATGACCTGGTGTTCAAGCGCACACGTCCTCTAGAGAAGAGGCTTTGCCGTACACCACCGTCCACGTCCGCCACTCGAGACTACCCCCGATATGTGCCCCGTTGCCCGTCGTCTTTTTCGGAGACGAATCCTTCCGAGGATTTGGCAACCCAGGTACCCTTCGAGGGATCTTCCCCCACCATACCCATGGACCTTGGGGAGGGTAGCGAGCCTTCCGTGACTCAGCCGAGGCTTGCACGGCGACCGAAGATGAGGCCACACCGTGGAGGTCACTTCCGAGCCCCGCCCCGTCTATTCACGCCGGAGGAGCTTGCTCAGTTTCCTGGTTACGTACCACGCTCGAGGGATAGTCGCCAGTAGGAGGCTGTGGATGGCCCGGGTTAGAGCACACACCACTTGGATGGGGATAAACCTTCTTTTGTTTAGAGGTTATCCCATTAGATGCACACGGGTAGGGGAGTAGATCATGTTTATGTTTATGTTGTATTTCCTTTCCCGTATTTTCCTTGTACCAAAGTAAGTCCCACACTTATAAGTGGGCAAGTTATATATATATGAGATGATATTCAGTGTTATTCATGGTGTGCCTTATGCTATGATGATATGAGATGTATGTTTTGTTCGATTACATGTTATATCGCATCACGCAGCTCTCACTTTGTATTTCAAAAAAATTTACCCGTATTTTCCGCTAAGTATTTCTAAGTGAAAATGAGAACTATGAAGTAACAGACTAATGATTAACCTAAATATGTTCTAGAGTATTGGGTTAAAAATTAGGATGTTACATAAGCCTCGTGATCTCTGAGTCCCTCTATATGCATAATTTAATATAAAATCCTTTTCCAAATCATAAATAGTTTCATAATCAAGCTCTAGTAAATATCTCTGATACAAAACACTTGAGTTGCTCTTAATACAAAATAAACCATAGAACTCATAACCATGAAAATACAAAATATTCATGATGAAAACATGTCAATCTATCTCTATGGTTCGGGACCCTACCCATCATGCACACTGGAGCACTCTATCTCTAAATAGAATACCAAAAGTACTTCACTCACAAAGTGAAGCTCACCAACTGGGAAATCTCTACCACAAGTCTACTGCACCTGTAATGGAGGAAGGGAGAGGGGTGAGTTTCATCTAAAACTCAGTGAGTAAGTCCTCACCCATAACCCTCTAATGGGACAACCAAGGGAAATAAATAATAATATAAATATATTCATCAAACCAGTTAATGTAATAACTCTCAAGTTCATATTCTTAGGAACAACAAATAGTTCTAAAATCATTACTCTGTAGAAATCATAAACCATAGTATGCTAATAAAGAAACAGGAATCTGTAACACCCTAGTAATTAACCAGATACACCTAGGTTGAATCTGATTAATGACTAGACTTTACTCCTTGCTTTGGTTCTTTCTTCATAATTTGAAAATACTTAGTGAAATTACGAGCCATTTTTTTTTAAACACATAATTGAAAACGTGAGCCGAGTACAACGTGAACGAGTAAGCGGAGTATAATAAAACGTTTAAGAATATATCACATCATATCACTTAGGCTCCATCATATAACATCCATAAGCACATTATAGAAGATATTTACATACAATAACCTCACTCAAAGGGTGGGTTATGTTCATCCATCATTATCTTATGCAAACTCATAAAAGAAAATATACTTAAGGAAATACATGCCCTTAAACTAGATAACTCCATAAGCCGGGAAGGTTATCCTAAAACTAGGGTGCATGATCACATATAAATCTACTAAGAACCCTCTATGGCCACTGTCCTGGAAATGGGGGAATAAATCCGATCCACTGATGAGGTCCCTCGGGCGGGGACACACGAGATGCACCAGGCTGGGGTCGCATGGACGGCCTTCTTGCTAACCTCGGCTGAACAACTGTTTCCTCACTACCCTCTCTTACACGTGTGGGAGTAGGAGCAGAGCTCTCAGAATATACATGAGTAGGAGTGTCCTCTGAAGGATCAGTTTCAGAATATCTCGTCTCGGGAACATACTCTGGAAATCCATGGACAGCAGATGAAGCGGGATAAGAACGTAACATCCTTTCATCAAGTGGACGTGCATGTTCGAAAACCATTTCATCGCCATAGGGAGAAGTAGGAGAAAATCGATGACTAGGGACAGGATGTGCAAATGGACGACCTATGTAAATAAAAACACGAACTGTGCACCTCCCTTCAAAATGATATGAGCGATGCACCGGATCATAGTGAAATTCCCAAGTAGGGGTATCAACGAACAGGACGAATGTCGCCATCCGAATCTGGAGACAATGACGGAAATAAAGAAAAGGGAGTGACAATCTTCCTAAAGAATTCTCGATGATACCTCCTTCTACAGTGTCATCATCAAAGTTCCCACGAACCTCGGGATTATTCTAAAATAGTGAGCATGCAAAGATTCATTTTAAGTTCGGACAAATACTTAACCGAGGTTCGTCAATTTTTAATCATGCGTCTTATAATGCATCATAATCTTAACATGTCATATTTACGATGAACTTTTCCTTTATCATTACATCATTTTCCTCATCATCATTATCAAATAACATGCATAAAAGAACGTCATATAATATTAGCTACACGTGGACATAGTGCACATATTTCATTTCTTTAGTGCCTTAGGTGACTTAAAATCTTATCATCATCATTATTTTCCTTAGGCCACCCTATACTCCACCCTTTTGGGAGTAATTTAGGTTATGAGCTCATACTTTACTAATCGTCACTAGCATATACTTATCCCTTTTGATAAGCTAAAGTCCCGACTCTACCCTTTTGAGAAAACGGGTTAGGGGGCTAAAATCACCTTTTCACCACCTATAGTCTGATGGTTCCAAAGGATCATTTTCTTATAAGTTTAAGTGACCATTAAATCTTTGCATGTTATATCACAATACAATTCATAAACATCATAACATTTTCTCATTTATAGTCTTAAGCTAGAATAATATATATCAACTGTAATCATGCATATGGGAAATTCCCAGGAAAGAGAGGTGGGTCACAATGGACATGCTTAAATACCAAGTCTTTCCTTAGCCAGAACCTTTCCAAATTACACTTTTACAATTATACACTTTCTTCTAGCAACAAAGGTAAATTTTACATCATAAAGAACATTTCATGTATAAGCATTCTCATTATTTGTCACATCAACTATAACATGCAGGCCAGGAAATCATTCAATGATATCAAGTACTTAATAAGCATCCAATCCTTACATAGAATTATCAATTATAGAACTAATTAGTTACTAAACCAATTAGGAATCATTCTCTTAACAATAAACCATAATTATCACAACTTCAATCATATGAAATCATTATCACACATTGATACTAAACTCATATCAGTGGCCGAATCATGAACCTCATGCAATTACATAGAATCATATTTTAAGTGCATATAAAATACTAGTTCCCCGTAAAATCCTTGCAAAGCCTTAAAACTCATTTAGAAACTAGTTCTTTTGTCAAATTTGGGAGGATCTTCACAATTAAAATTCTCACCTAAGATAAAAGGAGTAAGTCTTGAGCTTTAGAGATTTAGGTGACATCTTAGAATTATAAACATGCTATGCAACCTTATTTTAATCTTACCTTTATAAGGTGATAGCTTGGAATTATAAACATCATATGCAATTCCATTTCTTTATCTTTAAGATTTAAGGTGATGACTTGAAAATTAAACATGATGCAAGAACTTGAAATATAAACATGATACAAGAAACTGGAGCGGCGGTAATCCGCACAGGACCAGTAGAGGGAGAAGAGAATATTAAGAAACCGGAGCGACGGTAGTCCGCACAGGACCAGTAGAGGGAGAAGAGAATTATTATTACATCTTTTTAAGCTCCAATCTCAAGACTTTTTAAAGAATAAATTCTTTAACTCCAATAATCATATTTCTTTGCTTGTGATACATGGGCAAGTCTTTGAGCTCTAGGATCTTTAGGTGATGGCATAAAATAAACATGCCATGTGTTGATTCTTTTAGCCATTATAAAATATAGTGAGAGCATAAATTAAATATGAGATGCAACCTCTTTATTATTTTGAAAGATTAAGTGATGACTTGAAACATAAACATGAAATACAAGCTTAGAATTTAAACATGAGAAATGGAAGTTCATTTATTCATTCTTGAAAATTTAGTGATGACATAGAAGGTAAACATGGTTATGCAAAGCATAAACTTAATCATGGATGCAAATTCATTTTGTTTCTTTACTAGAGCTCCTTCAAGACTTTAAAAGAATTATAAATTCAACCCAATACATATCTTAACAAGAAATAAAACATAAAAGGAAAATACATCTTTCAATTTCTAAACTAAAAATCTTTGTTTTAGCATCATAAAGCATTATTCTTTAAAGTTTTGCATCAAGTGGAATTTTCAAGATTTAGAGGCCTAACTTGTGATGGATTTACAACCCACCCTCAAGGTCCTCATCATCAAGCCATCATCTTAGTTCCACCTAGGCCATATGGTTGAATTGGTTAAAGAAAAATTGAAGAGGAAAACCAAAATGAAAAGCTAAGGTAAGTTCATAATTTCATCATTTTGAGCTAAAAACACAACTCCTCAAAGCATAGAAATAAATTTAGAAACTACTCCCTACCTAATCTGAGTTGAAGAAGAGGAAGAGAACTTGGTTTCTTGAAGTGAAATGAAACAAAATCTCTTTGAAAAAATTGAAGAAAGAATTCAGCCAAAGAGGAGGAAGAAAGAAAGTTTTTGGTGCTCCTAAAAACTAGTTATGAACCAAGCATTCCAAGACCACTCAAGCAAGCCTATTTATAGAAGATTTTGAGGCTTCTAATTGGCCAAGATGATGAGGTAGTGGACGGAATTTTGCAGGAGAAATAAGGGAGGAAAAATCATTTTAGACAAAGTTGTATGAAATTAAGGAATTATGTCTCTTATGGTGACATTTTGGCATTTTGTTTTAGTGCGACTTTTGGCAATAATTCAGCTGCATAATGGCATCAATAATTTCATCCATTACAGCCCAAAGAAGTGAAATTTGTGTGTTCCATGCATTATTTAGGTGTAGGCAAGGTATTCATGTAATTTAGAGAATTTACGGTTAAGGGTTTAAGTGAATTAGTAAGCAATTTAGGTGTTTTTGAGCAATTTTGGGTTCTAATCAATCTAAATACATAATTTTGACTCTAGATTAATATTTAGAATTTAATAAGCTTTAATTTGAGCCTAATATTGCTTAGGTTTCGTATATGAATCAAAAATCCCAAATTCGCAAACTCGCCCAAAACAGGGGCAAAATCGTACTTTCACTTAAAAGCGCCGAGGCCACCCGAGCTTAACCAATGGTTAATCATGGCTTAAAAACACATTTTAAAACATTTTAGTGAGGTTCGGGCTCAGTCGGCACGCACATCGAAGTTAAAGCGACCCAGAGGCGTTTTGGTCATTTCGCGCGTCGGAACTCAAAATTGAGATCCTTCTGCTCTATTAACACACATAACACAAACAATCCCTTATTATCCTCAAAATATCCCCTTGAGAATAGGTGGGGCCCACGATCCTCATTTTCTGAGTAAAATAACTTCAGGGGCATTTTGGTCATTTTATACGTACAGAAATTCGGGATTTGCGACTCTCGCATGAATCGTTCCTAACCTCTCTTCTAATGTTATATTCCTTTATTGAGGATTGTTCGGCCTCAAATCTTATGTAATAATTACCTATGGTAATTCGGTAATTGAGTAATTTCTAATGACAGTAAAAACTACAGTAAAAATTAGGGCGTTACAGAATCTCTGGTTATGCCCAATTCATGTGACATAACAAATCTCTAGTTATGCAGAGAATAACAAAGTCTCTAATCTCTGGGGCACCTAAATAGGTCCCGTTTGTTATTTCTCTGGCCCGAAAACGACTTGGTATACCAAGGTTAATGGAATAACTGCCGTTAACTCACAGTCTGTTTCTCTATAGCTACTGTCCAGTTCAATCAGAAATCTAAATCTTTTCTCTATATCTCATAAGTCTTCTACCCTAGAGTTCACAAGCTCTAGCATATAAATCAACAGTTCTGAAATTCATAAAATCATTTAAATATGAAAACTCTTGAAACTCGAAAAGTTCTGGTCTCTTATAACTCTAACAATCTGACTTTAGCATAACTGTAACCGTGAAATCATGCCCAAGGGATCACCCATTTGTAGGCATTCTGATTTCAAGCCTATAGAATATGTGTCTGGCAGTTATTACAAATCATATTGAATTCCATACTTCTGAGAATCATAAAAACACTTATTTTCTCTAAAACTCTATCATATACATATTCTCTACTATGGAAATCATCATAATGTTCCATAAATCTTTAAATATATACTCTAGCTCTTTGATAAAAATCACTTTAACAATAATGGTCCCATGAGTTTTCAGAAAAACATATATATATCTCATGCTATAATTTACTGAAATTAACTCTAATGATCAATATAAGGATCATAGGATCTGAACCCACTCACTGTTTAAAGCCGGGAGTATGTGGACCCCACCAACTTGACCTGGAGAGCTTGGAATGGCACCAATAACTGCCATGGAGCAACCATAACTCTAGATTAACATCTAAAAATCTCTAAAGAGCTCTATTCTAACTCTACTAAAATTGGGGAAACACCCCCACTTGACAAAAATGAGAAAAATAATCGGTCCAAATCCAAGATCATGGAGAAATAAAGACATAATCTAATAACATGAACTTACCTTGAAGCTTGGAATGATGGATTGGAGTGAATTTGAGAGAAAGAAAGAAAAATGGAGGAGAATGGGAGAGAATCGCATTTCTGCGTTCTTCTGCACGATTTGGGGTTTTAAATCCCTCACTGACACCGCTATAGCGGTATATGACCGCTATAGTGGTCTAACAGTGTCTGACGGTCACTTATGACCGCTATAGCGGTACCTCAGTCCGCTGCACCGCTTGAACAAGTGCTGGTGACCGCTATAGCGGTCCTGGACCGCTATAGCGGTGACAGAAACTCCCAACTTCTGTGTTTTTCAGTCATTGAAGTTAATGTCCTCATTTATTTTACTCTCCATTAACTTTAAAACATAAATGTAAATAAGGAAATACCCCCATTTGGATTCAAATAAAATATCACAAAAATCAAAACTCCATCAAATCAGAATCCAAATTTTGGGTTTTAGTTCAAATCTGGGAATTTCTGAGATTTCCTAAACTTGTGGGTTAATAATGAAACATTTGTGGGTTTCATAAAATCCATTAAAAATCACCCTTCAACTTGTTTTTCCTCAAGGAACAATTATCGGGACTTTTAATCCCAAGAATATGGTTCTATCATATAGCCCTCCAAGGAGGTGTAGGATCCAGACTTAGTAAAATTTAAGACCCGATGGGGGTTCCCAAGGAATCCTTGAGGCTATACAGAACCTTACTGCTGACCCGTGTACCTCGGGTATCACAGTATGCAAGGGTGTTAGTTTTGGATATCCTATGGTTGGGCTACTTGTGCTGAAAAGTAAATGAAAACTTCATAATTTTTGCTATTTTGGGACCTATATTGGATATCCTCGAGCTGTGGAGCATGACCTGGTGGCCTTTCTTGCTTTAACTAATATATTTAAGATGACAATTAAAAAAAGTAACTTTTGTTGTATTTCTCTTTTTTTTCCTAGTTGTAATCTTACCTAGTTATTATTATGCAAAATCTAGAAGGCTTTAATGTCGTGCAACTACGTATGAATGAACATGCTTGTGCATGTCTTGAATTCTTGCCATTGGGATTCAAGAAGCTCCACAAAGGAAGAATAATAAGATAGAATATGTCCTTAGTCTTTACAATTGGGGGAGCACATCCTAGCCCTTATCAGATCACCTGGATCAAAATCATAATGAGGCCTCAGGGATATTTTCACTCCAAGACCCATTGCCTCGTTCACTCTATGAGCCACATTACTTGAATGAGGTCAACTGCATAAAACTTAGTTGAAAAAGGATCAGTCATATTAGGAAACACAAAATCAACATGTTCAATAAGGTACACAATGTATTTCATAATGGGAGTAGGGATTTTAGAAAAAAAAAATATCATAAGAATTGTTAAGTGGACTCCCATTCAAATATGCATTGATCTTAACATATGCAAGTCACATTATTATCATAGCAATCACCACATGTAAATTCATAAGATGCATCTAAATGCATGAACTCAGGAAACTCAGAGTAAAGATCACCTAGAGGGTCCTGTAAAGGACTAGTGGATAAGGAACGCCTCATACATGAGACAAATAAAAAGAAATTAAAAATAAATTAAGGACAAAAAAAGAAAAATAAATAAAAATAAAAACAACATTTACACAACTAAGTATTAATACCTTCCCAGAAATGGGTCCAAAATTTGACAAAGGTTGTTGCTACCCCATCAAATTGAAAATAGTAAGATAAAGTTCAAATACCAAATGTACCAAAATTGTAGTTAGGAGGTAACTCGGGTCGTTCCTTAAGGAGACTATGTCATTTAATTGGTAAAATAAAGGGTTTTGCAAATCAATTTGTCATGAGTAAAATTAACTAAGAGTAACCAAGAATTTAAAGCACTAGTGCAAGAGTGCTCCTAGAATTGGGATTAATTATCATAGACTAAGGATTGAACAAGTTTGACTATTAGTAATTAAATACTAGTATTTATACTAACGATCAATTGATCTCTAGAATTTGACCAATGCAAAGAACTAGTAAATAGGATCTCAATTTTCTAGAAATTATATTGATTCTACCAATTTCTATAGCCTAACCACCAATCAAAAAGTTAACTCTAATGTTTTCCTTTAAACATAAACCAATTAATCAATCAATTTATGTCTAAAGGATTCCCTTAAACAATAATTGTCATTTTAGTTATTCCAATAAAAATCGTAACAATCACAACAACAATTATAAGAATAAAAACTTAAAAATATTGAGAAAACTAATGCATTCAATAGAAAAGGACCTCAAATATAATCCAAATCCATATGGAAACCCTTAGACTCGTAAGCAAAACTACTCCTCCATCTCTAGAGGATTACAATTGCAAATAGGGATAGCACATGGAACAATCAATAGCAATCCTTCCTAAAATTCCAAAGAACAATCACCAATCCCTAATGAATCCCTAAAGAGAGAATAAGGAGTATAGAGAAAATAGATAGAAGAAGAGAATGGCTAGATTGACCCATTGATAAAGTCAATCTTGTTCTTGTTTGTAATGGCATGAATCATAGACCTACTCTACAAAAGATAATTAGCACCATTTTATTTGATTGGTGCTAGTAGGTGGCTAGGATAATTAGAATGATGAATAAAATATGGACTTGATGGATCGACGCTAGTACTTCTATTGGACTTATTTGTGCTTATTTGTATCTCATCTTCTGCCATTGTTTGAACAGATTGAGTGGTAAGTGTTAGCTCCAGAACCCTTCTGAAAGCTTTAATGGAATATGTTTTGAATGATAACAAAGCCAATTTAAAACAAATACTATGAAGAATGACTAATATTTATCTTGAGTTTCTTGAAGTAGCAAACAGGTTCTATCGTTAGTGTAATAAAGCTTATTTAAGTGAGAATAATTTCACTTGACATGTGCAAGCATGCTTTATCTCATTTTAAGAGATATGAACTAAATGAAAGTGATAATTATGTCCAAATACGAGCTTGAAATGCCTAACGATTTGAAGAAAAGCAACCAACACAAGAAACCAAGTTTTGGGACTTCAGAAAGTACACCTGAAATGAAGATATCGATCAAACACTGAAGCCAAAGTGTTTTACTATATTCAATCATCATACTTGTAATGTTTTGTTCATCAACAAGCTCCGATTGAAGACAAGAAGACCTAAGGAAATGATACCGAACATCAGAAAGCCCACTTACAGTGATACAGTGTGTTTTACAAGAAAAGGAAGGAAAGTTCAAATTCAACTTTGAATTTGAATTTGAATTTGAAAAGTCAAAACCTAGTGTTAGAACTAAGGTGCAATCTCTTTTGCCATAGTAGTCAAATACCTTAGCTTTTGGAGAAAAAGTTCAGAAACCATGTTTAGAAAGTAGGAGTAGTTTCTAAAAGGACATCAGAAACCTCAACTATGCAATAACTTCTACAATAGCTCTGACAATTGATAGACTACTCTTCTAGACCATTTTTCCAAACACACAAATGGATGATCAACATGTGTCATTTGGAGATCTGATCAAAGTCAACGCTCACAAGGAAGACCATCTATAAATAGAGATGCTATGCTTTTAAATAAAAAGAGATTGGCACTACACAAAGAGAAAAAACTCTGTAAAAATTTCTCCTCATCTTGTGAAGCTCATTACATCTTGTAGTCATTTTCCCTTGCTTGTAAAAATCTTTTTTCTATATTCCTTCATTGTTCATATGTTTTTCCAAGGAACAATAGCTAGAAAGAAGTCATTCAAGTTTTTCCCAGATCTTTCATTGTAAATCTTAAGGAAACTTGAGTGTAGGTTAGTTTGAGTTGCAAACCCAAACACAAATCTTTGTAATCTTGATCCAGTTGTGATAGGTGTAAGATAGTTTGGAAAGGATAGTCAAAAAACTACTTACAACACGATAGTAAAAGTGTTTTACTGGTTATGGTTTAGCTTTGAGAGGTTGATCAAAAACTACTCAGTTTAGCTTGGAGAGACTAGTTAAAGGCTACTCAGTTCAGCTTAAAGAGACTGGAGAATAACTACTTGGTTTGTGACAGTAGGGGTTGTCTATTGGTCACTGGTGAGAGCTTGGGAAGGCTATTGTAAAGACTATCTTTGTTCTTTCTTTGGTGAGAGAAAGGTTTAGTGGAACTCAACTGTTGTTGAGAACTGGATATAGGCAGGTTGGCTAAACCAGTATAAAAACTCTTGAGTAGTATCTTTTTTCTCCTTCATCCTTTATTTTATTCCTACATTTAGTTTATTTATTGTGTCTTTTCTGGAAAGCTTTCTTTCAATCATTTATTTTAGACTCTTAGTTCAGAAATTCCACTTTCTAAAGTCACTAATACTATTTCCACTGCACTTCAAGCTGATAGCTTGATAGTATCTTGATTGAGTTTTTCAGAAGCTAAACAGGGAAATGAAAAGTGAAGCACAATTTAACCCTCCTTCTCGTGCATTTTCTTATCTACAATAGGCTCATGTAAAAGCTTATGATACCAACTTAGAAAAAGGAAATCATTTCATATACAAAGTGTATAACATATATTTGTAGGGATGAAATCAATCAATGTGATTCTAGCTGAAAGAATAAAAACAATCTATCTAATCTTTGTGCTAAAAAATAGGAACCTACAATTGGTGCAGATTTAACTAATGGGTAGAAATATATAATGTAATATGATTCTTGTAATTATTAAAACAATTCTCAGAAAATTTTCATAATTTCTTTTTATGGACCTTAAGGCCATAATTTTGGGCTTGTGTTAAGGATGGGTTGTGTTTTTGTAATTGTAATAATTGGGTAATTAAATGAGTTTTTGGAACTTTAGATTTGAAATCCTGTATTTTAGTGGGTTGGTAATTATTGTTGCATTGAAAAAGGAATTTTGGAAGAGAAAAAGCTAGTTTCAAATGAGTTTGTGACAATTGTAAAATTATATATATATAGGGTTAAGATCAAGTTACACCACTTATAACTTTCAATGAAATTATTTTTTTATCGATCCAACCATTGAATTACAATTACCTATCACAAAGATCATTTGTGTTCAGTTTCATAAAAATTGAACATAAATAGTGATAAAATCATGTAGCTCCTATTTTTATTTATTTTAAGTATATATATTATGTTAATTTTTATGTATATAAAAATTATGCCAAACAATTTTATATTAATTTGAAATTTTACAAACTTGATCTATATGATGTGAGCTTCTAATTCAATAGTGAGTTTTGTAAAAATTTACACCGATAAAAAGTTATTCAATGGTATAACGTTTTCTCAAATTTACACTGGTGTAAATGTTTGGGCTGGGTTGAAATTGTGTTATGTGATCTTAGTAAATATTGTTGCATGAGTTTAATGATTTTGAAAAGATAAATTGTAGTTTAAAGACTTATGGTAGTTGTGAATTTGAGAACCTTTCGACCTAATAGGATCAACGGGACTTGAGATTTTGTATATTATGATTTTCTATGCCTATGGGAAGTATTTTGTCTAATTCATAGATTATGGAGTTTGGTATTAGATTGAGAAGGGTTTGACAATGGTATGTGAAATTATGATTCTCTATGTGTCCATTGATGATATTAAATGATGTCTTTATGATACTTGGCTTGTAACTTGATTGAAATTGGGTTAGACTTATGAAAAGAGATATTATGTGGTAGTGTGTAATGAGGACTATAAGTCATAACCGTTCTATTGCAAAGTGAGGGTTAGAGCACTAAAATGCATGGAAGAGAAAACCGAACTGGACTGGCCACTCCGACAGGGTTAACCGGGAACATTCACCTGGGCCGTCTGGTTGAGTTCCAAAAACCATAGAAGTCAAAACCAATCAAAACTAAGCAAAAACCGATCAAAATTGGGAAAATCTGAGAAAACCGGCTAATCAGACTGGTTTGGCCAGTTTGGAACTTTTAATTTTTTTTTTCAAAGCTTAAATGCTGATATCTTGTGGCAACCACAAAACAAAAATGAAAAAAAATGGAACCAAAGAAGGGCACTAACAAAGATTATTGGGTTGTTCTTCTTCTCTCTTCGTCATTCGCAGGCTGCTCACCATAAATCTCATTAGTTACTAACAAATATTGTTTTCAAATGCTTTGTGAACGTGTTATGAGGATGAGATTCGAGAAATTTTATATGGATTATGTTTATTTTTATAGACCTATGAATATTTTTTGTGTTGATTATGTTAATGTTAATGATTTAATATATTTTTTAAATTCTGATTAATCATTTGTGTGTCTATATATATATATATATATATATATATATATATATATTATATTTCGATTGAATCCTAGTTGAATGAGTTAGAGCTCTAAACCTTTGAACCAGGACCTTGACTGGTTCGATGCCCGGTTCGGTTTTCGTTTCCTTGCTAAAATAAGATAAGAATATGTCTCATAAGTCTTAGAACTCAAACCATAATGAGATATGTAAATTTCTTAGGCTTTGATATTGAAAGTGGTATGGGAATGCTTCATGCCTCTTAACAATGCATGAGATTTCATATGTCTTATAATAATGCATGAGATTTTCTTATGTCAAGGGTTCAAAGCATGAAATCTATTTTGAGAAACAAAGCCTATGTTATTGGTTTGAGTTGAGCATATGTTTGAAAATGAATGATTGATGATAAAGAGAAAAGGAAAGTAAATAAACCCTATCTACCCCCATATTAAATCTAGTGATGAATAGTTGAGTTGAGTTCATCCTAGGCGATAGGACTTACAAAGTTTTTGAGTCATGTTAAAATCACTGGAGAGGTGTTATAGATGGATTAGAAGCCACGAGAGGGGGCAGTATATTAATACAAAGTATTAAGATGTTTAAAATATGAGAAAATAAAACATAATTCATGTGCATGAGATTTTATCATGATTTGATTTGTTTATATGTGGTAAGGTGCTTTATCACTTGCATTGCATAATACCATGAGCAAACATTCATTTAAGAATTAGGTTGTATCATTATACAAGGTAGAATGCATTCGAAGATCATGTATAAAAAAAATGTCACCTCAGACTTAAACATTTTCAAAGCTTAAGAATAAACTTTGATGTATATATACTTTTTCTTAATAAACCAAAATAATTGAGGATGACCACGATAACACCTTTTTATTTTACCCCTACTGAGAAATCTATTATTTCTTACCATTTTTTCCGTGTCGTCTTGAAAGGAGGCTAAGAAAAATATCATGCACCTAAAGGATTAGATGATGCATCAAGCTAGCTTTTGGATACCTACCTTTAGTCACTTTTGGTTATGTTCAGTTTTAATGCCTTTCGTTTGTGACAATGTACATGCATCTAAGGAGTGACCAAGAGGCTGATTGATTTACTATGTTTGACTCTATATCATAACTGAATATCAAATGTCGAGATTGTATCTAGATTATTTATATTTTTTATGACTATATTTGATGGCCAAGGTATGTTTCCATGAATTGAAATGTTTAGATATAGATGGGTTCTTATCTATGCTTTTATGGTTACACAAGTTACGATTAACTGGTGTAATTAGTCATTGTGCTTAATGCGCAAAGGTTCACGTTTTTAATTAATTTTTTTAGAAAACATGTATTTTCTGGTTATTAATATTTTAAAAGCAAAATTTATGAGACCAGAAATTAACAACCAAATGTTAACCTTAATACGTCTCGAGTGCAAGAGGTTAAATTTATGGTGTTACAACAACTCCTAATTGCAATGTTTTCAAAATAAAAAAATTATTCCCTTTTAAATTTCTTAAAAATATATATCTATTATATACTATCTGACTAAATGGACTACCGCTAAGGGTGTGTTTGGTTTGGGGATAAAGTGAAGGTAAATTTTCCATAGATCAAGTCCATTGGAACTCATTTATGGAAAATTTACCTCTACTTTTACCCTTTAACCAAACACACCCTAAGTATTATATGGTAACTTCTAATTATCATTAAAACAAATAATTGAGAAGATTGCACTATCATCCTTGGAGGTTTAGTGCAATTATACTTGGCAATCTTTTCTTCTTTGTTTATTTTTATATTTTCTACCAAATTAATTATCTTGCATTCTTGTTTGTATTAGAATGTTTGCCATCCATCTTTGTGAAGCATATATGTTTGATATTTATATGACTAATTCAGTTATAGTGCAATTTCTACTTTTAGTTTCAATGTTATATTTATAGGGGAGGAGAAGAAAACTATTCAAGCTCAGCCGTGCCATAGGCCCACACTAGAGGCTCGCAAAGATTTCCCAAAATCCAAAGGCCCTTGGACATGCCTCGAGAAAATCTACCCACCTAATGGTTGATGCCCGGTACAGTACAGATTCCTGTTACATTGCAAATGCTCGTTGCTCTATGGATGCTCGCCTAACGATGAAGGCCCTGGGCTTGCTAGGGGCACACCCCGCATGCTCGAAACACAATATGCATGTTTTCAATGGTTTTCAATATCCTATGGTCCTTAGCAAATCATTAGGATAGGATAACATCAACTTTAGGAGCATGCACACATGACATAGGAAACACACAAATCAAGTAATGAAAGCATATTACTTGGCAAACTCTTCCACCATAATCAATAGAATAAATGACCATACATTCAAAAACAAAATAAGAGAAAGGGAAAGAGAGAAACAAGAAAAGAAGAGTCAATTCCTTACAACCCACCATGGGGCATCCTCTGGTCTTTTAAAACTATTATGTCAAAATTGTTCACAAATTCTGGAGGCATGCCCTGGTTTCCCAAATTCATTGCAAAGTAAATGGGGCATCCACCAATCTTAACGTTGTAACATTCCCAACAACATCATCTTAGCCGGAATAAAGAAAATCTGGTATACATCGAAAGGTAGCCTATTCATCATCAGCACCTAAAGTCAACAACACTTAAAGACAGTATTCAGCTAAAAAAACTTTGAAGACCGATAACTACATAAGCATGATATTCACTGGCAACTACCCAATAGAAAATATTCCTAGGGCAATTTTCAAGCTCAGATTTCATTGGCATCATAAAGCCCATCTACGAACATTTATGATCCATTTGGTTCTCTGATTCTCCAATTTTCCTTAATCAACCTCAGGCAATTATTTAGCCTCTTCACTCTTTAGACTTAAGGCTGGGGGGCTTGTGGTCTATTCGTATTCCACTGGAATGAGGTTGCAATTCTTTAGCCTTTTTCCCTTTTAGGATCAAGGCTAGGGGGCTTATGGTCCATCTGGATTCTACTGGATTGATGCTCTGGGAAATTCTTGAGCCTTTTCGCCTTTTAAGCTCAAGGCTGGGGGGCTTGTGATTCGTCAGGATTCATTACTCGCCTAGCCCAAGCCCACTCTCAAGGATAGGAGCTTATGATTTGGATTCCTTACTTGTCTAATCCAAGCCCACTTCATCATCCTATTAGTGACATGTACCACTCTTATCCCTTATAAATACATTACTATCAAGAGATGTGGTGAGGCAAACATCATCCTACCAAGAATAGGAACAACAATATTGTAATCCATGATGCATTGTCATGATTTAGGTTTGATTTTCAAGTTTTATTAGTTAATCAGTAATCTGTAACTACCTCTATAAGCATTTGGTGAGTCCAAGACATATTATGATTGTGAATTGGCATGAAATTTTCCCTCACTCTAAACCCTATTTATTGAAAGAAAAAAAATTATTGTAATACATGTATAAGATCATAATCAAATTTTAATTTTAGGGTTTATGCACTAGGGACATTTTCAAAGGAGTCAAGAGTAGAAAGATAGTAAATTTTTTAATGTATTTAATGCATTAAAAACTTAAAAATTTTACTTTTTTACGTGAAAAATCTTCTAGTTTAAGATTCTTGATGAGTACCGTTAATCTCTCGTCAATAAAATCTTATTTTTATACATAAAAGTGATCTTAATAAATATTACTTAAATAGCATTAAATTTATTCAGATAAAGATTTAGATAAAGATTTTTAAACATAAATAAATCATGTTAAAATAAACTTATTTTTCTACTAAATCAATTTTTAATTTTTTTCTTTGGAAATTCATGTTAATCGAATTATATATTATATTTTAGTCTAGAGTATGGGTTTGTACACAAGTTAAAGTTTAAGTGCATAGTAAATTTATTTTTTGTATAGAAAGAATTTTAATTGAAAGATTAAAGTGTATATTTAGAAAAGTTCAAGGGATTAATTTACATCATTTTGAAATTATTATAAGAATAAAATGCATGTGATTTATTTATAATTCAGAATAAAAAGTATATATATATATATTTTCCAGTTAAATATTTTATAAAGAAGTTATACACTAAAAAGATATATCACCTCTCTTTTGATTAATAACTAACACAAGCTTTGGTATAAAAGTACCGTTGATTTTTTTGTCTTTTTCTACTGCTATGCAGTCATCCTAGTAATAATATTTGATTTGACTTCCATGGAGTATAAGAAAAGTTATGGTCCTTTAGTCAATCACACATTCGTTTATGAGAAACGATATTCTAACATGTAAATACAACGCATATGCGGATACATACGCTATTGTTCAGGGAGCCTCTATTATAGACACACAGCAAGGAGGGCACATGATGCAGTAAGATGAAAGAAATTAAAAACAATCTCCCCTGGCTCTGAAATGAAACCCATGCTCAATTCCCCTACCCCCAAACCCTACCTCTTCCTCTATCACTCTCTCCTTGTTTTCTCCTTCAAACAAGGCAAGCTATCTTCTCTATCAACCCTCACTCAGTGGCCTCTCATACTAAGCCCACCTCGTCACTATCGTACACCACCACTCCCTTTTGCCATCAGAGCTCTGCAAACCCTCTCTAACGCATCAATCTTCTTCTTCACCATAGCCCGCCACACCACACCATTACACGGTCTTGCTTGGAACCTCATGAACTCTGTCCGCCACTCATCATCCTTCATCTTTCATCCTATTTGAGCTGGCCAGGGGTACTAGTAATGGCATCTACCATCATCAGCAGCAACAATAATAGTCCTGAGGCAGCAAAGGAGCCACCGCGCCGTGAAATCCTCTGCCTCCATCACCAAGCCTCCTCCCGTCACTGCTCTCTATAAGTTAAAGGTTTGTCATATGTTCTCTTTTTTTTCGCTTCAATGGCTAGGGTTTGAGTCTTTAGAATGTAAGGGTTTGAGATTTCAATTGATTGGTAGTTATTATTCTATTTTGATATTTTTCATTTAGGTAAACATCATTAACCATGGTCCTCAACCTTCATTGATTGAAGAGCCATGTCAACCTCAGAAAATGGTCACCCCTCCAAATACTTGTTGTCACTATATTATCTACAAAACATTATATGCGTTCCATAAAGGAAAAGAAAGAAATAACGAGCAAAACCATCAAAACAGAACAAAAGGAAATAAGTGAAATAGAGAACTGTTATTTGGATGTTAAAGATTAATTTGTATGCCCACATATTGTGATGGATGGTAAGGTCAGTAGATAATACAGGAAAAGGGAATGTTTTGGTACGAAATTATTATGGGCTAAAAGTATATAAGAATATTATGGGAGTTCATATGTTTGCAAACAAATTTAATTAATATTGATTAACTTTTCATCCATCTATCGAAAAAAGGACGATAACAAAAACAGTGAAATAGAGAACCAAAATATTTGTCACTTGAATTTGGCTTTAACTTCACTATTTTGATGAAATGGTTCAATGACCTTGGGTTTGTGAGTGATGTGAATATTTGGTGAATGCGTAGGTTTCCTAAGTTTTTTGGTAAAAAAGGAAGTGGTGTTTGCTTGTTAATAGCTGTCAAATTAAAGTAATAATTCAATTTTATTTTGATGTAAAAAAATTGGTTACTACAATTGACAACCATGGTTGGAAGGATGGAACTTGTGACACTATTTAGACACAATGAAAAGTTAGGGTGGAATGGTAATCTGCAACGAGAATGGGGTTTAAGTGTCATACAACAAAATCGTAAGGGGTGTTAGTGATAATTATCCTTTTCATTTTAAGGGTTTGTTCCTTGATTTTAATTGATGTTCTTAGTTTGAACTCTGTGTCTCTCACATGCAAAGCAAGTGCTCATTAACTGCTGTAAAACCATACTTTGCTTTGATGTCATTTCCATGAAACTATACTTTTGCATTATAGTTAAGTTATTTTGTGCTCACCTCAAATATGCAATATGTGTCAATCATCTAAGACTATGAACAATAAATTTAGCCAGGGTATATAACTGTTGTTGTGCTATTGAATAGTATAAAATTTGTTCTTTGAAATTTTGAATGTATTTCATTACTAGCTTTCCCTTTGGGAAGCTTCTGATTTCTTTACCATAATTTCAATTTCTTCTCTTAATTTTTGATTATATCTTCTAACATGGCCTATAGAATGATATTCTCTTCATGTCTAATTTGTTTATGAGTTTAATGTGAACATAAAAGTGCTCACTAGGACTCTTTATTTGAGCTAAAATGATTTTTGTATAGTTGTTTGTAAATATATCCTGAATGTGAATAATTTCAATTTATAGGTGAACCAAATGGGATGAGGGAATGCAAATTCGAGAAGCTATCATGAAAGTATGTCATGTTTGATTAATTTTTTATTTATATTTTTAATGTTGCCAAACTTAAAAACACATGATCTTGTTTTTGTGTATAAAACTTTACTGATCGTGTATTCTAACCTTAGACATCTTTTCAATTGACAGAGACATCTGATCTCGAGTTTGTTCTAACATATGTTGACGATGGTGAGAGTAGTCAAAATGCATAGAATAGCTGAAATATAATCTTTTATATTTGAAAAATAAATTGTGCTCATACAAGATTGGTTGCCATAGATGAAAGAAGTCATAGTATGGAGGAGTTAAGTGATATTCCTTTATCGTCTACTGAACATGTTAATAAACGCAAAAAGAAGTACATCAAGAAGAATAAGAGTGAGGTATGCGTTCAATAAAATAAGTTAAAATTTAGTTGTCATGTTACTTATGTGCTTTTCTTTGGGTTAGAGTGAGAAGATGAAGCAGCATGAGAATCTTGGTTCTAAATCTAAGAAGAGAAGGCCTGCAAGTTCTGGGTGGAGACAAGTAAACATGCATTTTTTTTTTTTTTGCTTATGATACGTGTATTAATTTTATTTTCATTGTATTTTAGAAGTGCTTGAAGCACTTCATTCAGCAGGCACATAATGGTATCACACCACAGCCATAGTGATCGCAATGCCAAAGTCACATGATTTTTCTAGCCAAATCAGTAAAAGTTTGGGTGCATATATAAATTTGGTTAAGGATACATACTACTAGCAGAGGATGAGGCTCCGTGGTGGAGGCGGACGACATCGTGAACTTGCGATTGATGGGGAGGACATCACGGCCTTGCAATGGCTACATTGCGAACTCGTACTGGCTCCGTTGTGAACTTGCAGTTGCTTTCGTTGCGGAGACCCACTACTTCGTTCAAGGATACCTGCTGCTTCCATCACAGTGCTTTCTGTCAACGATACTCACTTCCTGCATTGTCGTAGCTTCACAGAGACCCCTTCTGACCGTCATGGTGCTTTTTGTGGAGGATCCCCATTGCCTCCATTTGGTAGATTCACGGAGACTTGCTCTCACCGTCGTGGTGCTTTCTGTTGAGGATCCCCGTTGCCTCTGCTGCCTCCATTGTGGTAGCTTCCATTGGGTGTGGTGGATGAAGAAGCTTGTGTTGAGTGTGGTCGATGAACGAGTGAGTGTGAGAGAGAAACTGAGCTGAGAGTCAGGTGAGAGGTGAGAGCTAGGAGCTTCGCACCTTCACGCACGCCTTATTCCTTTAATTTGAAATTTTCTTTCAGCTTGCTCCATCGTGTTGCCTCCTTCCTGCCTGCCTCTCTATAATAGTGCCTCCTTGCACAATATCATATGCTTCGCGTACGTGCATCAAAATAACAGGACTTTTCATTTATAGAGTGGCTTCCGTGTTTGTTGTTACAAGCGAATCCTTGTACCAAAGAGCAAAAAAAAAAAAAATACAAGTAAAGATATTCTTTGTCAAAATCATCTTGATGTAGTATCATTGCACAAAAACAAGTTCAGCTTCTTATTTAGGGTTTTACTAGGTTGCAAAATTGTATCGTCAACATTAATGGGCCAAGTTCTTTTGTTCTTGATTTTGTTCCTTCGAGCAGGAAGAATAAGTATATTGTTAAATTGTCATTGTTATGTAAGAATAAGACCTGAACAATAATGTTAGGGAATAGCAAGTTATTAGAATATTTTAGTGGGAGTGGCGCAACTTTTTTCACAATGTACAAAGATAAATAAATTAGTGCAACTTTTTCATGTCTATTGTGAGGGAGCGACCGATACCACTCCTCATGTATTGCATTTATGTGTAATATTTCTAAAATATTCTTAATAAAAAGCTTGTGTATATTTAGCTAATTTTTATTTTCACAACTGAATTAAATTTTATGTGTAGAATCTTCAATGTTGATTATAACTTCTTATTTATTTATTTTTATATCATTATAAATATTTTTAATTAAATATTTTATATTTGTCATGTATTGCTACTTTGATATTTTAAGTCTATATGGAATAATTGTAAAATTAATATTAAGCATATATGAGTATAACAATACAAAAAAAAAAAATAAACATCGAATTATCTATGCGTTTGAACAAAAATATTAATTAATCTTCAATATGATTCTTTATCAACAAGGAGAATCATGTAATTGTGTTTACATAATTTTTTTAAAAAACTTATATATATATATATATATATATATATATATATAAGTTTTTCAGATTAATATTGCTGTTATATTTTTATTATTTACTTTTAAGAGATAAAAAATCATATTAAAGATGACCTAATATTTATGTCTAACTCTTTCAGTAGTGTTTGGTGTATAAAAAATTATTAGGTAATATTCAATAAAAAAAATAGTTATTAGGTAATATATGTTTATAGTTGCATTTTGCGGTATACCATCATCTTGTGGAATTATCGGTGTTAAATTCAAATTTAGATATAAGCAATTCAAAGCATCAAGATCATAAAATGCGCACAAATTAAAATCAGGAATTATGTTTAATCGTTACAATTTATATTTGGTAACTAATAAAAATATATCCTTTCAATTATGGATTCAATGTTGATAAAAGTAATAAATAATATATCTTTTTAGGGCCCATTTGCCATACTTGATAGGATAAGAGCTAATAACATAAGACCTAATAGATAAAACTTGAAAGTATAATATCAGATGAACTTTTAATATTATGCAATGTTTGGTATAACACTGTATGAGATATTCTATTTTATATTTTATAATATCATATTTATTTACAAATAATTTTAATATTTTGAATTAATATTAAATAAAATCAAATAATAATAAAATTGGAACTTTTGTTGTAATAATTTTCAAAAACTATATTTATATAAATATTTATTAAAAGTTTACTTTATATCAAATTTTATTATTTATTTCAATATTTATTTATATATTTTATTAGTTAATACCTTATAATTGTTATATTATATATTTTTATTTAAATATTTATTATTTTATTTTATTTATTGTTTATCAATTATTTTTATTTTTATTTTTATCACATAATTAAATTAATATAATATATTATTTGTATTTATTTATTATAAAATAATTTTATTAAAAAAAATTTAGTTATTTTATTATTATTTATTTTAATAAAATATTTAAAAATAAAAGTGATTTTATATGTTAAAAAACTAATCAGGCCTAATACAACTTTCCCATGCTATGTTAAATTATATAGCATTTTGATATATAAGGAGTTATAATGTATAAGATTATATAATATATTGTCTGTACCAAACAATAAATAAGGGCATAACATATATCATTAACTTATATTATCATACTTAATACATCATGAAACACTCCTTTAGTTTTGTATCCAATGCCGATAAAAGTTAATAAAAAAGGAGTAATAATAGATAATGGAGATTTTACCATAAAATTTAATTTAGTTGTGAGAATAAAAATTAGCTAACAATAAAACAAGTTTTTTTATTAAGGACATTTTAAAAATATTACACATAAATATAATTGTGAACACCATATTTTGTCCAAAAAAAATTTTCTTTTTTTTTCAAAAATAAAAATTTTTTACTTTATTTTATTTTATTTTACCAGCCTTTTTTTGGTTCCTTTTTAGCCCATTCTTTGTAAAAAAAAAAAATTAAAATTACCAGCCCAACCCATTTTATTTTGCTGCAGCCCATATTTTGATTTTCTTTTTCTTCTTCAGCCCATGTTCTTTGATCTTCAAACTTAAAGCCAAAAAAAAAAGAAATAAAAAAATAAAAAAAATGAAAAGAAAAGAAAGCTGAACAGAATGATAGCGCATTACGGGTGGAGATAATGAAAACAATTGAAAGGCTGAAAGACCATGCCTGTCATCACCATCAGACCATCCCTTGCAACGTCATTACAGGAGTGTATGATTGATTTGTATGTGTATAAATAAGGCAAAAATCAACAAAGAAGTGGATTAGCAAAATTTTCAGACACATCAATTCAAGTACACTCATATACTGACCATTAGAAATAAAAAAAATTACTCCAAGCAAAGAGCAAGGCAACCATAAATTTCAAACAGAAAACCGGCAGCATATCAGCTAAAATTCAAGCAAAACCAACAAATACAAGGAGTAATCAACAACAATTCAATAGCTACAATAGAGACAGGTATATCATTGTCGTCATCATCAGATCAGAAAAAAAAAAGAGGAAAGAACAGGCCAGTGAGGCCGTAGCCTCTCCCACTACCACCGCGGCCTCCCTTCAATGTCACCATCATCGTCATCTCATTCCTCTCTCAACCTTTATCACGGATGACCGCCACCGCTGCAACTCGTTGAGACCCCCGTCCCCTTGAATCCGCCATACCTCCGTCGCACCTCATCCCAACCACAACAAAACCACTGCTCGCGGCATCCACCCCTCATCAGCCGAGCCAACCCTCCGCGGTCTCCCATCGCGTGAAGCCTCCTTTTTTCTTCCTCCGCCCATCCGCACCATCGAGTGGTATCGCCATTGTAACCAGCCCATCCGGTCGTCTCCTTCGCTTCAGCCGCATGTGCCGCCATGACCTCTTCACCACATGGTAGCCACTGAGAACGGCATCACCTCCTCGAAGCTCCACCCTGTTCGCGACGCGTCCTCCTCGAGAAGCTCGCGAATCTTGAAGCCACCGATCTGCTCCGCCAACAACCGCACGATGCCACCCCCTTGACGGACCAAAACCACGCAGCCGCCGTGAGCAAAGATGGCGTGCAACCCGCCACCCTCAGCCTCACATCGCCGACAACCACAATTGCGGCACACCAGCATCGCCGCGACCTCTTCCTTCGGCTCTTCCTTTCTCTCTTCGTTTCACTCTTTCCCTCTTTCCCTCTCATTCTCGATTTCTCCCTCATCCGCTCCCTTACTCTCTATTCCCTTTTCCTTCTTTGAATTTGTGTGGGTGTGAGTGATTGTGAGTATGCCGTGTGTGTGTGTTAATTTGTGGGTGAGTGGTTACACATGTGTGAGCAAGTGTGTACGCGTGTGTGAGTAGGGAGTGGGTGCGGTCATGAGCCCCACACCCATAATTATTATCATTATTATTATTATTATTATTATTATTTTGTTGATGTTGTTTTATTTTGTTGGATTAGAAATGGAGTTTGTGTGTTTGAGTTTGTTTGTATTATTATCATTTATTTTAACTTTAAAAAAAGATGATTTAATTATTGTTTTGTTTTTTTTGTGAATTATTGTGTTAATATCTTTTTTTTCATAAAAAATAAAATAAAAAATAGTAGTTAGGAGATCTTTTTAGTTTAATTACTTTTACATGTTTATATGTGTTGTTTAAGTTAATTGTGTGCTCATTTTGTACTTAAGAATTAACTTTGTCAATCCATATTTAAATTAATGCTTGTCAAAATGTTTGCCTTCTATTTATCAATAAAAAATCCATTTTCAAAAATTAAAACCGATCAACACATTTCTATTTTAAAATTCCTGTTTCAATAAAATCTACACAACAACTTGTGATATTGATGTATAGCTCGCTATCCTCAAGTTTCACATGAATGTAAGGGTTTATTGTATAGTTTATACTATCCTAAATCCTGTGCAATGGTGGATTTTAATTTTCTTAAAAATTAGCTTCTTAAATAAAATCAATTCAACACACAATCATTTTCTATAAGAACGACGTGAGTTTGAGTTCCTCATTGCACCAGAGGATACGTCGGTGTAGCCAATAACTATCAAGTCAAAATTAATTTTTCATTAAATTGTGTTAGCTTTTAATTTAATTTTATTGTCTTTTTTTAATTATCACTGTTGGGGAAAAATAAATATTATTAAAATTATAATTAATTTGCATAATAAGCTCTAGGGTAACCGTATTTATACGGATGTATTAAGGGTGCAGTGGGATTAAGTTTTCACCCTTCCCTAATCATAATCAGACTCTCAGACTGAAATCTCTTTTAAAAGACCAGTTTTGCAAATCAAAAGGTTTTCCAATTTTAGCCATAATTAAAGTTGGTGGTGACTCCCATTTTATTCAAGTTTATTTTAAAATCGGTCGTCATTTTCCCTCGCGACGCCCTCCGGGTATGTTGTGACAGCTTGGCGACTCCACTGGGGATGTTTGAGATCAAGCCTATTAGAATAAATTATGCACATATTTATAATTTTATTATATTTATTTTTCCCCATAATAACTCTTTTTATTTTTTTTTTATTTTTTTGTGTAAATAATTGTCTTCCTTTTGTAAATATTTGTTAATTTTATCTGTAAATATTTGTTATCTTAGGATAGAGATTTTATTTTTGTATACATTTAGAACCTTAGGGTAGAAGACTTTTGTATATATATGTGCTTCTTTGATTTGTTTTGCAAGGTTGTATATAGTGTTTAGGATTACAAGGTTTGTATGCTCCCTGCACACACTTTCATCATCACTGTCCTTACACATAATTTGGGCTCTATACCTGAGCCTTGGAAAGCCATAGGACAAGAAGGGTTTTGACGTTGTTATTGTGAGGCTTATGTTTCCTTGATAGTCGTCGACTCATTCGCTCAGGTTGTTACTGGAACTATAGGTTGCCATATTGTGACTTCCATGTCCCTATGGTTTAACTCATGAAACTAGGTCTTTATCCTCTCGATAAAGGCAGCCTGGGGACCACAATCTTTTAGGGGTCTAGATCCACCCAAAAGTTGTGCACTGATAGAATGATGCTAGATGCCTACCTCAAATAAGGTTGACCATATAACCAAGCATTAGACTCCACCCTGTTAGGACACAAGGGAGCATACTTCTTTTCTTTTTCCGTCTTTTACACATCATGCATTTGAGGTATCATATAACATTCATCATGGACATTACAACATGCATTATCAGTTTATGTATAAATAATTCATATTTCAATCATGCATGACATTCATATTTTTCTCATTTAGCATGTTCATTTGAGCATTAAAAAAAAGAAAAAGATCCACTTTTTTTTATTTATGCATTCACTTCATGTAGCATGTATATTTATTCATGACATGCATCTCATTCATTTTCTCTCCTTTTGAAGGATCTGTTGATGGCAAAAGAATCACATCATATTAGACAGTAAATGATGGAAAGAGCACAACATATTAGCAATGTGTTCAATTTGAAAATAAACATGCAGGGCTGTATTCATCGTGGACCAAAATCTCCCTTGAATATATAGTCAATTACATTTCTGCCTTATAGGATATTTTCCTTCTGTGCGGAATGTAACAAAGAAGATCAAGTTTTACATTGCTAGTGTGCTCCTAATGAAGTATATTGTTGAATGATAATCACCTGTACTTGAATCCATCACATAGCCTGTCTTATGGACATCATGTCCTTTGAACAAGATATGCATCAAGTTCGATGCTGTCAAAATAAATGTGATTCTCCGCTATCAAAGGGTCTTTAAATTTTTTTTTTTTTATTTGCTTATTTTTTTTTAACCTTTTGTGAAGGTTATCCAACATTTCTCCTTCAAAGAAAGCTTTCTTAAATACCAGTATGTCGGCTAGAGAGCCGTACGAACTACAATCCAGGGTTGAGAAAGAGAAAGCTACCAAGGATAAAGGCAAGGAAAAAGCTATGGCAGCGAATAGCGCTACCAGAGGAAGAAATTTAAGTCAAGAAATTGATAACCTCAAGGAAATGATGAAGTCCATGTTTGGCCCGAAATTTAAGAAATTCATTATTGATACAGTGAATATGGCCAAGGAAAATGCTGGAAATGACGAGCATGAAGAAGGGTCGAGATATGAGAACAATGAAGAGCATGGCTCTGCCAATGACATTGCAAGGGAGTCAGAGCACCTAAAGCTGAAACAAGAGCTACAAGAAAGCATGCAAGAGCATATCCGAATGGTATGTGGGCCTAACCCTTATACCAAAAACCCTCTGGAAAGTTGCAACCCCTATCTATTCTCGAATGGAAGTGGGATAGCATCTCTATAGATTTTGTGACTGGACTACCAAGGACCCAAGCGAATCATGATACTATATGGGTAATAGTGGATAGGTTGACGAAGTCAACCCACTTTCTACCTATTAAAGTGACTCATTCCTTGGATAGGTTGGCACAGTTATACATTTAAGAGATTGTGAGATTACATGGAGTACCATCAACTATAATTTCGGATCGAGATCCGTGGTTTACGTCACGGTTTTGGGGAGCCTTTCAAAAGGCGTTTGGTTCAAAGCTGTGTTTAAGCACAGCTTACCACCCACAAACAAATGGCCAATCCGAAAGAACAATCCAAACCTTGGAGGATATGCTTAGGGCATGTGTTCTAGACCAAAAAGGAAGTTGGGACAAATACCTGCCGCTGATCGAATTCACGTATAACAATAGTTATCACGCGAGCATTGGAATGGCACCGTATGAGGCCCTGCATGGACGGAAGTATCAATCACCCCTATGTTGGTACAAACCTGGAGAGCAAAGTCTGGTTGGACCAGACTTGGTGAGGGAAACAACGGACAGATTAAAAGGATAAGGGATAAGATTCTCACTGCTCAAAGCCGACAGAAAAGCTATGCGGACCAGCGACATAAGCGGATAGAATTTCAAGTAGGAGAGCATGTTTTCCTCAAAATCACCCCCACCACAAGGATAGGTCGAGCAATGAAAGTGAAAAAGTTAAGCCCTCGGTTCCTTGGCCTATTTGAAATCCTCAATAGAGTAGGGTCAATAGCATACCGCATAGCCCTGCTCCCAAGTTTATCCAACCTCCACGATGTCTTCCATGTATCCCAGTTATGGAAATACCAGTCTGACCTAAGTCATGTACTAGAGCCAGAACATGTATAATTAAGAGATGACCTAACATTTAACCTACCTCCCTCGAGAATTGTGGACCGAGGAGTCAAACAGTTAAGGAATAAAACTATACTGTTGGTCAAAGTCGCGTGGGGATGTAGAAAAACCGAAGAATTCACATTGGAGTTGGAGTCCAACATGCAAAGGAGGGGAGTAATGTAACGCCCCGTTTTTCTCTAAACTTTTAAATGACCAAAATGCCCCTGAAGTCATTTTACCTGAAACACGAGAACGACTGGCATCGGCCATCCTCATAGGGCTTTTATGATATATGAAGGGGATTATATGTATATGAATGTTTAACAAAGCAGAAAAATCGCATTCTGAGGTTTCTGCGCAAAAATGACCAAAATACCCCTAACCCGATTTAAGGCAGTTTTAAGTTTTGACTCCGGCCCGAACTTGTTCCGGAGACCAAAACTGATGTTTTGAGGCATGAACTATGTTGGTTTAAGTCTCAGAGGTTCCGGGCAACTTTTGGTAAAAATTATGATTTTACCCCCGCTTAGTGCATTTTAAGCTTAACGAGTTACTTAACTCAAACCTAAGCAATATTAGGCTCTAATGAAAGGTTAATTAATTTCCTCAATTACTCTAGAGTTAACATAATTATTTGAGGTTGGTTAGAACCTAAAATTGCTTAAGGACATTTAAAACTCATTTCTAATTCTTTTCTTTCTTTAAAGAAAAAGCAACTATGGATGCAAGTTTATTTATCATCTTGTTAAGCTCAAAACTTTTAGAGAATTAAACTCTTTAACCTCAATTAATCTTAACAAAGGAAGTGAGCATTAGAGTCCTTGATTATCATGGTTTCAAGAGCCTTATTTCATAGTCTCATCATTAAGCTCATTAAAAGATAAATTATTAGCAAAGAACAAGGAAATAACATGAAATAAAATCCCTACCAAGTTGTTTCTTGTTCTCAAATGTTAAAGCTTGATGTCTTAAGAAGTAAAGAGAAGAAAATCTCCTCTAGATGATGATGGTAACTTCGGCCAAGTGATGATGGAATGGTGAAAGAATTTTTGTTGTGTTCTTGTGTTTGATAATGGAAAGGTTATGTGTTTAGAAGTTGATTTGTGGTTGGTATGTGTATGCTTGAGGTTTAGAGCTTGGTTAGAGGTTGGGAATAGAGTCTCTTGTGTGTGAATGAGGAAGAAGAAGAAAGCTTGAAGTATTGAGAGAATTAGAGAACTTTGAGTAAGAAAACTATCAAGTAAGAAAATGCTAAGGCTAGAAATGTTTGTGTATGCATTTAGGCAATGGAAGAGCTTATATTTATAGGCCAAGGAGGGCTGTATGGCAGTTGCCTTGTGGCTGGAAAAATGGAGTTTTTAGTTCATTTTTCAATTAAAGAAAACATGGAAAAAAGAATGCTTTTATTCTTGTAATAATTTGGTTCATGCATAATGGATGAAAACACTAAAATATGATGCTAATGGGAGACATTATTATTGATCATATCATGGCTGAAATAGGTGGGTTTTCTTTTCAATAAACATAGCCAAAAATAATGCAAAAGAAAGCTAAAGGTATGGTGTTATGGTTGGATATGTTTCTTTGTTGGAAAAACAATTAAAATATGGTGAGAAGGAGACAAGTTGGCCACTGGTTTCTGATTCCTTTAGGATCAGATTGATGATGTTTTACAAGTGGTAAATCATGTATTAGATGTGTATTTACTTAGGTAAAAGATTAGGAATTGATAGATTAGTGAAAATGGTAAAAGGTTAAGTGTTTTAGGATAATACAAGACAAGGTAAAAAGAGAAATCATATACTAGTAAATGAAGTTAATTTCAAATGAGTAAAAATCAATTTGTAACATAGGTTCTAAACTTAAGATAAGAAAATGTAAATGTACAAGATTTTACCTAAACCGAAATCTTAACTTTGATCTCAAATATCACTAATTTCATGAGCTTTCATAATTAAGGAAAGGTTATTTAATTTTACCTTAGGTAATTTTATACTCTAATTACCTCAGTAATTTTTTTTAACCTTAGGTAATTAATTTAAACTCAAGGTTGATGGATGAAATCAATGAGGTCAAATAGAGCTTTAATACTATCTTAATTACACAAGTAAATCTATTTAGTACAACTAGGGGTAAAAAGGTAATTTCACATAAAAATTCCCTGTAATTATTGGACATTCTTAAATTATACTTGAAATAGCTATTTTGAACCTTTGAGTGAAAACAAAATTCAAAGATTATATAATTTTATGTAAAATTACTGTAAGGGTAAAACGGTAATTTTACTTACGATAAAAATTGAGAATTGAGATTTTACCTCTAAGGCACCTATAATCCTCATCAATCATAAAACTAACCCCTCAAAGATAATTTAGATTGGTTATTCTTGATTTCTAGGTAAAAATGACCTCAGGGGCATTTTGGTCATTTTACACGTACAGAAAAATCGGGGTTTGCGATTTTCGCACGAATAGCTAATCAAGTCTCCTATGATGTTTCTCTAATGTCATATTCCTTTATTGAGGATTATTTGACCTCGAATTACATGTAAAAATTACCTAGGGGCATTTTGGTAATTTTCACATAGCAGTAAAAATTGGGGCGTTACAGGTTCTGCCTTATGCATTTCCAGCACCTTAAATCATGTTTTGGGTGGTCTAAATATGTTTAAATACCTTACCAAGTATATGATAATTGTTCTAGACATTTTAGAGCATGCTTAGTTACTTTAATTGCTTGAAATGTGAATTCTAGAACCCTATAGGTATAGAAAATATGAATTATGTTCCAACTTGATTAACATCCATAGAATCACATTATATGATATCTAGATCAGTGAGAGTGACTCATAATTGGCTTAGGTATTAATTATTGCATCATAGCAAAAATCGGATGTGAGAAAGGGTCTAAAATGCATCTTTTAAAACACCGTAATTCATCTAATTTAGCTTACTGCCTAATGCTGTCCAGCCATAATTAATTAGGTTTTAGGACTTAATAAATTATGGTAATGAGGTTAATCAATCCCTTAGAGGTATGATAAAATAATTTGGAAGTTTGAGGTTACCCAATTGAAGGTTTTCACTCTTAAGGGAAAGGTTTATGCACTACTATGTTAATGATGAATTGGTGTTTACCTCATAACTTGTATGATGCTATGTGAACTATTATTCTTAAATGATAGTTTTATTATTGCATGTGATTGATACCTATGTTGTAATCAAAGATATGCAACATGCATGACACTAAGTGGCATACCAATAAAACATGCTAAGACTTAAGGTGACTTAAACTATGTGAAAATGATCCTTGAACCACCAAACCAAGGGTGGGGATGAGGTGATTCTAGCCCCCTAGACCCGTACTTTAAGTCGAGACCTTTAACTTATCAAAAGGGATAAGTCCATGTGCTAGTGACGACTAGCATGGTATGAGCTCATAACCTAGAACTTTCTCCAAAGGGAGATCAATTAGGGTGGCCCCAGGAAGAAAATGATGAGGTTTTAATGTCACCTAAAGTAACCAAGATAAGTTACCATGTACCATGTTCAAAGAACTATGATTTTATGCACCATGAAATATGAGTTTATGTGTCATGATCCATGATATAAGGAACCATGTTTTATGATTTGAGTTTCATGATTTATAGACTATGTAACCAAGGGGTTTTCATAATTAAAAGGAACGGGCCTCAGAAGTTAACATTTTCAAACTTCATAATTGAACCCTTATATGCCCATGTTTTTACTAAGAAACTGAGGTCCCTGGAGACATAGATGATGACACTTAGATATGAGGAAAAACCCTACTGAGTTTCTTTAGTAAGAAATCTCACTCCCTCTATCTCTTTCTTTCCGTCACGTCTCTAGATTTGGATGGCGACGTTCATGCTCTACGTTGAGACACGCACATGGGAGTTCCACCATGATCCGGAGCACGGATCATACCATTTTGAGGGTCGTTGCACAGTTCGTGTATTCATGTTTCCCGGACAGCCGTTTGCTCACCTTGTAAATAGCTTTCTTTTCTCACCCATGTCGCCTTATGGTGATGACATGGTTTTTGAGCGTGTTCGTGCACACAACGAAAGGATTCTCCGGACCTACACTACAAGCTCGGGCACCGTACCCGAATACGTACCTCGCTCACAGCATTTAGAGGAGGACCCTTCAAAGGAGCCACCCGCCCACATATATGGAGAGGACTTTGTCCCCACTCCCCCTCGTATGCCAGCAAGCAGCGAGGAGAAGGTTACCCAGCCACGGAGGTCTCAGATGCCCGAGATGCGACCCCAACATGGAGGAAGTGTCCGAGTGCCCACTCCTGCTGAGCTTCGCCCGTGGATAGGCTACATCCCACCTCACCCGTGACTATAGGCACATGGCTTAAAGGGTAGTCCTTAGTGCATGCACGACACGTAGTTAGGATAAACCTTCTTTTGTGTTAAGGTTATCCATTTCAGATGCACTTGGGTATAAGTGTTCTCTTGCATGAATCCTTTATATTTTTATGTATTTCCTCCTTTTCAGTTGTATTGTATTCTATGTATTGAACAGTCCGGCCATTATTGGTGGGAATTTTATATATTAATGCATGAAGTATTTCAGTATATGTATTCATGATGCTGTGGATGGAGCCTTTATGTGTTTGCATTTCCGTGCTTTACGATATCGTTCGATTGCGTTATATGCAGCTCATACTTTATCGAGGTTTTGTTACAAAAAAAATTGGCTCGTATTTTCAGAAAGTAATTTCAAAGGTAATGGAACTAAATCAAGAAGTAACGACTAATATTTAGGCTCAGTACATGCTAGTAGTATTGGGTTGAATATTAGGGTGTTACAGTTTGGAAGGTGTCACATGGGAATGGTATATGCAGATGGACCGAGCACAGATCAGGTGTTGGGAAGACCTGGCTCAGGCTTTCACAAACCAATACAAGTTTAACTTGAATGTTGCACCTACTAGAGATCAGCTGAAAGGGATGAGGAAAAAGGAAAATATGTCTTTTAAAGAATATTCCCAAAGATGGAGGGCCATGGCTAGAAGGGTTATCCCACAAATGTTAGAGCAAGAAATGTGCTCTTATTTCATTCGTACACTAGAAGGTCCTTTTTTCAAGAATATGTTGGGTACCCATGTCAAAGAGCTTGTCAATTTAGTTGAAATCGAAGAAAGGATTAAGACTAACATCCAAGAAGGGAATATAGAGATAGAAGCAAGTGAGTCTCAATCAAAGAAGAGTTCCCATTTTAAGAAAAAGGAGAATATCGTTAACTACATCCACTCTCAACAATCCATTCCCCTACTAAGCCACTATCCCACTTACCTACACACACAACACCCATCTTACCAACAATATCCATCCCCAAGAGCCATTTCACCACCAATACCATATACACCGTAACCCCACCAACGATACCTAGACCTCACCAAACACCACCCAAGACCCATCAGACAAGTAATCCCTTCACAACTCCTTCACCGTCCAATACCAACAATACACATAGACCTCCAATAGAGAACCGACCCTTACCCGATTTTCACATGAGCCATGCCAAGCTGTTTAAACACTTGTGTAGAGACAACTTGCTAGACCCACGTCTGGGGAAGACCTTTATGCCACCATATCCTCGGTGGTACAATCCAAATCAGACATGTGCTTACCATTCCAATTCCCCGGGACACTCAGTTGAAGATTGTTATGGATTCAGAAGTGCAATATGGCGTTTAATTGATCATGGTGCTATTAAGTTAGAAGAGGAATCAAGACCACACATAAGGAATAACCCGTTCCCCAATCATGGTGGAGGACAGGTGAATTCTATCTGCTATGGGGAGATTATAAGTCAAGGAGTGGAGAATGCCAAGCTCCCGATGAAGGAGATCTTGGAAGCACTAAAAAGGGCAAGTTACGAGATGGAAGTTGAAGGAGAGAAAGGTAAAAGGACGGTAAAAGGTGACGAAGTTGACTTATTCTGTGAGTGTTCTGGAATAAAGCACCACATAGAGGAATGTCCAAAGTTGAAGCTCTACATTGACAAGATGATCAAACTAGGAGTGCTTGGTGTACCAAAGAAAGTCAAACAAAGTATCAATATGATCCATCATGTACCCCATGTTTTTAAAGTCTACAACCAAGAGCCAGCACTTGTTTTCAAAGTGCCCAAGCCATTTCCTTATGAAAGTGACCATGCAATTCCATGGAGGTATGAAACACTGGTGGAACCCAATTCATCAATGATATCTTCCAGTCTAAGAGCAATACTTGTCTTCAAGGTATTTAGATTGCCCTCCCATCTTGCAACCTATGTAGAGCCTAATTGCCCAGAAGTGACGAACATGGCAATAAAGAATCCTCAACATTGGAATCCATAACAAATGTTACGGGAATAGGGGGAATTACTGGGAGTGGCAGGTGTTATACTTCCGAGAAGTTATTGAGGAACCCCCAGGTGATAGACTCCCAAGCGGTGCATGTAAAAAAGAACATAAGGAAAAGCCACGAAGAAGAAGAAGAAGGAGAATTTCTAAAGATAATGAAACAAAGTGAGTATGATGTGGTGGATCAGCTGAAGAAACCACCGGCAAAGATCTCACTTTATTCCTTAATCTTATCTTCGGATGCTCATCATAATGCAATCAAAAGGGTGTTGGATCAAGCATACATATCCAAAGACATAACCCCTAATAGGGTTAAAGGAATTGTGGGTGCCTTTAGAACAGCTAATGCCATCACCTTCACAGAAAATGAAGTCTTCCCTTATCTAGCAGGGTGCCCGAAGGTGTTCCACATCACTTTGAAATGCCAAGGTTGCAACATCGCGAAAGTATTGATTGATGGAGGATCGGCCTTCAATGTGCTTCCTTACGCCATTTTGCAACAACTCCAAATTGATCCCTCTGCTATTAAACCAAGTGGAACCATTGTTAAGGCGTTTGATGGGTCTTTGAGGAAGATCATGGGAGCTATTGATCTTCAGCTGCAAATTGGGTCAACTACCTTCACGACTACATTCCAAGTGATGGATATTGATCCAGAGTACACGATGCTGTTAGGAAGACCTTGGATTCATGAGGCAGGTGCTGTTCCCTCTATGCTTCATCAGAGGGTAAGGTTTATAGATAATGGGAAACTCATCATTGTCAAAGGGGAAGAAGAATTGTTGGTGACTAAACCGGTGTCAGTGCCATATGTTGATTGTGCTGAAGACACTCTTGAGGTATCATTCCAAAACCTTGAGATAGTAGAGCCAGTGGAATCAAAATGTGGTGTGCATTAAGTAGCTGCTCGAATAATGCGCAAAAGTGGATTTGAAGAAGGAAAATGATTAGGGAGCCAGTTGCAAGGAATCAAGAACCCAATCTCACTTCCTGACAATCTTGGGAAGTTTGGTCTCCGGTACGAAGCCGCAAATGATCAACAGTTTTTTAAATCCATTAAGAAGAAAATCCCACATATCAGAGATAAGTTTCTTGCACTTGCAGAAGTGATGGTGATAGAAGCAGATAAAGCTGTTAGCACCCTTGGAGGAACCAAGGAAATACCTCGGCTAATCTACCTTAGTCTCGAGCCATTAAACAATTGGGATTCTGTGCCCTTAGATGATTGGTTTTATCTAGAGTAATGGACGCTTTAGTTGCTTTGTTGCACTTCAATATCAATTGAATAAGATGATTATGCATGGTTTTCTTTCTTTTCTATTCTCTTTTCATCTTTTTTATTTTTCTTTTTTCTTTTATTTATTTCAGGTCTCATCTTAATTCCAGGGACTCATCTCCTTCAGATTCGCTATCCTGTGCAAATGATTGTGAAAACCCATTAACTGATTATTTTGTTACAACAGACTTGAAAAAAAATGAACAAGATGAAGATCCCGAGTTGTGCCAACAATTTGCCAAAATCATAGATTCAATGGAGAAAGGGATAAATCCACATGATGAGGTTGTTGAAATTGTGAATTTGGGAACTGATGAGGATAAGAAAAAAGTGAAAATAGTTGACAACCCAGAAAGAGAAAAAATGATTGCACTATTCTGTGAATTCCTGGATATTTTTGCTTGGTCCTACAAAGATATGCATGGGTTGGACCCAAAGATGGTGGCTCACAAGATTCCACTAATTGAAGGAATAGAACCTAAGCGACAGAAATTAAGAAGGATGAGCCCAGAAATGTCGCTCAAAATCAAAAAGGAAGTCAAAAAGCAACTTGATGCTGGTTTCTTGGAGGTTCCACTCTACTCGAAATGGATAGCCAATATAGTACTTGTGCCGAAGAAGGATGGAAAGTTCCGAATGTGCGTGGATTATCGAGACCTGAATAAAGCAAGCCCAAAAGATAATTTTCCTCTTCCGCATATAGATGTTCTAGTTGATAACACAGCTAGAGGCCATCGGTTCTCTTTCATGGATGGTTATTCAGGTTACAATCAAATCTTCATGGCAGAAGAAGACAAGGAGAAAACATCATTTGTCACTCAGTGGGGAGTGTTTTGCTATAGGGTTATGCCATTCGGACTAAAGAATGCTGGGGCAATGTACCAACGAGCGATGGTGACTCTTTTCCATGACATGATTCATAAGAAGCTAGAGGTGTATGTGGATGACATGGTAGCAAAGTCACAAGAAGGAGAAAGTCATGTTGCAATGCTCAAGAAACTATTTGAACGGTTGAGGATTTACAAACTTCGACCAAATCCAGCAAAATGCACCTTTGGAGCATCTACAGGAAAATTGTTGGGGTTCATTGTTAGCAAGAAGGGTATTGAAGTGGACCCAGACAAAATTAAAGTCATCCAGAACATGCCAACACCCAAGACAGAGAAGGAAGTTTGAGCCTTCTTAGGCTGACTGAATTACATAGCAAGATTCATCTCCAATCTGACGCACACTTGCGAGCCGATATTCAAGCTATTGAAGAAGAATCATTCGAGCAAATGGGATGACAAGTGTTAAGAGGCCTTTGACAAGATCAAGAATTACCTTTCAAATGCACCTCTCCTAGTTCCACCAACACCAGGGCGACCACTCATACTATACCTCACAGTATTGCATGGGTCTATAGGGGCAATATTGGGTCAGCATGATGAATTTGGTCGAAAGGAGCAAGCCATTTACCACTTGAGCAAGAAATTCAATGACTGCGAGTCCAGGTATCTAGCTATTGAGAAGACTTGTTGTGCACTAGTATGGACGGCAAAGAGATTATGACAATACATGCTCTATTATATGACTTTTCTCATATCTCAGATAGACCCCATGAAGTGCATCTTTGAAAGCCTGCATATCTCCCTGAGAATGTCTAAATGGCAAGTAGCTCTAATAGAATTTGACATCAAGTATGTGACCAGAAAATCTATAAAAGGAAGTGTGATAGCTGATCAGCTGGCTGAAAACCCGCTTGAAGAATATCAGTCGATGGAGCTTGAATTTCCTGATGAAGATGTCCTAGCAGTTGTAGAAGAGAACAGTGAAAATAAGGAAGAAGATGATTTAGTATGGAAGATGTACTTTGATGGTGCAGTCAATATCCGAGGGAATAAGGTTGGAGCGGTCTTAATATCCCCTGATGGAAAACAGTTCCCAATTGCTGTGAAACTGACATTTGATTGTACTAACAACATGGCCGAATATGAAGCATGCATAATAGGTCTAAAAGCAGCAATATCCCTTGATGTGCAATTCCTAGAGGTCTATGGAGATTCAGCCTTAATCATTTTTCAAGTCAATGGAGAATGGCGAGTCAAAGAACATAGGTTACTATCATACTTTGATCATCTTATGAGCTTAAAAGATGAATTCAAGGATGTCAGTTTCCATTACCTACCTCGCGATTAGAATCAGTTTGCAGATGCTTTAGCTACCTTGGCTGTGATGACTAAGCTCGATCTGGAAGTAGAAGTGCAACCTTTGCAAGTGATAGTTAGAAGAGAGCCAGCATACTGTTCCAACATTGAAGACGAGCGAGATGGCCGACCATGGTTCTACGATATTAAGAAGTTAATCAAGGAGAAAGCATATCCTGCAGCGGCGAACGAGAATGACAGGAAGACACTCAGACAATTATCAATGTCGTTCTTCCTCTCGGTGGAAATATTGTATAAAAGGAGCTACGACGGAGTTTTGTTAAGGTGCGTCGATGCTAGGGAAGCGAACTCCATCTTATTAGAAGTCCATGAGGGTATTTGTGGTACTCATGCTAACAGACACATGTTATCCCGTCAGATTCTCAAGCAAGGATACTATAGGCTAACAATGGAAAAAGACTGCATAGAGTTTGTCAGAAAATGTCACAAATGCCAAATCTATGCTAATCGAATCCATTCTCCTCCTGTGCCATTGCATACTCTTACATCACCTTGGCTATTTGCAATGTGGGGCATGGATGTCATAGGGTCAATCAACCCTAAAGCCTCCAATGGGCATCGATTCATTCTGGTAGCTATTGATTATAACACCAAATGGCTAGAGGCCGCTTCCTATGTCAATATGACATGGAAAGTGGTAGTGAAGTCTCTGAAGAATAACATCATTTGTAGATACGGATTGCCAGAGAGGCTCATCATAGATAATGCCACAAATTTCAACAATGCAGATGTACAGAAACTATGTGAGCAATTCAAGATTAAACACCATAACTCGGCTCCTTATTGACCAAAGATAAATGGGGTTGTGGAAGCAGCAAACAAGAACATCAAGAAGATCCTGGGGAAGATGGTGGTCACATACAAGGATTGGAGTGATATGTTGCCTTATGCATTACATGCCTACCGAACTTCTGTCAGATCCTCAATTGGGGCAACTTCGTATTCGCTGGTGTATGGGATGAAGGCAGTAACACCCATAGAAGTGGAAATACCATCTTTAAGGGTCTTGGTGGAAGCTGAATTGGAAAAAGCCAAGTGGGTAAAAATGAGATATGAGCAATTGAACATACTCGAAGAAAAATGGCTGAATGCAGTCTGCCATGGTCAGTTATATCAGAAAAGGATAGCTAAAGCATTTAATAAGAACATTCGCCCTCGAACATTCCAATTTGGCGACCTTGTTCTAAAGAAAATTTTGATAAATCAAGAAGATAATAGAGGCAAGTGGGTCCCCACACATGAAGGCCCTTACATCATAAAAGATGCATTTTCTGGAGAAGCATTGATCTTGACTGATATGGAAGGCAATGTACTTGCAAAACTGATCAATTCAGATGCCGTGAAGAAATTCTTTGTTTGAAAACTGAAAATAAGTAAAAGAAAAAAGAAAAAAAAAAGAGAAAAAGCTTGTTAGGTTGAAAACCCAGAAGGGCGGCCTAGGCAAAAATTAGAGCACATAAAGCAAATGAAAATGCTAAGTCAAAAACCTGAAAAGGCGGCCTATGTAATGGTGAAAGTTGAGTCAACGATCGAGAAGCTATGTGGAATATGGAAACTGGGGCAATTTGATCATGATATTGTTGGAAACACAATGAAGGATTGCACTCGCCATCATGGATTTTGAGTCTGGTGTAGCCAATAAATTAGTGAAATGGGTTGATCACATGAAAATAGCACTACCAATCTTTTCTCCCTTCATTCCTAATAGTTCTTGAAATCCTGTAAATACTTTCTAGTTTCAAATCCAATAAAATCATCTTTCTTCCCCTCTGTGTCCCTGTTTATCTTTCATTTCTACCAAGATCTTTACCTATATATTCTGTTTGAAAACCATGCATAATCATGATGTTATAATTGAAATACAACTAAGAGACTAATTTGCTAACAATACTCATAGATGAAAAGTCAAGCAGAGGGCTCGTGGGTCAAAATTGAATCACAAAGGAAATGAGACAGGGAAATCAAGGTATAAAGTGAGAGCGCAATGAAAGGACTGGAGCAAAAAGGGGATGTTGAAGTGCCACTAGAAGAAGATACACTTGAAACCTGCAACAGAAAAGCTCACAGAATTACTCATCTGGAGAGACGGATCATTGTTGGGATAGACAAATACTTTCTTGAAGGACAATACGAAGATACTTCAAACTGGGGCAATTTTATTTTCTTTGAAAGCTATTGTCATCATTCTGTCACAGAACACATCATCTCTGCATCAGTCTTGTATCAATTCATCATATTTCATCAAAATTGTGATCCATACATTTGATTTTCACACACTTTCAAAAAAAAAAAAAAAAGTGCTGCTTTCACTTTATTTTCACAATTTATCAGCTTTCACAATTTACTGCTTTCACATTTACCAGCTTTCACATGCTTTTACTGCTTTCACGTTTACTTCTACAAGCTTTTACTACTTTCACGTTTACTTCCATAAGCCTTTACTGCTTTCACGTTTATTTCCACAAGCTTTTACTACTTTCACGTTTACTTCTACAAGCTTTTACTGCTTTCACATTTACTTCCACAAGTCTTTATTGCTTTCACGTTTATTTCCACAAGCTTTTACTGCTTTCACGTTTACTTCCACAAGCTTTTACTGCTTTCACGTTTATTTCCACAAACTTTTACTACTTTCACGTTTACTTTCACAAGCCTTTACTACTTTCACGTTTACTTTCGCAAGGTTTTACTGCTTTCACATTTATTTTCACAAGCCTTTATTGCTTTCACGTTTATTTTCACAGACTTTTACTGCTTTCACGTTTACTTTCATAGACTTTTACTGCTTTCATGTTTACTTTTGTAAGGTTTTACTGCTTTCACGTTTATTTTCACAAACTTTTACTGCTTTCACGTTTATTTTTGCAAGCTTTTACTGCTTTCACGTTTACTTTCGCAAGTTTTTATTGCTTTCACATTTACTTTCACAGACTTTTACTACTTTCACGTTTACTTTTGCAAGCTTTTACTGCTTTCACATTTACTTTCACAAGCCTCTACTGCTTTCACGTTTACTTTCGCAAGCCTTTTACTGCTTTCACGTTTATTTTCACAAGCTTTTACTGCTTTCACATTTATTTTCACATCTGTTTACTCTGTTTTCACATTATAAATGAAAACAAACAACAACAAAAAATTCACATGTCTTTACTCAGTTTTCACTTTTATTTACTTTAAATTTCACATGCATTGCTTCTGCAGATTTCATATTCACATTTCGTCTGTATTTCCTTTCATAGATTCCATTCTTATATACTTCATTCAAAGTTTGCATACATTTCCTCTCACAAATCTCATTCTCATATGCTTTACATATGCTTTCGCAAATACTCTTGAATTTTCACATGCATTAGTCGTGTGCATTCATCATTTAACATCATTCATCATATCATTTCACAACGTCATCACGCATTCATTGTGCATTGGATCTCTAGCACCGTCCAATAGAACTTGTTTTGTATTGTTGTTATGCATTCATCATTTTCATCAGCATCATCACCATGCATCATATGTTCGGACAAAATATGTGTTCATATCTTTATTTTCCTCTTACAGCAAAATATTAAAGTCACAAGCTTTATATTTTTCAGTAAGAAACAAATAAAGAGGGGCAACTGTGAATACCATATTTTGTCCGAAACTTTTTTTCTTTTTTTTTTCAAAAATAAAAATTTTTTATTTTATTTTATTTTATTTTATGTTTTTTTATTTTATTTTTTATTTTACCAGCCTTTTTTTTGTTCCTTTTTAGCCCATTCTTTGTAAAAAAAATAAATAAATTACCAGCCCAACCCATTTTATTTTGCTACAGCCCATATTTTGATTTTGTTTTTCTTCTTCAGCCCACGTTCTTTGATCTTCAAACTTAAAGCCAAAAAGAAAAGAAATTAAAAAATGAAAAAATGAAAAGAAAAGAAAAGAAAATTGAACAAAATGATAGCGCATTATGTGTAGAGATAATAAAAACAATTAAAAGGCTGAAAGACCATGCCTGTCATCATCATCAGACCATCCTTTGCAACATCATTATAGAAGTGTATGATTGATTTGTATGTGTATAAATAAGGAAAAAATCGACAAAGAAGGGGATTAGCAAAATTTTTAGACACATCAATTCAAGTACACTCATATACTGACCATCAGAAATCAAAAAAAATTACTCCAAGCAAAGAGCAAGGCAACCAGAAATTTCAAATAGAAAACCGGCAGCATATCAACTAAAATTCAAGCAAAACCAACAAATGCAAGGAGTAATCAACAACAATTCAACAGCTACAATAGAGACAGGTATATCATTATCATCATCATCACATCAAAAAAAAAAAAAGGGAGAGAACAGGCCAGGGAGGCTACGGCCTCTCCCACCACCACCGCGGCCTCCCTTCAATGTCACCAACATCGTCATCTCATTCCTCCCTCAACCTCCATCACGGGTGACCGCCACCGTTGCAACTCGTTGCGACCCCTGTCCCTTTGAATCTGCCATACCTCCGCCGCATCTCATCCCAGCCACAACAGAACCATTGCTCGCAGCATCCACCCCTCATCAGCCGAGCCAACCCTCCGCAATCTCCTATCGCGTGAAGCCTCCTTTTTTCTTCCTCCACCCATCCGCACCATCGCGTGGTATCGCCGTTGTCACCAGCCCATCCGGTCGTCTCCTCCGCTTCAGCCGCATGTGCCGCCGTGACCTCTTCACCGCACGGTAGCCACTGAGAACGGCAACACCTCCTCGAAGCTCCACCCTGTTCGCGGTGCCTCCTCCGCGAGAAGCTCGCAAATCTCGAAGCCACCGATCTGCTCTGCCACGAGATGGTGTGCAACCCGCTATCCTTAGCCTCACACCGCCGACAACCACATCCACGGCGCACTAGCATCACCGCGGCCTCTTCCTTCGGCTCTTCCCTTCTCTCTTCATTTCATTCTCTCCCTCTTTCCCTCTCATTCTCGATTTCTCTCTTATCCGCTCCCTTACTCTCTGTTACCTTTCCCTTGTTTGAATTTGTGTGGGTATGAGTGATTGTGAGTGTGCCGTGTGTGTGTGTTAATTTGTGGGTGAGTGGTTACACTTGTATGAGCAAGTGTGTGCACATGTGTGAGTGGGAAATGGGTGCGGTGATGAGCCCCACCCCCAGAATTATTATTATTATTATTATTATCGATGTTGTTTTATTTTGTTGGATTAGAAATGGAGTTTGTGTGTTTGAGTTTGTTTGTATTATTATCATTTATTTTAACTTAAAAAAACAAAAAAAAAAGATGATTTAATTATTGTTTTGTTTTTTTAGTGAATTTTTGTGTTAATATCTTTTTTTTCATAAAAAATAAAATAAAAAATAGTAGTTAGGAGATCTTTTTAGTTTAATTACTTTTACATGTTTATATGTGTTGTTTAAGTTAATTGTGTGCTCATTTTGTACTTAAGAATTAACTTTGTCAGTCCATATTTAAATTAATGCTTGTCAAAATGTTTGCCTTCTATTTGCCAATAAAAAATCCATTTTCAAAAGTTAAAACCAATCAACACATTTCTATTTTAAAATTCCTGTTTCAATAAAATCCAGTTAACAACTTGTGATATTGATGTATAGCTCGCTATCCTTAAGTTTCACAAGAATGTAAGGGTTTATTTTATAGTTTATACTATCCTAAATCTTGTGCAGGGGCGGATTTTAATTTTCTTAAAAATTAGCTTCTTAAATAAAATCAATTCAACACACAATCATTTTCTACAAGAACGACGTGACTTTGAGTTCTTCATTGCACCAAAGGATACGTTGGCGTAGCCAACAATTATCAAGTCAAAATTAATTTTTCATTAAATTGTGTTAGCTTTTAATTTAATTTTGTTGTCTTTTTTAATTATAACTGTTGGGGAAAAATAAATATTATTAAAATTATAATTAATTTGCATAATAAGCTCTAGGATAACCGTATTTATACAGATGTATTAGGGGTGCAGTGGGATTAAGTTTTCACCCTTCCCTAATCATAATCAGACTCCCGAACTCAAATCTCTTTTAAAAGACCAATTTTGCAAATCAAAAGGTTTTTCAATTTTAGCCATAATTAAAGTTGGTGGCGACTCCCATTTTATTCAAGTTTATTTTAAAATCGGTCATCATTTCCCATCGCGGCGCCCTCCGGGTACGTTGTGACAATAATAAATAAGGAGTAACATTGGACAAATGGGAATGGAAAAATCCCCTCCCCTATTGTCATCTCCACTGCTTATTTTAGTTAGTTCACCAAAACACTTTTCGTAATGTAATCACCTCTATTTACATATTGAATTAGGTATATATTTAGTTGGTATGCATTGCCAATAATAATGTGCTGAAAGACAAATACATGCTTCTCCATCCACAAGTTTGAAGCTGCATTGAGATATTTTTTAGATTTTTAAAAGAATCTTAAATCTCAATCCTTTGGCTATTTTTTTATCTTTCTATTTCAAAGCTAAATATGTAACTATGTATGGTTATCTTGTTAAGTTTTTAGATAAATTACACTCCTCTCCCCTGAGGTTTGCTAAAAGAATCTTAAATCTCAATCCTTTGGCTATTTTTTTATCTTTCTATTTCAAAGCTAAATATGTAACTATGTATGGTTATCTTGTTAAGTTTTTAGATAAATTACACTCCTCTCCCCTGAGGTTTGCTAAAAATATAACTAGTTTCTTCTCTTTTTATCCACTTGATATTTACCTTCTCTCATCTAAATAAAAACAAATAGATCTAATCATTGTAAATGGAAAAAAGATCTTGGTTGGTAAAAAGTGGAGTTCATCCGAGAGAAAATAGACCTCGGCGGAAGGAATAGGTGCTCGATTGAGAGAAATTAGAACTTGGCCGAGAAGAAATAGATCTCAGCTGAATGAATATATCTTCACCACCTGTTAGCCAAGCTCTTCTTTGACCGAGTTCTATTTCCTCTCGAATGACCTCTATTTTCTATCAATCGAGCTATTCCTCCACTAGCCGAGCTCTGTTTCCTCTCGCACGAGCTCCACTTTCTTCCAAACCGAGATCCTTTTTCATTAATAGTGATTAAGTCCATTTTTTTTCATTTAAATGAAAGAAGGTAAATGTCAGGTGGACAAGTACATAGAGTGTTGGTCATATTTCATCAAACCTCCGAGGAGGTAAGTGTAATTAATCCTGATTTTTTTTTTTTTGTGTTTTAGGAGATGGAAAAAGCTAGAGCTGAAGAGAATAATGAAGCATAGTGCATAAAACCCAACAACATTTTGCCAGGAGTGTGGTGCTAGTTTCACAAAAGGTGCCTATTTGCTGCAGCACATGCAAAACCATTCTCCTGAGGTATTTCCTTAATTAAACACGACAATGTTTATTTCTCTATCCAAGCCCTTTTGTATCTGATCCACTTACTGAGATTTGATATTATAGATTAAATTTTGAATGGGTAAACAATTAGAGTGGAGAGCTAAATATTGGAAGTTAGGAAATTAATGATTTCAATTGTTCTTTCAACCGAAGCTGCGCATTTTTTCAAGAAAAGTATCTTTTAAAATATACTATAATCATTCTAAAACTAAGGATTTTATAGTGTAAAGCATTGGATCCCACGCAAAGAACTCCAGAATACATGAGGCAGCATGTTTGGACTTGATGGATTAGTATCAGGTGGGGAGACCTCCCGCGACGCTCCATCAAGGACGCCTCAGACACGCTTTGTCCAGAATGAGGTTGGCAATTCGCTCTCTTGTGTCTTGTTCCTGTTAAACCATATTAAATTGACACTAGTTGTGTTTTGTTCAGCATCTTTTTTACACTTCTTTTGATTGTTTCAGAGGCAGTGTTGTTAAAAAATTATTAAACTAAGCCTAGTTAGTCTTGCACTGCCATGTGTTGGTTGTAAAGAAACTAAAATTGCTACTGACCAAAACTTGTAATGCAATGGTTTCTTAAAACTTACAACACCTACACGTCACACTACTACACTTGATGAGTATGACTTACCTTGCTGCATGTTAGTTACTTCAACATTGGGTTTTTGTTTTGTTTAAATATTTTATTAGCTTATGAAGCCTATATAAGGCAAAGCTATGTACCATTAGTCCATCAAGTTATGAAAGTCAATAAATTTCCTCTTTGATTGTATGTATCAGTAAAAGCAAAAAAATATTATGTTATTTTTAGTGAGTTTTTGATATCAAATTGATATCAAAACTGATTAAATCTAGAGCCAATTTATTTAAAAAAGTGTGTGAGGAACAAGAGTGTTCTCAAATAGTTAGTGTCATTATGACAAACAATTACAATACTATTTGGTCAAGTCCCAAATTAGATGGAAAATATAAGGGCTCAAAATATTTGGAGCCTTGTTAACCCGAGTTTATAAGAAGGAGCTGATGAAGCTGCTCAAAGGAGAGATCAATTGGCACTGTCACAAATTTATCAAGGAGTAGATTATTCTGTGTTTGGCAAAATTGCTAATGTCAAAACCGCCAAAGAAGCTTGGGATATTTTGAAGCTATCTTATAAAGGTGTAGAGAAGGCACAAAAATCAAAATTTCAATCATTGCGCAGAAAATATGAGAGGTATGAAATGACTAGCTCAGAAACTATTGAATAATATTTTTCTCGTGTTACTAACCTTGTTAATAAGATGAGAGTCTATGGAGAGAAGATTTCAGATAGTACGGTGGTAGAGAAAATTCTACGCACCATGCCGATGAAGTTTGATCATGTGGTGACTATAATATTGGAATCACATGATACAAATAAAATGACAAATTGCAGAATTCCAAGGTAGTATAGAAAGCCAAGTCAACAGAATTTTGAGAAAGATAGAAAAAACAATTGAAGAAGCCCTGAAAAGCCAGGTGAATCTAAACAATGATCCTGAATCAAACTATAATGGAGAAGCAAGAGGTTAAGGCTATAATAATAGAGGCAGAGGCAGAGGAGGTTTCAGACGAAGAGGTTGTGGTAGTAACTATAGTCAAGGAAGAGGCAACAGTTTCAGACCACCTACCTAAGGAAGAGGTGGAAGCAATTTTGGGCTTGCTAGTCAAGGAAGAGAAAGAAATAACTACTACCAGGAAAGAACAAATTTCAACTGCTTCCACTACAGGAAATTTGGTCACAAAGCTGCAGATTGTAGATTCAAGCAGATGAGTCAAAATAATTTTAACAGTCAAGCGAATGTTGCTGAAAGCCAAAGCCAAGAAATTAGTGAGATTTCTAATCTACAAAGTCTTTTTTTGACAAGCAATTCTTTTTCAGAAGATAAAAATACATGGTATTTGGATACTGGCTATAGCAATCATATGTGTCACAAAAAGGAATTATTCTCTTCACTTGATAAGTCACTTAAGTCATCTATTACATTTGACAACAATACAAATATTCGTATTTTGGGAAAAGATTAGATGGAAATAAAATTGAAATATGGTTCTCACAATTTCATTTCTAATATGTTTTATGCTCTTGGACTTTATCACAATCTGTTGAGTATTGGACAGTTGTGAGAGAAACGCCATAACATACAGATTTATCAAGGTTACTGCATAATATTTGATAAGGATGGAAGGTTTATTACAAAGGTAAAAATGACTTTAAATAGAATTTTTCCATTGAAAATGTAACGTGAAAAATTTTCCTGCTTGAGTTATGTGATACCTAATAATAATTGACTGCGGCATATGTGTTTTGGGCATTTTCACTTTTCTGGATTGAATTATCTGTCAAGAAAAGAATTTGTTTCTAGTTTGCCAATTGTTGAAATTCCTTAAGGTGTTTGTGGGACTTGTAACATCCTAATTTTTAACCCAATACTCCAGAACATATTTAGGTTAATCATTAGTCTATTACTTTTTTAGTCTCATTCCTTACAACCTTTCATTAAAATACTCAGCGAAAAATACGAATAAATTTTTCTTTTTGAAACTTGAAAGCAAAACGCGAGCCGCGCACTAACCTAACGTTCGTCATAACCATCACGTGCAAGTAAAAGTAACCACACCATTGATAATCATGAAACATAGTATTATACATAACAATCATAATATCATCACATCTTCGTAGATGCATAGACTACTAACATCATTGTACCATCATTTATATCAAAACATGCCCATATAAGTGAAGTCATCATTATCCACCTATGAGGTTAGATAAGTGTCAACCCAAAAGCTAAGCTATCTATGCCTCCGCAGCGACCCTCTGCTCCATCTGCTAGTGTGTCCCTTAAGCGCGCGCCTCAAAAGAAGTCATGAGCCTCGTTGTAATCCTCATCTAGAGACGACACGGAAGAAAAGGAAGGGATGAGAAACTCATTCGAGATTCTCAGTAGGGATTCCCGACTCTAACACTAGTGTCATCGTCGTCGTCCCCAGCCACCTCGGTTTTAATTATGAAAAAGGTGTACATGCATAAGGATTGGTTTTAGGCTTTACAAATCTATTTATCCGAAGTGGGTGTCTTTTAGTATGTGTCTTAATGACATGAATGCAACAGATATTTGATGAATGCATGACAATACCATATGCACATTAACACGAAAATCGTAATACTTGGGCACATCATAAAGAAACATAAATCATATACGCGGCATAAAAAGGCATAGTACTTTTCATGTGACATCTTTCTCATAAGTAAAACTCTTAAGTTCTTTTTCTTAAAGACCACCCTCTTAACATATCCACCAAAAGTCCAACCGATTCACCGGCCCGGCAATAATCTGGTCACCAAACTACATCTCACCTATTGCCTAGGAATGAGCTCAATCCTAACTAGTCGTCACTAGATTTAATATGGGCTAATTGAGGGGGTATACATAACTTTCTTGGATCACCTATCTTAGGATCATTTCCTTTAGTACACAGCGAATTGTCCGCTTTGGCAAGCTCAATGTCAATACCCTCACAGATTTGTTTCCTCCCCACCGTAGCGGGAGAAATGCGTCTCAGTGCTATGTCACATCTGTTCTGGGGGTGCTCGGCCGAACCGGTGTCACCCAGAACCTATCCAGGGGTGCTCGGTCGAACCGGTGTCACCCAGGAGTTTTCGCAATCTTTTTCTCAAGTACTCAAGTTTGATGGGAAATTCGGCAGCGTAACGACATACACCGGATTTCCTTCAAACTTGCTTTATGCCACGAAACATATAGAGCATGCATAGTCATTCCACATCAACATAAGGCATCATATTCATCGTATGCATCATAATATCATAATTTTGCATAACGCATCATGGCGTGAGCATCAACATATCAACACTATATACTCTCATAAGAGATCACATGCTCAAGTTGTTCTCATAATAAAACATACACTTGCATGAAACATTAAAGCTCATTATGCTCTTAAGCCTATGGTGTCTTATGCTTTGACCCTTACGGGTCTAAATCTTGAAAACTAATTACGCTATCGTCTGTTTTTATCCTTTTATGCACCTATAGGCTCACAACTAATAATTCTTACTAATATTTATGTCCGTCAACAAATCTGGACAGCCTTACACTTTAAGGGCAGAAATTACATCTTGTGATTACGAGGGTTCTAGAAACTACGTCTTAGACCCTTTCCCGATTCTGTTTTCGCCTAAAGCACTATAAATTAAATCTAAACCAATTATGAAGTATTCCTAAGCCTTTGAACTAATTATAAACCATGTTTACTACATTGTAAGGGTGCTGGACAGAATCAGAAAACTAAATGTTCTAAGAGTTCTAAACTTGCACTTTTACGGTTTTCTAGTGACTAGTTTCTCTCTAGGTGCTAGAATTCAATTCTAATCCAAACGTTACCAAGTTTTTCATGTCTAAACAATCCTAATCTGATTATGCTCCCATTAAAACAGTTTGGATAAGTTCCAAAAACAAATGGGTCAAAACTATGTTAAATTCTAGCTTTACGGTATTTCTAGTTAGCTAGTTTCTTATCTATTATGCATAGAATCATTTCTACATCATTGTATGATATTTTCACACATTCCAACACATCAAAACATCATCATACAGCATCACACTCATCATATCAGAACCGAAAACATTTAACTTAAATGAGAGAGTTACATTGACATTTCTAGGTACATAAGTTAACTAGTTTCTCTTGGAATCAATTTAGAATTTCTAAAAACTCTTTGCAAATCATTTTAATTCATCAAAAGGCTAAGAGAAGCCTTAGGTCAATGACCAAAATATATTTCATCTCCTAAAAGGGAGTAAAGTCATATCTCATGACAACATAACCTTGAAAAGGTTTGTAAAGCTTTAAGGAAAACTTAGAACATAGACTATTGGTCCTTGTAGCTAGATGAAAACTCATTGAAAGTCCATCATCACTACTTGGCCGAAAACATGCATTCAAAGAATGCATTTACATTAAACTTTAACTTGGAATGAAATGGGCAAGTCTTTGAGCTCTAGGTTCTTAAGTTATGACATAAAATAAACGTGCTCATGCTTTTTATTTTTAATCTTGCTTACGAAATAAAGTGATGACTTAATTTAAATATGCATGGCATAAACTTAAACGTGCAAGCTTGAAAGTAAATATGCGAGGCATAAACTTAAACATGCAAGCTTGAAAGTAAATATGCAAGGTTCAATTCTTTATTTTAGTGCTCTTGGCCCAACAACAATCGACTTTAAGGCCGAAATAGATAGGCATTCGAGAAATTAATTAGGTGATGATGCAAGTTCAATTCTTTATTTTAGTGCTCTAGGCCCAACAACAATCGACTTTAAGGCCGAAATAGAAAGGCTTTGAGAATTAAATTAAGTGATGATGCAAGTTCCATTTTAATCTTTATGTTTTTAGGTGATAGCTAGAAAGTAAAGATGCATAGCAAGAATGTAAATATGAATGCAAGCATAAAATAAATTATGCAAGTTCATTTTATCTTTCTAGAGCTCTTAACAAGACTTTAAAGGAATTTAAACCATAACCCAAACTCATCCAAACAAGGTAAAGTCAAGCTTAGAGTTCTTAAAACTCAACATAATATTTTTAGGAAATCAAACCATGAAGCTTAGAAAATTAATGGAATTGGCCGAAATCATCAAGAAGAAAAGGAACATTTTAATACTCTAGAGTTCATGATCTTGATGATATATTAACACCAACATCATGAGTTCTCATCATTGAGTTCATAGAGCCATTTTAAAACATCATCAAAGCTAAAGTTCTCAAGAGTTCAAGAAAGGAAGAACTAGAAACATTTTTGTTCAAGAACAAAGATCAAGCTCTAGAGTTTGTTTCAAGTGATGAACATCATCATGAAACCCTCATCATCAAGCTCTCATTCCTTCATTCCCAAAGGCCCATGGCCGAAACATAAAGAGGAAGAAGGAGAAGAAAAGAAGTTCTAAAAGGAACCAAGAGAAACTATGAACATCAAGCTTGAAACAAGAACTTTAAAGAAAAGAATACATGAAAGAAAATCCCTACTTGATGTGATGAACTTGAAGATGGAAGAAGAAGATGAAGATGATGAAGAACTCCAAGAACTTGAAGAACACAAGAGCTTTGAGAGAAAAGAAAAGCTTTGAGTGTTCCTAAACTTAGCAAATGATCTAAAAGTGGTGCAAGCTCCTCAAGGCATTCTATTTATAGAGAAATGAAGCAAATGGAGGGTGAGGGGCTGATGCATTTTGCGGCCAAGGGGAGTGCAGCCCATGAGTTCCATGAGGTGAGATAATGTGGTCTTGAGGCATGGTGAGGTATGGTTCAAAGTATGGTGAGGTATGGTTCAAGGTATGGCCTCAAGCATGGTTCTTTGAATGAGAAACAATTCAACATGTGAGGTAAAAGAAAGAGAGGTGGCTGAATGTGCATCAGCCATAGGGGGAGGATTTCTTGCATTTTAATTGTGGTTTAGAGTTGTGTTTAGGTGTATCTTTGATTAGGATTAAGGTTAGGAGTTTGTAAGAAAGTGTTTAGGTGAGAAAATGGGTAATTAAGGTTGTCAAGACATAATTAAAGAGTGTTCTTGCATCATTAGTGAGTTATAAATTCATTTTAATGTATAAACAATTCTAGACACAATTCCTTGATTTAAGGAATTGGAGAGAGAAAACACTATTCAAGATTCCAAGAGTGAAATCTTGAGTTTTAGAAAGGGGATTTAAATCTAATCTAAGCAACTTTAGGTTCTAATTAATTTTAATAATTTATTTTGACTCTAGATTAATTAGGAAAATTAATTAATCTTCGTTTAGAACCTAATATTGCTTAGGTTTGCTTAATTACGTCATTAAGCTCAAAAACACTATTTTAGGGACAAAATCGTAATTTTGCACTAAAACTGCCCGGGACCACCGGGACTCAAACAGATGTTTTGAAACATGTAAAAACATGGTTTTAAACCTCTGGGGAAAGTTTCGGGCTCAAACGGCACCTTTACCCGCGTAAAACGCTATAGGGGTATTTTGGTCATTTTGACCAAATCGCAAAATGAGACTTTCGCCTCTGGAACCACTCAAGGGTCATTCAATCCCCTTCAAACATTGAGTTGGCCCTTCGAGGACTGCCGGGTCGGCCATCCTCGAATTTCGGGCCGAAAATGACCTCATGGGCATTTCGGTCATTTTCCACTCAGACAGAAAATCGGGGCGTTACAGGACTTGTCAGTTGGAAAAAAAAAAAACACAGAGATTCGTTTCCTGTTGGAGAGTCCTAGAGAGCAAAGAAGTTATTAGAGATCGTGCACTCAGATCTGTGCACTGTTGAAGTACCAACTCATGGTGGCAGCAGGCATTTTATAACCTTTATTGATGATTTTAACAGGAAAACATGGGTATATTTTCTAAATCAGAAATCAGAAACTTGTGCCTTTAAGTCATTTAAGGCTTTTGTAGAGAAACAAAAACTATAGAATCAAGATTCTCAGAACATATAGAGGACATGAGCATCTTACTTGTGCAGATTTCTTTGAGCAGCGTGGAATTTAACATCAATTGACAACCAGATACACTCCCCAGCAAAATGGAATACCAGAAAGGAAGAATTAGACAATCATGGATGTAGTCAGATGCATGCTGAGATTCAAATAGATGTCTAAAGAATTTTGAACAGAAGCAATTGCTATTGCAATTTATCTTCTGAATAGGTGCCCTACAAGGAATGTTCGTGATAAGACACCAGAAGAAGCTTGGAGTAGAAGAAAGCCATCAATATGTCGTCTTAGAGTTTTTAGGTGTATTGGTTATGCTTATGTACTAGATCAGCTAAGGAAGAAGCTAGGCAACAAAGGTGAAAAATGCATTTTTGTTGGCTATAGTATGAACTTAAAGGCATATAAGTTGTATAATTCAAAGACAAAGAAGGATATAATTAACAAAGATTTGACATTTGATGAGAAAGGAACATGGGACTAGTTAGCCAAATCTCAGCAGAAGCCTATGACACTTGTGATAGTTATGTAGAAGAAGATGAACAGCCAGAAACACCAACTCAATCGGAATCATCCAGCTGACCTCAAGGGAATCGTCAGCCACCAGCCAAATTGAAGGACTATGTTGCGGCTAATGATAATGACATGTCTGATGAAGAAATTGTCAATTTTGCTCGATTTGCAGATTGTGAGCCAATGAATTATGAAGAAGCTTTCAACGATGAGAATTGGAGAAAAACCATGGATGAAGAGATTCATGCAATTGAAAAGAATGATACATGGGAGCTAACTGATTTACCTAAAGAGAAAAGGCCAATTGGAGTCAAATTGGTGTATAAGACTAAGTACAAGCCCAATAGTGAGATTGATCATTTTAAAGCCAGATTGGTTGCAAAAGGGTACAGACAAAAGCCAGGTATTGATTATTTTGAAGTATTTGCTCTTACTTGTAGATTGGACACAATTGGTATGATTATTTCACTCTCTGCTCAAAATAAGTGAAATATATATCAGATGGATGTTAAGTCTGTATTTCTAAACGGGACTTTGGAAGAAGAAGTATATATTGAGCAACCTGCAGGTTATGAGATCTCTGGAGAAGAAGATAAAGTTTACATATTGAAGAAAGCTCTATATGGTTTGAAACAAGCACCGAGAGCATGGTATAAGAAGATTGTCTCCTATTTCATTGAGAATAATTTTCAGAAATGTCCTTTTGAACATGCTTTGTACATTAAATTATTTGAGCCTGGAGATATTCTTATTGTATGTCTTTATGTTAATGATTTAATTTTCATTGGCAATATTTTGAAGATGATTATAGAATTCAGGGAGGCTAGGGAGAAACATTTTGAAATGATTGATTTGGGCTTGATGTCTTATTTTCTTGGCATCGACGTGATTCAAAAGGAGGATAAGATTTTTATTTCTACAAAGAAAAATGCTAATGACATTTTGAGAAAATTCCAGATGGAAAATTCAAAGCCAGTTGCTACTCTAATTGAAGAAAAATTGAAACTGATGAAAGAAGATAAAGGAAGAACTGTCGATCCTACTTATTTCAAGAGCTTGATTGGAAGCCTGAGATACTTGACAACAACTAGGTCAAACATAGTCTTTGGAGTTGGTTTACTTAGCCGATTTATGGAGGAGCCATGAACCTGTCATCTGCAAGCAGCAAAACAGATTCTTCGATAAATGTATCCTAAATGATGGAATATTTTATGAAAACACTAATAATGTAAAAATTGTTGGATATACAGATAATGATTGGGCAGGTGATATAGAGACAAGAAATAGCACTTCAAGGTATATTTTTCATCTTGGGTCAGGTGCTGTGTCATGGTCATCAAAGAACAACCTGTTATTGCATTTTCTACAGCAAAAGCGGAATACATAGAGCCGCAAGTTGTGCCACACAAGCAGTATGGCTAACAAAAATTCTTGAAGTATTTAACCAGAAGAAAAGCTCTCCTACAATGATATTTTGTGACAACAAATCAGCAAATACACTTTGCAAAAATCTGGTTTTCTATGGGAGGTCTAAGCACATTGATATTTGATTCCACAAAATTCAAGTATTTGTTGCTGATAAAAAAATACTAATTGATTATCGTCCTACTAGAGATCAAGTTGCGGATATTTTTACAAAACCATTGCTTAACCTATTTTACAAGTTGAAGAAGATGCTTAGAATGATAAATTCTACAAACTTGATTTAAGGGAAGGAATGTTAAAAAATTATTAAACCAAGCTTAGTTGGTCTTGCACTACCATGTGTTGGTTGTAAAGAAACTAAAATTGCTGCTGCCCAAAATGTGTAATGCAATGGTTTCTTAAAACTTACAGCACCTACATCTCACACTGCTACACTTGATGGGTACGACATACTTTGCTGCATGGTAGTTACTTCAACGTTGGGTTTTTGTTTTGTTTAAATATTTTATTAGCTTATGAAGCCTATAAAAGGCAAAGCTATGTACCATTAGTCCATCAAATTATGAAAGTCAATAAATTTCCTCTTCCATTCATGTGTTGTGTGTATCAATAAGAAAGAAAAATATTAAGTGTGTTATTTTTAGTGAGTTTGTAATATCAGGTATGAAGGCAAGTTACAGAAGAAAGGACCACTTGACTCGTCACCTTCTACAGCATGAAGGGAAAACTTCTAAATGTCCAATTGAGAATTGAAACCTCAATTCTCTATAAAAGGCAATATGAAAAGACATGTCAAGGAGATTCATGATGAGGATTCTACATCTGCAAATACTGAAAGTCAGAAGCAATTTGTGTGCCCCGAAAGTGGCTGTGGGAAGGTTTGCAAGTTTGCATCAAAGCTTCGAAAGCATGAAGATTCTCATGGCAAGTTTCAATCTGTCTGATTTTCTGTGTGAATAAGCCAAGTTTCCATGTCACGTTTGGAAAATGGTCTTTTATTTGTACTTTTGGAAATGTTGAAAACATTTGTGAACAAAACTTATATTATGCAGTTAAGCTGGAGTCGATAGATCTAGTGTGCTCGGAGCCTGGTTGCATGAAACATTTTACTAATGACGAGTGCCTTAAAGCCCATATTGAATCCTGCCATCAATATGCGATCTGTGACACTTGTAGGAGTAAGCAACTGAAAATGAATAGTAAAAGACACCTTCATATGCATGAAGCTGATAGATCATCTGAGGTGTTTAAATGTGAATTTAAGGGTTGTGGCTGCACATTCTCAAGTGTAAGATTCTTTAGTCTTAAAGATGCTGGGCGTACATTCTATTTGAATTTGCGATTTCGAGTACAATTTGAACTAGGTTTTAATTAACTCTTGTGGTTATGGCCCAGACATCTAATCTTCATAAGCGTGAGAAGGTTGTGCACTTTAAAGAAAAGCCCTTTATGTGTGTGGCTTTCCTAATCGTGGCATGAGATTTGCTTACAAACATGTGAGACATAAACATGAAAAAAACTGGGAAACATGTTTTTACCAATGTAAGTTCTTTTGCCTTAATATTCTAGTGGTTTATAAAGTTCCTGATAATAGCTTAGCCTCTGCTTCAATATATACTCATTGAAATTTCCTTCATACAGGGGGATTTTGAAGAAGCTGATGAACAATTCGGGTCAAGGCCAAGGGATGGGACTGTGGGAGGAAGAGAAAGTGTCCTACAGTTGAAATGTTAGTTAGCAAGAGGATTACCCCACCTAGGCAATCAGAAAACTGGTTTATGCAGTATAGTGAATAGATAGATTGAGCTTTGTGTGCTCTTACCCTGTTGCTAAAATTGAGTATATAAAACGTAGATTTAATATGTTTTCCTGTTCCCACCATCTGCATTGAATCATTTTCACATGATCTCTATATTAGATTGTTTGACTACCATCAAGTTCATTTTGGTGGAACTGAAGTTTTCCGTCAAGTGTCATGATTCTGCCATTCTATTGAATCCCTAGTCAATGAATTGGACAGAAGAACTTATGTTGGCCTTCTTGGGGAGCAAGAAAATGGCGTAGGACGAAGTTCCCATCTTGAAAGAGTCTAAAAATGGAGTAGGACGGAGTTCCCATCTTGAAAGAGTCTCTTTGTTGGACAGGAAGTTAAAGCAAAACAATATGCAAAGCAACCAAGCAATTGATGCTGATGGAAAGCTTCAAATATACACTCCAGTAGGATTGGAAGCATGGTTGTTGAACCTATCAGAAGTGGTGGTGGAAGAGAAGGAGCTTTAATTTGGAGTCCGGTTAAAAGTTAGAGCATCAGTTTCAACCCCAACCCACCAGTGGGGGTAGGCGAGTCATTCCAGCATCAGAGTTGTGCATCAAGTGGGGAAGATGAGGATTTATGGGTGGCGTTCTGCTTAAAGGAGAGGCTTTGGCTTTGTAAGGCATGGTAAATAGAAAGTGTTATGCCATTTAAAGTGGGGACAAGGTAAGAATCAGAGATGGACTTGTGACACCACTATGGCAATGGGCAATGGTGACAAATGTCCTCAAGGGATAATTGGCAGGGCTTGATGCAAATGGCAAACAAACTAATAAAGCTCTGGTGGAGAAAAGGAAGGCCTTGGATGGAGACCCGACCCTGATTATATTGATATATTGCTTTTTCTGGGCCGGACCTTGTGCAAAGTGGAAGCCTTATGCTTCCTACTACCAGCAAGTGTCCTCATGGAACATCATGCAAATTATTGAAGCGCAGTTTGCAAGATTTATTGATTTTGATAAACAAAGTGAAGTGCTTGGAGTTGTGAAGGTAAAGTTGGGTTGAAGGCCTAGAATATTGAGATTCAAAGGCACCTAAAAGCATGACTGATTTATATCTAGTACTCACATAAGTTTGTAGTCCCAGATTTTTGGTGGATATTTATGTGTTTCTTAATATTATTGCACAAATTATACTCAGTAGTCAATTTAGTGCATTTTTTTTAACTCACCTCTGGGCAGTTGCATATTATACTTGAATGAAATTGGTATACAGTTAATCAGTGCTATAATTCAGGACTCAGCAACAGTTTTTGGTTTTCCCTTGTTTAGGTATGCAAGGGTGTTAGTTTTGGATATCCTATGGTTGGGCTACTTGTGCTGAAAAGTAAACGAAAACTTCATAATTTTTGCTATTTTGGGACCTATGTTGGATATCCTCGAGCTGTCGAGCATGACCTGGCGGCTTTTCTTGCTTTAACTAATATATTTAAGATGACAACTAAAAAAAAGGGAACTTTTGTTGCATTTCTCTCTTTTTTTTTTCCCCAGCTGTAATCTTACCCAATTATTGTCATGCAAAATCTAGAAGGCTTTGATGTCGTGCAACTACGTATGGATGAACATGCTTGTGCGCGTCTTGAATTCTTGCCATTGAGATTCGAGAAGCTCCACAAAGGAAGAATAATAAGATAGAATATGTCCTTAGTCTTTGCAACTGGGGGAGGAAAATTATTTATCTCTTTGTAATTGGTATCATATTCATAGATTGGTTTGTTGAGTTTTAAGCAGAAGTACATTTAAATCGATTAAATTTAATCACGACAATTTTACCTTTTTTTGTCGATAAATAAAGGATGAAACTCCGGCCATGCAATTAGGTAACACAGGCCAGAGACAGATACAACGACCAACTGACCACAAAAGAACTAAACAAGATAAAGGGCAGAAAATAACCCATACAAAACAGTATAGTCAAAAGGAAAAACGCGCTCTCATTTTATACATTAATAGGATTGTACCATATCTTATAACGTTCCATTATCCCATCCGCATTATAAGCACACCTTAATGAAAGTAACGCATCACCCAGTGACTACAAGGTACAAACTACATAATACCTATATAACATCATTATGCAAGACTGCAGAGTACAAGAAGTTAATTATTCTGTAGTATTCGAGCTACACCGAAATTCCAGATAGCGAATACCCAATTTCCATCTTTAATGCCTCATGGTAATAGGGGCGAGATGAGTTCCAATCCAATCAAAATTGCTAAATCTTGAGCCGTAAAAATGGGTTGTCCTACTCAGCTCATCATTTTCGTGGATTGGATTGCTTAAAATTGAGCTCACATAAAAGTGGGTTGATTTGCCCTAATCCACATGACTCGTAGGTTGAGTGGGTTCAAGCCAAGTTGGTAATGGATTGACTTAATTTCTCATTGAAAACCCAAAAAAAAAAAAAAAAGTTTCCTTACATGTGAAATGCGGCTTGCATTTTATGCTTAGATTGAATTTGCACTTAATTTAATATTTTATGTGTATGTGTTTTTTTTATAATTTTATAAATACATGTATTTTTCTAGTTCTATATATTTAGCCTCTTTTCATAGGATTTTCAAGTTGATTGGTGCTACACATTTGAATACAAAACTGTGCGAAAATGCCAACAGTGGATGTGGGCCGTCAATTGCATGTTTATAAATAATAAAAGATAAGAAAAAAACAAACGGACACTATTCGTTTATCAAAATTCATCACATTAATTGTCGAGCAATGCATCATTATGCTTTCAAGTTTTATTCAATTAATTTGAAAATTTTCATATTTTTTTTAGTTTTTTAATTATTTGATGAGACAACTCATTTAACCCACCAATTAAGGTAGACTGAGCTTGGTTAACATTTTTTTCAGCTTACCATGAAAGTAAGTCAATCCATTTTTAATCTTCTAACGTCCAAACGTGGTTGGCTAACCTGGGTGAATTGTGTTAGCCTACTTGGATGGGTTAGCCCACTTTGACTGCACTAGCAATTCAATCCAAATTGAAACTGATCCAAACCATAAAAATTTAAATTGGATTGGATTTTGTTTTTCATAACCCACTTGGATCAAATCTAATATTTTGATCCAATCGAATCAAAACTGTCCAATATTATATAGTGCAAATCACATTTTGTTGTAAAATGGCGGATCCAAAACGTACAAATAAAGTAATGCAAGCAAATATGTGAAAGTGTTAAAAATAAATAATACAAAAGAATTAATATGATCCGATAAATAATCTACATCCACAGCAAAGACGATAACCAAATATTTTACTATAGAGATATGATGGAAATACAAAAGATAGACATATTCCACTTAATACCAAAATTCCAAATACACCTATAATACCTTAGTAATTTCACATCGGTGTATACTCTCAACTCACAAAAAAGAATAATTTACAAGGAACAAACAAATCTTCTCTATCACACTGAAATGAGAAGATGGCTTGGATTGTTGGTGCTAAGAATTCCCTGACATGCTCCTTTTATGAAGGTCACGGTGAAAAGCTTTCGAAGGAAAGCATTTAATGTTTGCAGCAATATTTGAATTCATGCATGAAAACATCTACTGCCTATGTGCTGTGTGTTTGAATTTACCCTTTTAACTTCTACCATGTGTGCACGTAACTTACTTATAGGAGCAGTGTAGGTTTGAAAATTCAAACAATTTTATCACTCACTCACCTTCCCACCAAAGGTCTGTGGAACTGTAACACACCTCCCCCACTTCGATATTGACAATGGGATTCCAGCAATAATTTCATCCCCAGCCCGCATTCCTTTCATCAATGAATGTCTTACTCTGAATCTCTCATTCACCATTGCCCTCATGCCATCAAAGTGGAGTATTGTGGATGGTTTACCTTCAGGACCGTCAGTGAAACTTACCGATGACGACAATGTAGTTGACGCTTGGTTCAAAATTGAGATTTGTCAATTGTCATAAAGAAGTGTAAACTTACCTTTTGTACTGTTTCCACTTATAGCTGCTTGGATATTGGGATTCACATTGCCAACTATAAACTTACCTTCATAGTTTTTATGCTTCATCCAGACAATAAATAAACTTTCTTAAAGTGAACTGAGAATAGCCAATGTGAATCCCAAAGTTCCCAGTCGCCAATTGCCAACTTCAATGCCTGCTGTCGACTTATCTCCTTATTCTGAAAAATTGTCAAATTCCTGAATCTCTAAATAGCTCAAATTACTACAACTGCTTTTTCTGTTCCTTGCGCATTCTTATTGCCATTCACACTTCAAGAAAAGTCATATGATCACAAAGGAAAACCCACAGCACATTCCATTCTACTATTCAATGTCTCATATACCACGCATATTCACAAGAAAAGATGATCTAGCATCTCAACATTCCCATTGCAGAACTTGCACATAACCTGATCTTCTGAAATAATCCCCATCCTTGACAATCTATCCACCTCTAATCTCCAGACAATTTGACTTTTAAAAATTCTTATCTCCATCCCAACCATCATTAAACACTTGAATATTTGCAACTATGCCAAGAACATGGCCTTCATTTTAAGAAAAAGAATAAAAAAGTGCAATAAGGATGCCAAGTACTCACAAAACCAAACCACCCAATGACTGATCAGCTCCAAGGGAAGCAAAACCCAGCCTTTTTCTGGTTCACATCTGGAAAGAAAAAATGAAGGAGGAGGGTGGCAAATATGGTAGATATAAGATGTTAATATTCCATAAGATAATTTTGTAATTTTAAATTATTCAATAATATTAATAGATTATTAATAATATTAATTATCAATCTCATCTATTCAAGTTCTTTGGACCTAAGAGTGTACAGTGAGATCATGGTCAAGTTACCATCACAACTGTCTCATTGACTTGAAAACCCTAGTTTCAAACTGAACATACAAAATTATAAATGAAACCTGACCATAAAAATTTACATCTATTTTTATTCTCTAATCAAACACACCCTGACAAACAAATATCATAGTAAATTGCTGAATTGCTTAGTTGAATCAAAATTGAACCCACAGTTGAATCAGAATTAACTTCCAAGCCGGCCTACTCGTCGAATCCATCAGCCATGGAACCCTAAACAGATTTGGTTCTTCATGGAAGAGGTTTAATTAAACAAAATAAAAAAATCAAAGCTATTAAATCAAGGAAAACAGAACGAATGTAGTTACATTTAAAGGCACTGAGGGAGGACGTAAGCAGCTTCACCAGCCTTGCAAACTAATGACTCAAAATTACAATGACTATAAGCTTATGCTTAATTAGTAAATTGACATGACAAAATTGGAATATTGATACCGTTCTGTGGGTTAAATCAACTCCGGCTCTAGGGCATCTACACTATGATCCAAAAGCCGGAAAAAAATCTGGGCCCTGTATGCAAGAAACTGTTTAATATGGTCTAAATTTCCTGGCAGCTCTCAACTGCTGTAGTCGTTTTTTGTCCTCCTCAAATTTGCTCTGCAGCATCATGATCTCTGCAAGCAAAGTGCAGATGGTTTATCTATTCTGAAAGAATAATATACAAATCCAAACAAAACATCTTTACATTGTCAAAATTTTAGGGGGGGCAAGGCAGAAAAATCAAGATGGCAAAACTGCCAATAGAAAAATAACCACGAGAACTTAAAGGATAATCATATGGTACCTTAGACAACCCCAACCAACATTACTGACAAGTGACAACATAATTTGATAGTGTTCAGGTAAAAAAAAAAATTCTTCAATCACTAACAAGAACTGCCTTAATTTATTTAGCCAAACAAAGGTAACAGCTAATAAAATACTTGACCCCAGACAGTTGAATGAAGGGCAAATTAAAAAAAAAATAGTCGTGCGCACTGGAGAGGAAAAAACCTAATCGTTTTCCTTTTTTATCAATTAAGGAGGAACACATCATAAGGGAAAAACTGTGACATCACAAGAAATATTCTTGGAAGAAGCACTGAAGATACAGATCGATAAAACAATCAATATGAATCAAACAATTCCATTGTGTCTTATCAAGATCAAACAGAAAAACAAATTGAAAAAAAAAAGAACTTGTTCATACAACATTTGATTATAGACTAATCAATTTATAAGGGAAGTAATTATTTGGTATAAAAAGATGGCTGAAGATCACATAAAAGCATGTCATACCGTTTCTCTGGGCTTCTTTCTTTTGAAAGCGGTAGAAATCTACCCTGACTTCTTTCTGCTTCTTTTTGGCCATTTTATTCTCCACGGCAGCTTGGGCAACAGAGGCCACAGCTACTCCACTTCCAGAGTCAGTAGTTTTCTTCCTACCCTTATGATGTACAACAACAGTCCAGCCCCCTTCTGCAGCACGGGCTTCTCTTTCTCTTCTTTCCTGCATTGAGCACAACATTATCATATTAAAACCAAAAATAAGGACAAGATAAATGCTGGATCATAAAGACTTAATTTGACCAGGGATTGTTAAGTATTAAAAAAAATCATAACAAACTGAAATTTAGACACAGAAGAGATTGTATTCAAGATTCAATTTCCTAAATAATTGAAACAGAAAATTAGTATCAAAACTTGAGTTGGAGTGTTGGACTACCCCAAAAGACTTGTTGAAATTGTCACCAGTTAACAGCATGACTGTGGACTGGTCATGGTCCCATAATGATGACTAGTGGAGTCAAAAAAGTGGAATCTCTTGAAAAGATAGCAGTCTTAGTTCATTGATGGTATTAGTTTATCTGTGAATTATTCTTGGTTTCATTTCCTGATGTGTAACAATGTATAGATGCCAAGCAAACATGAAGTATACAAAGTTATGCTGCCAAGGCCAGACAAATAACTCAAGAGATAGAAAAGATCAAAATGGCATACAAGGATAAATGACAGAGTCAATTTTCCATATACATGTCTTTGGCTTTGCTATCTATGAGAAACATATTTATTCCTCTCCAGCTCTACTTCAGATAACCAAAAATGGAATAATTCTTTTAAGACCCAATCTGGAACTAGACACCATCCTCCAAAACACAAAAGCTAGCAGAAATGAAGACATCACGCAACACACCACATGGTGGCAACATTAAAACACAGACATTTATAACCTAGAATCTTGGGTTGCTATGTTTAAGTCAGCCATTGGTAATGAAGAGAATTTTCACTTATTTCCAAAGCCCTGAAACTTAGGGATCAATAACTCCAATTAAGATAGATATTAATCAACATCCATTTCAACATATGCGACTGAAATTCATGCTCAGATATGATCCGCACATACACATAAATCTACTTCAGTGCCCTTTCCATTCAGCAATAATTATAAATTAAGTAGCCAAATTTCAAAGCAATGGCTACTATGTATTATGATGTGGGTGTATCATTCTATTTTGACCCTACTGATGTTTTTCCATTGAGTTCTTCTAAAGGGTAAAGGCAGAATTAGTATAAGATAGTAAGGAAAAATAAAGGATGTTTACTGCTCTCAATATGAGCCAGGGGGATGCACAAATGCAAGAGGGTTAAAACATTTACCTCCTCCAGTTTTTCCTCATGAGCAGTTATAAATTCATCAATTTGCTGTTGCAATACCTTCAACCCTGGTCTACTATGATGGTATTCCATGATCCACTCTGCAGTTCAAGTAGCCGTGAATCAGAAAATATAGCAGACAAAACAGTTAATTAATAATAGCAAAACAGTTCATAAAAATAAAATGATGTATCCCAATCCAACTTGCTTGAGGAATGTAAACTGCTTGATAATACATCATGCTGCAACTTGCAACATTGCAAAATATAAGCCAATTATTCATTTAGTATCATGCAAACATGAGCTTTAGGTGTGCAAAATTGGGAGATTCTAAAAAAATGTAAAATAATCCCCCCGATTTTATAATTCATACTTTTCATTCCTTTTGAGGAGTCCTCATCTCCAGAAGAAATAACATAAATCTCATCCTGATCAGGCCCCCCTCCTTTCTCTGAAAAATTTTCAACCTCTTTTACAAAACACTTTTCCTTTTTCCTCTTCTTCTTAGCTTTCTTTGACCGACCTACAGGAGATGGGGAGAAAAAAAACTCCATCAGTAAAATGAATGGAACTTCAGGAATGCCATTTTACTCTTGAAAAAAAAAAAAAAAAAGGTTTTAATTACAGGGTTTGATGGCTGCTCCCATATCAGCATCTCCATGCTCCTCAAAATCTTGAACCTCTTGAGCTTCAAAAGGCAAGTCATCAAAACCACCATCTGATAGAAGGGGGGAAAAAAAGATCAACATTAATTGTGTGACATATTTGCTGAAAAATTAAAAAAGAGAAGTCCAGCTCAATGCTTGACAATAACTCACCACTTTTATCTTCTAAATCAACTTCTCCCTTACGACTTTCTATTCTAACTGTACTTATATCTTTGTTCTTCCTCTTTCTATTGGTAGAAGATTTCTCCTTTTTCTCCTTTCCAGCTTGCATTTCGTTATCCACTGAATCAGTATATGAAACACAGAGCAGTAAACCAGTTATTCCACTCATAACTTAAGGTCACATAATATTAAAAAAAAAAAAAAATCAGCTATGTAAATGTGTTTACCTTCAATTGTCAATGTACTATTTGTCTCAACATCAGCAGTTTTTTCTCTCTTTGTTTTCCTCTTCTTTTCCACAGCATGTTTTTCTCTTTTGCCTTTTCCTTTCATCATACCAAAAATTCTAACTGAAAACAACACAACAACCCCAGCATCCAACTACTTTTCTTTCAATACACACAAAACAACCTAATATAATGAAAATACGAAATCAATTGATGTAATACGTCAAGAAAGGGAAAATTGCAGAATTCTAGCTACAAAAAAGAACAAAGCAAAGAAAACTATCATGAATGGGCTTGTGAAGCAAGCCATAGCTGATATTTTACATCAGCATAACTGGTACTTTCTATAAGAGGGAATAAAATTTCCATCAAAATTATGTCAATTATCTGAATTTTATGACATGAGATTTTGCATGTCAGTTGTGGTCATAGAGCCCATCAATAGAGTCCATTAATGGGAATAAAGTCTCACATTAAAGCACAGCATAGTGGACTTTGATATTGTTATGTCTTTGATAAGCAACAATAACAGCTGTACAGAAGACTTATCTTACATCCATCAACATCACAAACCTTCATCATTAGACGCAAGCCTACCATAAGCACTTCTACTAAAATTACAGATGTGCCAATAAAGCTCAGGCTCAATCTGCAACTTGGAAACTTTGATGGCCAACAAAACTGCCCTATGTCATTACTTCAAGTCCATAAGAAGAATTTGTTTGCAAAAAAGTTCAGGAGGAGAATTTAACGGAAGACTTAATTTGTTAAGTGAAAGACTTCCATACTGAACTACTGGCTGAATTGAGCACTTTTAGTTGTTCAATATAAGACATTTATTACAAGTTGAAACAAAAACTGCAGGCTATTATTACTGTTACTTCTGAATCAAGACAAGGGATAAACTAGTCCATTACATTGTATGAAAAGTAAAACTAATCTTCCTTGGAAGATCTTTCCTCAAAGATGTCAGGCAAGGAGCCATATTCCAGCAAGATAATGCCCACAGCAATTTTGACAATAAAATTTGCTCATGTTTTCATTTTGACACAAAGTTTTCATGTATTCAATAATTTACTGGAAGGCGGCAGCAACACTATAGTAAGAATTCATCTTGGTTGATTTATCTGAATATGAACATGTGATGTATAAATAAATACGTTGCCATGTGTATTTAGCATCACTTAAGTAAGAAGTAATTCCTTATTGTGCAACTTTGCACCCATCGTGTGGACTAATGAGCACCATCAGCTCCAACCCAACTGCGGGCAGTGTCCTTCGATATTCCTCTATCCTTCATTATTTCTCTAAGCTCACTTACACTATCCCATTTCCCAGCATCAGCCAAAGTATTAGATAGTGCAACATATGCCCCTGGTCTTCCATCAGCATTCAGCTTGAAAAGCTCATTTGCAGCTAATTTTGCCATCTCTATATTACCATGGAGTCTGCACGAACTTAGTAAAGCAGCCCACACATCAGAATTTGGTCTCTCAGGCATCCTCATGACAAACTCCCATGCCTGATTTAGCCTCCCTGCTCGTCCTAATAGATCAACCATGCAAGCATAGTGCTCCATCCCTGGTTTTACCATGTATTCATTCTCCATACTCTGAAAGATCTCCCAACCCTTATCAACAAGCCCACCATGTGCACAAGCAGAGAGAGCACTGAGGATCGTCACAAAATTGGGTAAAATAAAGTATTCTTTCTGCATCTTTTGGAATAGCTCAAGTGCTTCATCAGGAAACCCATTCTTCCCATATCCATCAATCATAGATGTCCATGAAAAAACATTCTTCTGACTCATGTGGTCAAAAACTCTTCTAGCATCTACAATTCTTCCACATTTGGAATACATGTCTATAAGAGCACTTCCTAATTTTATGTCTGAAAAGAAAGGAGTCTTCATCAGCTGATTTTGTACTTGTTGACCGATTTCAAATGATGCAAGCATTGAACAAGCACCAATTATGCTAGCAAACGTAGAAATATTTGGCCTAAAGCTCAATCTCTGCATGTCAATGTAAATTTCAATAGATTTCATGGCAGATTCAGCTGTTCTGCTGTAGCCTTCAATCATTGCATTAAACACCACTACATCCTTGTCCAATGCCTTGTGAAATATACATTCTGCATCTTCAACAGAGCCTTGATTCATGTAACCAGAGATGAGGGATGTTGAGCATATTACATTCTTCTCCGACATCACTTCAAACACAGTCCTGGCGGAATCAACCCTCCCATTCTTAACATAAGAATCAATCAGCGATGTACAAAGAACATCATCCTTCTCAACATCAGATTTGATTATCTGGGCATGTACCATTCTTTCTAGATCACTAACCAGTGCAACATTACCCCCCAAAGTAGACGCCTTTAACACCATCGAAAAAGTACACCCATCAGGTTTTTCACCGGACACTAAAAGGCTATGCACCAAGCTAAGTAATTCGTCTACTTGCCCTCGTTTGAGATAGCCACCGATCATATAGTTATAAGCAGACAAAGTTTTGTCGTGCAAACCATCAAACACTTGGTGTGCATATCTTAAACAATTGCATTTCAAATACAATATAAGTAATTTTATGGAAATATTAGTGTTCAGAACAAATCCAGATTTCAGAATCTGGGAATGGATCTTTTGGCCATGGGAAGGATTATCGGAATTGATGTAATGCTGCAAAGCATTGGACAGGAAGGTGGAGTGAGGAACAAAGTCATGGTTTTGCAAAAATTGACAATAGGGTGCGATCAAGGGAAAACTACGGATGTGACGTGACAAGATCAAAGGCCTAAATATTGGATTGTTCATCTTCCCATTGAGATCGCCAGAGCCACGACACGAAAGCTGACTGGGTCACGGGGGCAAGACCTGACCTGCAGAGAGGGGCCAGTGTTTTTATAAATGTCACCTAAACTAAGCTACATAGACACTGCTGATTACACTAAGCTACATAGACACTGCTGATTACATGGCCAGAAGCAAAACAACAAGACACATATAAAACAAGTACAAACAACATATCCAAAACTGCCCTTGCCTACTCAAATACAATTTTTTTTCTAGTTTAATTTTGACGCAGTGGGACAATGTAAAAGGGCATCAAATCAAATCTCTCGTTTTGGATGAAGCAGTGGCGTGGAAGTTAATCATATCTGCTGACATGACATTACATGATTGGATGACTTTCAATATATTAATTTTTTTTTTTTCAAAATGAGCATGGAAGGGAAACAAAGAAAGAGCAAGAAGAAAGGAACACACAAACCCAAGTAGATAATGGAAACAGAAGCACACAGAATAGCAAAGAAAGAGAACGGAGTCATAAAAGAAGGAAAAATCACACGCACATAAATGGAGAGAGATGGGAGGAGGAAGGAAGGAAGGGACTCACAAAAGCAAGAGTGATAATGGTGGCGGCGCAACTAGTGCGATGGTGGCAGAGGACAGTGGACAGTGGTGGCAATGCTGCTGTCAGTGGAGGTTGGCGGTGGTCGCAGTGGTGGTAGTAGGAAGTTCGGGCAATGTATATACACACTTTTCTCTACAGTATCCAAAATATTACCAATCAAATATGCCTAACTCCTCCAATCATCAATAATAGTGAAACTACTAAAGAATATAAATTAACAATTACAAACTATCAAATATCAAACATAAGCAAGTCAAATACCAAATACAAATACCAAAAATAGTAGAATAAACAAAGACAACAAAACAAAAGTCTTAACACATCAATCATGAGACTTGCTTCAGCTTTAGAAGAACGCCCATTTGACTTGGACACATTCATATTTAATTTTCAATCTAAATCACACCAAACAATCACAATAAAAAAACCATTTTAAATTTCAAGCTACAAATTTTACAAACAAATGAACAATCCACAAACGTAGACAAAATTCACAGAAATAAACAATGACGGAATAAAAAAATAAAAGTATACAATCTCAGATTCTCAGAAGTCAGAACTGATTCAAGTTCAACTAAACAACACATACTTAAAAAATTAAAAATGACAGAATGAAAAACTATGAATACTCTTATACTTACAGAGACAGAGTCCAGGCAGGTGGCTGCGGTGCGAACTGTTGCTCTCTCTCAGCAGCGGCGAAGGCGTCTCGCGGAGGTCTCCTGGCGGCAGGTCAGCGGCAGCACGGCACAGTGTCTCGCGGAGCCGCGGAGGTCTCTTGGCAGCAACCCGGCAGCGGAGTGGCAGATGGCTTGGTGGTGGGCTGGTGGCGGCTGTCACTGTGAGAAAGTGAGGTCTGAGACTGAGGGGCGAGGGCTTGAGTGAGAGAGACGAGAGTCAGAGAGGGCTTGAGTTGGGCTGGAGGAGGTAGGCGGTGGCCGGTGGCGACTGGCGGCTGTCAACAGTAGGGACACGGGTGAGACAGTATGTGACTGCGCTTATGAAGATTGAAGAGGGAAGACTACAATCGCTATTTCTAACGCAAACCCTAGGGTAGTCTCTTTTTTTCTTTTCGGTTATTGGTCGTCACTTTAGTATTGGGCCACTAAACCTGACCCTTCCCTCACTTGGCCTTGGGCTTAGTAGTTAGTACTAGACCACATCAATTGGAATGGTGGATTGCTAGAGCATTCCCTCACCTATGTGGATTAGTTATGTGGATTAATGGGTTGATTCGTGAATCTGTGAGTCTGATCTATTTAGCCTATGGTTTAAGCAGTGCAAGTCAAAGTTTACAAGTCGATCGACTAAAAATGTTTTTGTCCATTTTTATGCGAATTGTGAGTTAAATGAATCGGCCCACCGAGCAACCTATGAGGAAAGAAGGAATGTGAGAGTGTGTGCTAGGGACACAAGGGTTTCTAAGTAATAGGCGTGGGAATTTTTTGAGGATGTTAAGTAAATACAAAGGGTAAAATAGGAATATAGGCATGTAAGTTCGATTCGATTTGATTTATTTCTATTCTTAACTTTGGGATCGAAAGCTGAACCGAACTAATTGAATTTTGAAAATTGCAAGGAAAAAAATTATTTTTCAATTTTTAATCAGTTTTTTATTTTTCGGTTTGGCTCGATAGTGAACACCCTGGAGTGTGGGTTCCATGATATTCATACTATTATTTCTACTTTTTTGTCTCTTTTATTTTTCTTATCTTTGTTTTTGGTCCTCATTCTTTTATTTTGATTTCTATAAGTATGCTAAAATATATATTGTTAGTCACTAAGAATATTGAAAATATTATTTAAATTATTTTTAGAGTAATGTTCACTCACTTCTCTTGAGATATAGAGTATATTTGGATTTGTTGGGTTGGGTAAAGTGGAGTGGAGTGGAGTGATATTTTAACTCGATTCATTATTTGAATTTGTCAAACTTAGATGGAATAGAGCAGAGATGGATAGATTCCACTCCATCTAATTCTATTCATTCTTCATAATTTGATTTTCCTAAATTGGGAGGAATAAGATGGACCAAAAAATTCCCAAACAATGGAGCGAACTACTTGTGATATCTGAAATACGAAGTGGTATATCAGTTTATTATTATTATTATTATACTATACAAGTAAAGCGACTAGAGTTATTATATTATTTTAATATTATAATATAATACACGAAGCTTTCGTTCTAATATTATTTTATTATAACACGGTGCATGATGTTATAAGTTTTAATAATAAAATAAGGTATTATCATTTTAATAATAATATTTTCAACTAACGTGGTGCGCGATTATAAGGTTTAACAATAAAATAACATATTACAGTTATAATATTAACATGCATTACACATTGATATTTTTATATCATTATTGCTATCACTATATATAGGTGTAAAACTAAGACACTAAGCATAGAGTTTTAGTTTTTATATATGCATATGAATGTAGTAAAGTGCCACTAAGGGTACAGGTTTGATTTTATGTTGTCTCTTATTGTATTTTAGGCACATCATAATATTCCCAAATATATTTCTAAGATGTCTGGTCGCCATTGGAATTTTTCCCTAGAGAGATAATGTGGTTTCACTAAATTTTCTCTACCTAATCTCTTCTGTTATCGATGTCATTCCAATTCCTCATAGTCAAGTTGATAGTATAAGCACACTCCCGGCTACCAAAGATGAGTGGGTTTAAGCTCATAACCATACTTTTGATCATTATTATTATTTTTCTATATTATATAAATTGTTTGTGAAATTTTAGAATGATTTATGCCAAGAAATATGCTTTCATGAATTATAGAAATTTTAGGAAATTACTGTTTATAATTGTCATGACAAATTATAATTATTTTAGAAAACTCATGGAACCATAGTTATTGTATGTATAATTTAGATTTATTTTATTAGCCAGAAGATTTCACAAATCCCAATTTCGTACGGATCATAAGAACGATGAATTTTGTTGCTATTAGTTTTTAGCCAATAATTATTGAAAAACATATCAGCGAGTTAACGGCTACAGGATTGATTGTTAACCTTAGTATCAAGGGGTCCACTAGAGGACTAGCTCACCCACAGAAGGAACTCAGTGTGGTGTCCATTTATGGGACCTAGTTAGGTGCCTATCAAATTAGCCATTGACTTAGATTTCGCTATTCAGCTCAGATACTTATGTAAAGAACAATTTTTGTTTCTCTATTAGTTATTGCCAAGGATTTAGTTAACTTATTATTTTCAGTACAGTTGTATGTAATTATATATAAAATGTTTTAATCAAGTTGCATATATATGTTATGTATCTTTGTTGTTGTCCCATGTGGGTTGTGAGTAGAGACTCACTCACTAAGTTTTGATGAATTCACCCCTCTCTTTTCCTCCCCTTACAGATATAGCTGCAAGTTCAATTGGACTACAGGATCCTCTCCAGTAATGTTGCAACTTCTTTTGGTAAGCTTTGCTTTGAAATGGAGCTTACTGTTGGTCATGTCAATTTAGTAGTGCTCTAATAATTGTGTAGACAGGATTTCGGACATGCATTATATTGTTTTGACTACTTTTAGAATTTCAGTCATTTAATTATGTTTGGCTTTGGCCCGGGTTATGGATTTTACATAGTTTTATGTTCAATATTTATAATTGAAAACATTTTCAGAATTACTAAATTTATTTGAGTTTGAGATATTTTGAATATATTGGATTTATTTATGCATATTAGCCAGTCATGTTATCAAAGGCTTCCGTGGGTGTCCAAGTCCTCACGTGCCATTCATATTCTCTGAGCGGGTCATGACAAAGTGGTATTAGAGCAATAGGTTTCCCTACATATTATTGGAGCAAGTGTCCACAGATAACATGGTATCTATGTAAATAGAAGCGTGCCCATTTGCATTGATGTAGTGCTATTTGAGGCCTTTAGCAAAGTGTCAATCATGTATAGGTTCAGCAAGAGTTTGTCTTTTCTTGGCATTCATGGTCTTGTTATATGTCCTCCCTTCCACAAGTGTAACCATGCTACTTGTATGCTATTCACGTATTCGCCGTTGTCGTAGAAGCATAACATCCATTGACAGTGCTTGCCTTAGAGCTTTTGAACAAATGATAGCAAACTTGACAGATGTGATGAATAGGCAGTTAGAGGCAACAACGCAGCTGCCTCTAGTCAAGGATATAGACGACTCGACCTTGAAGTGTTTCAAGAGGATGGATTCGCCTACCTTCAACAGGCATCTGACGATTAAGGCCTCCTAGGGATTCCTTAGACAAGTGGAGAAGATAGTTGATGTCATCCATTGTTCTTCAAAGAGAGCAGTGAAGTTTACTAGTTTCCAACTGGGAGGCCAAGCAGAGTTATAGTATCAGGAGTTTTGACAGAGGGATAGGACCGCTAGCTCTTTTTCTTAGGAACAGCTCAAGGAAGCCTTCATATGAAGATTCATATTTGAGAGCCTGCAAGCATAGATGATTGAAGAGTTTTTGAAGCTCCATTTAACTCCAAGCATGACAGTTGCAGAGCATGACAAGCGTTTCACTTATCTGGCACAGGCAGTGATAGAGAAATTTTTAGGCATCTATTGTTGTTTCATACTTGGCCTAATTTGCTTTTATATGTGTTTAATTCTGATAATTTAATTGAGTTTTGCATTATTGGGCCTCATTGGATTTAATTGTTGAAATTTGGTTAATTCCAGATTTTATACTCACTATGACCTTTCTGTATTCCACAGATCATTTTGGGCTCTAGAAATATCGAATTTAGGTGATCTTGGTGGCACCTGAAAGCTAAGACCGAGATGCATAATTTTGGGTTTCACAGGCTTCATCAAATTCGGTCCGTTTCAAGGCTTAATTGGGCATATCTCACTTATTTCTGGTCCAATTAAGGCATATAATATGTCTCTGGAAAGCTTATCCAGAGAGGATTATCTTATCTAGATCAGATTTCGAAAATCAGGAAAATCTGGATAAGATAAGGTTAGTGATAAGTGGAAATCCGGGTAGGGCCATTGGATTGCCTATAAATTTCTGTTTCCTTTGTAATTCTGGACTCAATCAATAATAAAGAACCAGAAACTTGTATTTTCATTTTTCCTTTCAAACTCAAGGTGTTCATACAGAGAGCTTGCCAATGGAGATGTCCATGGAAGGCTAAACTCCTCTCAATCCTTGACGTCATAGATAATTAGTTTCAATTCGGAGTTCCTGTTGTATAAATCTTATTTGTATGTATGCTTTCCTTTTCTAAACTTCAATTTCGATTATGGATTTGGTTATTGAACATGATCATGTTTGAATTATATCTGATTAGATATAGAACTGAATTCATTAGTGAAATTAAAGTAAAGGTTGAATTACCGATCGGTTATTCAGGTTAACCCGAACTGCACGTAAGTTGACATTCGTTTGAATTGCGATTGTGATTTAAGGATTGTTGGGTGAAAACTTTATGATTATATAGTTGATTTGGATTAACAGAGTAGCATACAAATTCAACTCTTATGAACTATGATGAATTCTGCCAATGATCATGATGTCTGGGATTGAATCTTTGATCAAGTGAGTTTCTGTTTCTCTTTCTGTTTCTGTAATCCTTTCACTTTACTCTATTTTATTCTTAAAATCACAACCCCCCCCCCCCGCCTTTTTAATGTTAGTTCAATAACATAACTGATGTGTCCTAAGGAAGAATGACCTGAGTCTACTTATACTACAAATAAGGGGATTTAGACTATTTTGATAGTGGACGCGACAGTGCATATCAGGCAGCTTCCAGCATAATATTGACAAAGACAGCTAGAGCGAGACATTTTGTTCAGGGTTTGCCTAGAGATATGTTCCTCAGTTTATAGCTTCACATTGGGACAATGGATTATGCTTAGATGGTGGACACAACGATTGGTCTTGAGAGTGGTTTAGCATTGCGTAGGGCAATGTCAGAGGCCAACAAGAAGGCCCAAGTTCACGTCTCTTTCTCGAGCATGGCAGATTCGAGCAAAGGTCACCATCAATAGGGCAGCGAGGTCAGTCAAGTAGGGCCACTTTCTCATAACCTATCCTAGCACACCCAGTTGCATTACAGACTCTGAGTAGAGGGAGCAGTCAGCATAGTGGATAAGGTTCATGGCAGTCATATCCACTATGCTCGACTTGCAAAAAGAGATATCAGGTCAGTGTCTAGTTGGTTCCTCAATATGTTATGGGTATGGCTAACTAGGCCACAAGTGCAGAGAGTGCCTGATATTTCAGGGAGCTCCTAGTTAGCGGTTAATTAACTCTTCCATGTCAATTCAGTTTCTCTAATCGACAGTCCAAGGTGGCTTTGTCGCATCAGCAGGCCATGGAGCCAAGGGGAGAGGCCCTGGTGGCAGAGGTGTTAGTGGTTGAGGAGTAGGCGGTAGAGGCTAGGGTAGTGGGGGACAACCCCATTTGTTTGCTATGACCCATCAAGATACGCATGCTTCAAATGAAGTGGTAACAGGTATGACGATAGTATGTTCCTTTGATGCTATGACATTGTTTGAGTCAGGGTCCACCTATTCTTATGTGTCCCCGTTCTTTGCTTTATGGTTCGAAAGATCCCCTGAGGATCTTGAGAAGCTATTTTTAGTTAGGGTACCTTTGGAGAAGCCCATCCTTATTCAGATAGTGTATAAATTATGCGGAGTTAAAGTTGGTAACATAAAGGCACTTGCAAATTTAAAAGTGTTGGACATGTCTGACTTTGATGTCATTATGGGTATGGACCCGTTAGCCATATGCCATGCTATGGTCGATTGTTATAGGAAAGTAGTGAGATTCAAGGTCCTAGACGATGAGCCAAGAGAGTTTCTAGGTACAAGGTGTTCAACACTAACAAGCTTAATATCAACTATGAATGCACTACGGTTGATAGATAGAGGTAGCTATAGGTTTTTAGCTACAATCAGGGATATAGAGGCAGAGACACTAAGTTTGGGCACAGTTTCGGTGGCTAATGAATTTCTAGATGTGTTTCTAGATGAATTGTTGGGTATGCCACTAGAGAGGAAATAAAGTTTAGGATAAAACTTGAGCCATGAGTTAAACCCATCTCTATACCCCCCGTATTGCATGGCCCCAGCAGAGTAAGAGAATTGAAGGAGCAATTACAAGAGTTGTTGGACAAGGGGTTTATAAGGCTAAGTACTTCTCCATGGGGTGCTCCAGTGTTGTTCATTAAGAAGAAAGATAACTTGATGAGAATGTGTATAGATTACAGACAACTAAATAAAGTGACGATCAAGAATTGGTACCCCTTGCCTCGTATTAATGATCTTTTCGACCAGCTTGAAGGGGCAACATGTTTTCTCAAGATCGGCCTTCAACCTGGTTACCATCAGTTGAAAATTAAGGATGAAGATTTGCCTAAGACGCCCTTTAGAACTTGCTATGGACATTATGAGTTCTTAGTAATGTCCTTTATGTTGACTAATGCCCCAGCAACCTTTATGGATTTGATGAATAGGGTGTTTAAGCTGTTTCTAGATCACCTTGTGATTGTCTTCATTGATAACATTTTAGTATATTCCAGGAATAAGGAGGAACATGAGCAACATTTGAGGACGATTCCATAAACTTTGAAGAAGGATAAGTTATATGCCAAGTTCTCCAAGTGTGAGTTCTAGCTAGATCAGGTGACATTCCTTGGACACATAGTGTCAAAGGATGGAATTTTGATAGATCCAAAAAAGGTGGAAGCAATGCAGCGATGGCCTAAACCTTCAACAGCTTCAGATGTCTGTAGTTTCTTAGGCTTAGCAGGGTATTACAGACGATTTGTTCAGGATTTCTAGAGGATCATCGCACCCATGACCAAGTTGACATAGAAGAATTTCAAGTTTCAGTAGACAAAAGAATGTGAAGAAAGTTTTCAGAGACTCAAGGCGTGCTTGACCATGACGCCGGTTTTAGTATTACTTTTAAGGACAGTGGCTTTTTGGTATTCTGTGACGCTTCTAGAGTTGGATTTGGTTGTGTTCTGATTCAGCATGGCCAAGTTACAGCATATGCCCTATAGCAACTCAAGAAGCATGAGCAGAATTACCCTACGCATGACTTGGAAATGGCAGCGATGGTCTTTGTCTTGAAGATTTGGAGGCACTACCTATACGGATTGACATGTGAGATCTTCACAGACCATAAGAGCTTGAAGTACATCTTTTAACAGAATGATCTAAATTTAAGACAGCGTAGATGGCTTGAGTTGTTAAAAGATTATGACTGTAAGATCTCATACCACCCTGAGGAGGCAAATATAGTGGTAGATGCTTTAACAAGGAAGTTGGCAGGTAGTTTGGCCCACATAGCACTAGTAAGGCAACCGTTAGTGGAGGATATCCACTAATTGGAAGCTGAGGGAGTTTAGTTCAGCCTTAGTGATATAAGGGCTTTTCTAGCTCACATTAAGGCTTAGTCAACCTTGGTGGAACAGATCAAGGCATAGCAAGGCGAAGATCCGAAACTGGCTAAGTTAGTTGAGAGTGTTCGTATGGATGAGAACACAGAGTTCTTAGTTGATGCTGAGGGTGTATTGCACTTTGACAACCGTTTATGCATGCCAATCGTGGGTGAATTGAGGAGAAAAGTAATGGAAGAAGCCCATGGTACAACATACTCAGTGCACCCAAGGTCAGCTAAGATGTATCAAGATCTAAAACAGTTATTTTGGTGGGATGGTATGAAGAGAGATATTAGTGATTTTGTGGCTAGATGCTTGGTATGCCAACAAGTCAAGGCTGAGCACCAGAGGCCAGCTGGGTTACTTCAGCAGATAAATATTCCAGAATGAAAGTAGGAAAGGATAACCATGGACTTCGTAGTGGGGTTACCTCAAACCACCAAGGGATTCGACTCCATATGGGTAATAGTAGATAGGATGACTAAGTCAGAACACTTTTTACCAGTGAAAACTAGCTTCAGTGCAGCACAGTATGCTCAGTTGTACATCGACGAAATAGTTAGACTTCACGGTGTCCCAGTATCCATCATATCTAATAGAGGGTCCTAGTTTACTTCGCAGTTCTAGAAAGCATTTCAGGAGGCTCTTGGGACGTATGTAAATTTGACCACGGCTTTCCACCCCAGTCCAACGACTAGTCTAAAAGGATGATACAAACATTAGAAGATATGCTCAGAGCCTATGTGTTAGATTTCGGAGGGAGCTGGTGTGATCACCTACCCTTGATCGAATTTTCATACAATAATAGTTATCAGACGAGTATCCAGATGACACCATTCGAAGCCTTGTATGGGAGGCATTGTAGGTCTCCCATTGGGTGGTTTGACCTTGGAGAAGCTAAGTCTTTAGGCTCGAACCTGGTTCAAGAAACCTTAGAGAAGGTTTAGTTAATTAAAGAACGTCTTTAGCAGCTCAGTCCAGGAAGATGTCTTATGCAGATAACCGTTGACGTAACTGGGAATTTGCAATTGGGGACCACGTGTTTCTGAGGGTATCCCCAATGAAAGGGAAAGTGAGGTTCTATAAGCGGGGAAAGTTAAGCCCTTGTTTTATTGGCTCATTTGAGATTTTAGAGAAAATTAGAGCGGTAACCTACAGGTTGGCATTACCTCCCAGTCTATCAGCCATACATCCAGTGTTTCATGTTAGTATGCTCAGGAAATATATGCTTGACTAGTCTCACATGCTCACTCTACAAATGGTCCAAATTGATGAGAGTCTGTCCTATAAAGAGGAACCAATTGCCATCATAGATAGGCAGATCAAAAAGCTTCGCTCAAAGGAGATAGCCTCAGTGAAAGTTATCTAGAGGAACCATTTCAACGGGGAAGCGACTTCGAAAGCTGAAGAAGCTATGAAAATCAGATATCCCCATCTTTTTCCACCTCGGGGTACATTATTTAGATTTGGGGACCAAATCTCTTTTAAGGGGGTACTTTGTGATACTTCAAATACAGAATTTAGTGGCATATGAGTTATTATTATTATTATTATATACAAGTAAAGCGACTGGATTTATTATATTATTTTAATATTATAATGTAATACACGAAGTTTTCATTTTAATATTTTATTATAACGTGGTGCACAACGTTATAAGTTTTAATAATAAAATAAGGTATTATCATTTTAATAATAATATTTTCAACTAACGTGGTGCACGATTATAAAGTTTAATAATAAAATAATGTATTATAGTTATAATATTAACACGTGTTACTCGAATGATATTTTTATATTATTATTGTTATCACTATATATAGGTGTAAAATGAAGATACTGAACATAGAGTTTTAGTTTTTATATATGCATATGAATGTAGTAGAAAGCCACTAAGTGCACAAGTTTGATTTTATGTTATCCCTCAGTATATTTTAGGCACATCATAATATTCTTAAATATTTTTCTAATATCTCTACTCGCCGAAGGAATTTTTCCTTAGAGAGATATATGTGGTTTAACTAAATTTTCTCTAACTAATCTCTTTCGCTATCGGTGCCATTCCAATTCCTCAGAGTCAAGTTGATAGTGGAAGCAAGCTCATGACCATACTTTTGGTCATTATTATTATATTTCCATATTATATAAATTGTTTGTGAAATTTTAGAATGATTTATGCCAAGAAATATGTTTTCATGGATTATAGAAATTTTAGGAAATTATTGTTTATAGTTATCATGACAAATTATAATTATTTTAGAAAACCCATGGGACCATACTTGTTGTATGTATGATTTAGATTTATTTTATCAGCCAGAAAATTTCACGAATCCCAGTTTTATACGGATCATAAAAACGATGAATTTTGTTGCCATTAGTTTTTAGCCAATAATTATTGAGAAACAGATCAGCGAGTTAACAGCTGTAGGATTGATTGTTAACCTTGATATCAAGCGGTCTACTAGAGGACTAACTCACCCATAGAAGGAACCCAATATGGTATCCATTTATGGGACCTAGTTAGGTGCCTATCAGATTAGCCTTTGACTTAGATTTAGCTATTCATCTCAGATACTTATGTCTAGAATAATTCCTGTTTCTCTATTAATTATTGCCATGGATTTAGCTAACTTATTATTTTCAGTACGGTTATATGTAATTATATATAAAATGTTTTATATAACACCTAAAAAATTATTCAAAAATTAATTTGGGCTTTATTAATCATAATTTCAAAAATCTGACAATTTTAGCAATGATAAGGATGGCCCAATGGATGTGTTAAAAAAAATATTTCAGGCTAGGATGAATAGTAACCTTGCAAGCCCATCAGGACATTTGAAACTTTAGAATTGGGACCCGGAGATGCCCAAAACTGAGGAAACATAGAGTTAGGGTTAGAAATAGTTAGAAATAGATATTTTATACCTAGAATTAATTTTCGGTCAATGTCTTATTACCCAGGTACGGTGTTTCGCCCGTTCGATGGAGTTTTGATTTGCAGTCTTTAATACGGTACAAGTTACTTGGTGGCCAAGTAACCTTTACCAACCACTTTATGCCAAATGGATGACAATGATTGAAACTTGAAAAGCAATTTTTAATCATTGCCTTTCATTAATTATCATTTTATAGGGGAGCCAATATTTCACCCGTTCGGTGGAATTTTGGTGTTCGATTTTAACACCGAAAAAGCTACTTGCTAACCAAGTTAAATTGAGCCACCTATCATGAGCCAAGTGGATGGCTAAGATCCATTCTTTGATCATCAAATCAGATCACAGCCTTCCATATCATTTCTTTTCCAAAAAGAAAGAAATACATACTTTGACTACACAGTTATGACATCTAACTCAAGATAAATACAAAGCCACCAACCTTATCACCCCACTATCATCATTTTTAGCCAAGAGGCCTAGAAACACAGCCTTCCATTATTCTTTCTCTCCAACCTTCATTCTTGCTTTCAAATCCCCAAAAATCTAAGCTCAAAATCACTAAAACACCAAGATTGCTTCATAAAACTTGTTCTATTCTCCATAATCTACCAAACTAACCGATTAGAATTTGAATCCAAATCCTTTTTATACTTTGAGAGCCCACAATCTACTGCCTAAGGAAGGGTTTGGTATGAGTTTGAAGGCTTTGAAGTGAAGGAAGTTATTCTTGGATTATCCTTGGAGCCAAGATCCTTAAAGCCACTAAAGTAGGGCATTTTAAACCTCTTTTACTTCAACTCTATTTTTGTGATTTTCTTACTAATTCCACTGAATATTTTTAGTTGAATTGGTTCATAATATATTGATAGTAATGTGTTAATTTTGGTGGAGTATTTTGATGTTGCGAAAAATCACTTTTGTGAAAAGAGATTTTGAACCATGCTACTGGATTTTTGGTTTCTGTATGGACAGCCACTAATCATGAATTTTTTGACCTAGTTAGAGGCTTTAGATTGAGCTAAAAATTTGATATGATGTAGTTAACATGTTAGGGCATCTTCAATAAAAGTTTTACAGTATTCTGGGCACTTTTGCTATGTTTAAAAATCAAGAACCGAGATTGTACCTAGCTACCTGAAATGTTAGAATAGAAGCTGTAAATTTTGCTAATTTTGTTACCATAACAAATATTTGAATTATCAATTGAAATTTTTATAAGGTGTTGAGGACATATTAATGTCCAACTATGAATTTTTGTATGATTTGATATGATCATTTGGTAGAGTAATAAATTGGGAACTATGGTTGTTGACTGTAAATAGAGGGTCTCTGACCTCTAAATTTGTCTAATTTTCTTAACATAGTTAGAGAAGTCTTGTCACTTTGAAAATTTTAGGGAACCTTGTGCACACATTGAAGTGTCAGAGATAATTTTTATAGCCTTGGATTTAATGGTTTGAAATGCATAATAAATTGTACTATGAACATGTAAAATCTGCTATTGTGCTGAAAATGAATTGATGCTTTGAATTGATAAAATAATGACATCTTGTACTAGTATGACATGAGCACATGAATGTGAATATGAATAATTCAGCATGTGAGCTTATTGATAAGGTTAGGCACACATAGATATGAATGCTTATTACAATTACTTATATGAGAAAGAAAAACATAAGATTATGTTTTTTGGGTTGGAGAAAGTAAATCCAGTTTGTTAGGGAAAGTAAACCTGACTACCAGGAAGAGCGTAAGATTTATAATTCTTGGACTAGAGAAAGTAAATCTAGTATGTTAGGGAAAGTAAACCTGACTACCCTTGAATTGAGTTGGGGAAAGTAAACCTGGCTAAGAATAGGCCTATGTGAGAATTAGAGAAAGTAAATCTAATGATCATGTATAGGAATGAGCTCAGTCCTGAAAAGCAATCTATTACCCATTATTGCCATGCTGGGGACAGCGGTACATAATGCCCAGACGTGACAGGATTAGTCAAGGGCCAATACAAGTTGAAGTAGTAAATTTTCTAAGTAATCCTTTGTCTTATATGCTAAGTAAAGAAGTTTAGTATTGATATTGAGACCAATATGTTTAAGTGGAAAGTTAGCAGTATATGATGTTGAGTAGTATGGTATATGCATATTAAGTGATTGAATATTAAAAGTAACCCACTTTGGAAGGATGATTTTAAAACTTTAAAATGAATATTTAAAATGCATTGTATGATCACATTTTCTTGATAAATCGAAGTGGCTGGGGCGATGACGATAACATTATGGTTATGTATTTGGGGAGTTACCCTATTGAGAATTGTATAGTTCTCAGCCCTATGTGTTTTTGTGTTCCAGTATCGCCTCCAGGTCCAGAGAATAATGCGGCTGCTACGTGAAAGAACGTGGGATTGCAGTAACTTAGTAGTTGATGTTTTTACTTTACAGTACTTAATTGGAGTTATATGTATGCAAATGTAATAGAGGATGTATATGTATTAAAGCTTATAGAAGAGCTATCTTTTGTACTTAACTATGTATCCAATAAATGTTGTGTTTCTTTGTTATATATATTTTAATACAATTACACTTAGTTATTACACAGATTAATCGAGTTTGCTATAGATTTTTAAGAAAGGTCTGCTAATCTATAAGTAACAACTCTCAAGTCCGATGTCATGGCTTAAAACTGATATTGTACTTGAAAAGATGTTACAAAATGGTATCAAAATAGTTCATCCTTGTAGGGCCTTGAGGAATGGACTAACTATGCTTCCAAAGCAAAGAGAAGTCATGCCTTGAATATTATCTACATGATAAGATATAGGGTTTGGATACGCATGACAGTCTAGTGGTGTTATAATTGGTTGTTATCACACTTAACATAGTGTTGAGCCTGATCAACTCAATATCTTTGTTTGGTGTATTCGAAAACCATTGGCAAACCACAGACATACTAGGAACCAGAATGCTGACCACGAAGACATAATTGACACTTCTCACGAGATAGGTACTGCTGTGAGGGAACAAGCTGTAGTGACAAATCGGATTATGAAGAGATTAGACCGAAATGCTGAAGGGATGCGACTAATTGAAGATCCAATCCATGGTAGGAATGTTTAGGATTTGATTTAATTGTTTGAACTGTTTGTGAATCCCTTGTTTGATTTATTAAATTTGTATTTTGAAATTATTTTCAAATGAATTTTGAGGGCAAAATTTTTTTTAAGGTGGGTGGTAAGGTAACACCCTAAAAATTATTTAAAAATTAATTTGGACTTTACTAATCATAATTTTAAAATTCTGACAATTTTAGCAATGATAAGGATGACCCAACGGACGTGTTAAAAAAAATATTTCGAGCTAGGATGAATAGTAACCTTGCAAGCGCCGCGGGCCCGTCAGCACAATTGAAAGTCTAGAATTAGGACCTGAAGATGCCCGAAACTGAGGAAACATAGGGTTAGGGTTAGAAATAGTTACAAATAAAGATTTTATACCTATAATTAATTTTCGGTCGATGTCTTATTACCCGCATACGGTGTTTTGCCCGTTCGGTAGAGTTTTGATATGTAGTCTTTAACACTATACAAGTTACTTGGTGGCCAAGTAGCCTTTACCAACCACTTTATGCCAAGTGGATGACAAGGATTGAAACTTGAAAACCAATTTTCAATCATTGCCTTTTATTAATTATTATTTTACCTAGGAGCCAATATTTCACCCATTTGGTGGAATTTCAATGTCTGATTTTAACACCGAAAAAGCTACTTGCTCACTAAGTTAAAATAAGCCACCTATCATGAGCCAAGTGGATGGCCAAGATCTATTCTTTGACCATCAAATTAGATCATAGCCTTCTATATCATTTCTTTTCTAAAAAGAAAGAAATACATACTTTGACTACACAATTATGACATCTAACTCAAAATAAATACAAAGCCACTAATCTTATCACCCCACCATCATCATTTTTAGACAAGAGGCCTAGAAACACAGCCCTCTACTACTCTTTCTTTCCAACCTTCATTCTTGCTTTCAAATCCCAAAAACCTAAGCTCAAAGTCACTAAAACACCAAGATTGCTTCACAAAACTTGTTCTACTCTCCACAATCTACCAAAACTAACCGATTAGAATTTGAATCCATAACCTTTTTATACTTCGAGAGCTCACAATCTGCTACCTAAGGAAGGTTTTGGTGTGGGTTTGAAGGCTTTAAAGTGAAGGAAACCATTCTTGGATCATCCATAGAGCCAACATCCTTAAAGCCACTAAAGTAGGGCATTTTAAACCTCTTTTACTTCAACTCTATTTTTGTGATTTTCTTACTGATTTTACTAAATATTTTTCTTTGAATTGGTTGATAATATATTGATAGTGATGTGTTAATTTTGATAGATGGTTTGATGTTGTGAAAAATCATTTTTGTGGAAAGAGATTTTTTTTGAACCATGCTGCTGGATTTTCAATTTCTGCATGGACAACCAATAATCACAAATTTTTGACAAAGTTAGATGCTTTAGATTGAGCTGAAAATTTTATATGATGTAGTTAACATGTCAAGACATCTTTACTAAAGTTCTGCAATATTTTGGGCAACTTTGCTATGTTTAAAAAATCAAGAACTGAGATTGTACTTATGCTGCCTAAAATATTGGAATATAAGTTGTAAATTTTGCTAATTTTGTTACAAGACCAAATAATTGGATTAGCACTTGAAAGTTTTATAGCATGTTGAGGACATTTTGAAGTCCAACTATGAATTTTTGTGTGATTTGATATAATCATTTGATAGGGCAATAAAATTGGGAACTACGGCTGTTGGTTGTAATAGGGGGTCTCTAACCTCGGAATTTGTCTAATTTTCTTAACACAGTTAAAGAAGTCTTTTTCCTCTGAAATTTTTATGGAACCTTGTGGACACATTAAAGTGTCATACGTAATTTTTATAGCCTTGGATTTGATGGTTTGAAATGCATAATAAATTGTGCTACGAATATATGAAATCTGCCATTATGCTGAAAATGAATTGATGCTTTGAATTGATGAAATAATGGCATCTTGCACTAGTATGACATGAGCACATGAATGCGAATATGAATAAGTGAGCATGTGAGCTTATTGATAAGGTTAGGCACACATAGATATGAATGCTTATTACAATTTCTCATATGCAAAAGAAAAACATAAGATTATGCTTATTGGGCTGGAGAAAGTAAATCCAGTTTGTTAGGGAAAGTAAACCTGACTACCAAGAAGAGCGTAAGATTTATAATTTTTGGGCTGGAGAAAGTGAATCCGGTCTATCGGGGAAAGTAAACCTGACTACCCCTGAATTGAGTCGAGGAAAGTAAACCTGGCTAGAAATAGGCCAATGTGAGAATTGGAGAAAGTAAATCCAATAATCATGTATAGGAATGAGCTTAGTCCTGAAAAGCAATCTATTACTAATTATTGCTATGTTGGGGACAGCGGTACGTAATGTCCAGACGTGACAAGATTAGTCGAGGGCCAAGATAAGTTGAAGTAGTAAATTTTCTAAGTAATCCTTTGTCTTATATGCCAAGTGAAGAAGTTTAGTATCGATATTGAGACTAATATGTTTAAGTGGAAAGTTAGCAGTATATGACGTTGAGTAGTATGGTATGTGTATATTAAGTGATTGAATGTTAGAAGTAACCCACTTCAGAAGGATGATTTTAGAACATTGAAATGAATCTTTAATATGTATTGAATGATCACATTTTCTTGATAAATCGAAGTGGCTAGGGCAATAACGATGACATTATGATTGTATATTTGGAGAGTTACCCTATTGAGAATTGTATAATTCTCATCCCTATGTGTTTTTGTGTTTCTGTGTTGCCTCTAAGTTGATCCAGAGAACGATGTGGCTACTACGTGAAAGAATGCGGGATTGTAGTAGTTTAGTAGTTGATGTTTTTACTTTAAAGTACTTAGTTGGAGTTATATGTATGTATATATATATATATATTAAAGCTTATAGAAAAGCTATCTTTTGTACTTAACTGTGTACCCAATAAATATTGTATATATATTTTAATAGAATTATGCTTAATTATTACACACGTTAATCGAGCTTGCTATAGATATTTAAGAAAGGTCCACTAATCTATAGGTAACAACTCTCAAGTTCAATGTCATGGTTTAAGACTGATATTGTACTTGGGAGGACGTTACATTTTATATCAAGTTGCATGTATATATTATGTATCTTTGTTGTTGTCCCATGTGGGTTCTGAGTGGAGACTCACTCACTGAGTTTTGATGAACTCACCCCTTTTTTTCCTCCCCTTACAAATATAGTTGCAGGTTCAATTGCACTACATGATCCTCCCCAGTAGTGTTACAGCTTCTTTTGGTGAACTTTGCTTTGGAGTAGAGCTTATGGTTGGTCATGTCAGTTTAGTAGTGCTCCAATAATTGTATCGGCAGGATCCTAGACCTGCAATATATTGCTTTGACTACTTTTAGAATTTCAGTCATTTAATTATGTTTGGCTTTGGCCCACATTATGGATTTTATGTAGTTTTATATTCAGTATTTATGATTGGATTTTCAGAATTATGAAATTTATTTGAGTTTGAGATATTTTGAATATATTTGATTTATTTATACATATTAGCCAGTCACATTATCAAAGGCTTCCGCGGGGATCCAAGTCTTCACGTGTCGGTCACATTCTCTAAGCAAGTCATGACCCTAGTTATTCTACTCTGCCATACTTTACTCCACTCTATTCTATTTCACTCTGCTCTGTTCCACTATGCTCCACCAATTCAAACATATTCTTAGTGTAACTACACTCAACACCTTTCTATTTTGCATAATTACACTGATTTCTCTTATAATTATTAATTTATTAATTTAAGTGACAAAATAGTAATTCATGATTTATGCATGATTACTATGACAAAATTATAATATTTTGACAACACTTAACAATATATTAACTAAAATACCTCTTTTTTTTATCATATATTATTATTATCATTTCATTTTTATGTGGTTAAAAAAGTATTTTATTCAATTAATGTGTTAGATATTGCCAAAATGTTATAATTTTATCATTAATATTTATATATGTCTCATGTTATTTTTTTTGTAACACCCCGATTTTTCTGTCTGAGGGAAATGATCAAAATGCCCTTGAGGTCATTTCCTGATCCGAATTCGAGGATAACCAACTCGGTCGTCCTCGAAGGGTCAACTCAATGTTTGAAGGGGATTGAATGGCCTTTGAATGCTTCCGGAAGCGAAAATCTCGTTTTTCGCAGTTTCGGGTCAAAATGACCAAAATACCCCTATAGCGTTTTTACGCGGGCAGAAGTGCCGTTTGAGCCCGAAACTTTTCCTAGAAGTTTAAAAACACATTTTCATATGTCTAGAGGCCTCTGTTTAAGTCCCAGTGGTCCCGGGCAGTTTTAGTGTAAAATTACGATTTTGCCCCTAGAATAGTGTTTTTGAGCTTAATGACGTAATTAAGTAAACCTAAGCAATATTAGGCTCTAAACGAAGATTAATTAATTTCCCTAATTAATCTAGAGTCAAAATAATTTATTAAAGTTAATTAGAACCTAAAATTGCTTAGATTAAACTTAAATCCCTTCTTAGAACTCAAGATTTCTAGTCTTGGAATCTTGAATAGTGTTTTCTCTCTCCAATTCCTTAAATCAAGGAGGCGTGTCTAGAGTTGTTTAGGCTCTAAATTGAGGATCTAACTCACTAATGGTGCAAGAACACTCCTTAATTATGTCTAGACCACCCTAATTATCCATTTTCCTTACCTAAACACTTTCTTACAACTTCCTAACCTTAAGCATAATCAAAGATACACCTAAATACAACTCTAAATCATAATTAAATTGCAAAACAAACCTCCCCTTGGCTGTAACATGGCCGAACGGCCATGCTCTCTTTGGCCACATGATTGAATTGTTTTCTCACTCCTTGAAGCCATGCTTGAGCCATACCTTGAACCATACCTCACCATACTTTGAGCCATACCTCACCATGCCTCAAGACCACATTATCTCACCTCATGGAACTCATGGATGCCCTCCAATTCTGCACACAATGGCCGAAACTCATCAGCCCATTCACACCCTTCATTTGTTTCATTTCTCTATAAATAGAATGCCTTGAGGAGCTTGCACCACTTTTAGATCATTTGCTAAGTTTAGGAACACTCAAAGCTTTTCTTTTCTCTCAAAGCTCTTGTGTTCTTCAAGTTCTTGGAGTTCTTCATCATCTTCATCTTCTTCTTCCATCTTCAAGTTTATCACACCAAGTAGGGATTTCCTTTCATGTATTCTTTTCCTTAAAGTTCTTGTTTCAAGCTTGATGTTCATAGTTTCTCTTGTCTCTTTTTAGAACTTCTCTTCTACTCCTTTTTCCTTTTCATTTTCGGCCATAGGCCTTGGAGAACAAAGGAATGAGAGCTTGATGATGAGAGTTTCATGATGATGTTCATCACTTGAAACAAACTCTAGAGCTTGATCTTTGTTCTTGAGTAAAATACTTCTAGTTCTTTCTTTCTCCAACTTTTGGAATCTTTAACTTTGATGATGTTTTAAAATGGTTCTAAGGACTCAATGATGAGGTCTCATGATGTTGGTGTTAATATATCATCAAAATCATGGACTCTAGAGTTTCAAAATGTTCTTTTTGTGTTCCTTGAAATTTCGGCCATTTGCTTTCCTTTTACATGCAAAATGTTTTCATTTTCTAGAATGTTATGTTGAGTTCTAAGAACTCTAGACTTTATTTTGTCTTGGTTTGATGAGTTTGGGTTGAGGTTTAAGTTCTTTTAAAGTCTTGTTAAGAGCTCTAGAAAGATAAAATGAATTTGCATAATTTATTTTATGCTTGCACTCATATTTACATCCTTGTTATGCACCTTTACTTTCGAGCTATCACCTAAGAACATAAAGATTAAAATGGAACTTGCATCATCACTTAATTTAATTCTCAAAGCCTTTCTATTTCGGCCTTAAAGTCGATTGTTGTTGGGCTTAGAGCATTAAAATAAAGAATTGAACTTGCATCATCACCTAATTAATCTCTCGAATGCCTATCTATTTCGGCCTTAAAGTCGATTGTTGTTGGGCCAAGAGCACTAAAACAAAGAATTGAACCTTGCATCTTTACTTTCAAGCTTGCACGTTTAAAGTTTATGCCTCGCATATTTACTTTCAAGCTTGCACGTTTAAGTTTATGCCTTGCATATTTATCTTACGTCATCACTTTATTTTGTAAGCAAAGATTAAAAATGGAAAGCATGAGCACATTTATTTTATGCCATAACTTAAGAACCTAGAGCTCAATGACTTGCCCATTTCATTCCAAGTTAAAGTTTAATGTGAAACCATTATTTGAATGCATGTTTTCGGCCAAGTAGTGATGATGGACTTGCAATAAGTTTTCATCTAGCTACAAGGACCAATAGTCTATGTTCTAAGTTTTCCTTAAAGCTTTACAAATCTTTTCAAGGTTATGTTGTCATGAGATATGACTTTATTCCCTTTTAGAAGATGAAATATATTTTGGTCATTGACCTAAGGCTTCTCTTAGCCTCTTGATGAATTAAAATGGTTTGCAAAGAGTTTTAGAAATTCTAAATTGATTCTAAGAGAAACTAGTTAACTTATGTACCTAGAAATGTCAATTTAAATCCTTTACTGAAGCTAAATGTTTTCGATTCTGATATGATGAGTGTGATACTGTATGATGATGTTTTGATGTGTTAGAATGTGTGAAAATATCATATGATGATGTAAAAATGATTCTATGCATAATAGGTAAGAAACTAGCTAACTAGAAATACCGTAAAGCCAGAATTTAACATAGTTTTGACCCATTTATTTTTGGAACTTATCCAAACTGTTTTAATGGGAGCATAATCAGATTAGGATTGTTTAGACATGAAAAACTTGGTAACATTTGAATTAGAATCGAATTTTAGCACCTATAGGGAAACTAGTAACTAGAAAACCGTAAAAGTGCAAGTTTAGAACTCTTAGAACATTTATTTTTCTGGATTCTGTCCAGCACCCTTACGACATGATAAACATGATTAATAATTAGTCCTTAAGTATAGGAATGCCTCATAATTGATTTAGATTTAATTCATAGCGCCTTAGGCGAAGACGGAACCGAGAAAGGGTCTAAAACGTAAGTTCTAGAACCCCGTAATCACAAGTTAGGAATTCTGCCCTATGCTTCTCAGATTTAAGTGTGAACATGAGGATTATGAATGATGTTTAATTATGAGCCCTTAGGTGCATAAAATATGAGCAACGGATGTTAGAGAACCATATCTCATGATTAAGACCCGTAAGGGTCAAAGCATAAACTACCGTAAGGATGAACGGTTGAATGTTCCATGATGATGTATGTGTTATGTGAAGGATGTTAATGTTATTCATATGAGGAATTCATGAGGATATATGTTTGTGTGGCATAAAGCAAATTTCGAAGAAATCCGGCGTGATGCCATCATGCCGCCGAATTTCCGACAAATTTGGGGACTTAAAGAGATTTTGAAAATTAAGGTACTAAGATGGGTTCTAAGATGACACCGGTTCGGCCGAGCACCTCCATAGAACTCATGTGACATCGGTACCATTTTATACTCTTAGGTGACACCGGTTCGGCCGAGCACCCCTAAGAGGTTTGGCCCCTAACCCGTACTCAGATAGTCAGGATTTATGATTTATGATGCGCTTATCGTTAAGTGGTATGTAAGAACTAGTGACGACTAGTTAAGGTATGAGCTCATAACCTAGATATGTGACATGTTCTGGGTGACACCGGTTCGGCCGAGCACCCCCAGTTCGATTGTCTTTTAGGGTGGTCCATGAGGAAGAGATGTTTCATGATTATGGTTATGTCACTAAGTTTGTCCCATATGAATGTTACTATTGCCACTTTGTGCCACCAAGTATGATGATGCTTGATGTTATGTTTTATGTATGTGCATTAGGTAGTGCCATGCATACATCTTCTATTGTGTTGCATTCATGACATTAAGATCATCCTAAAATGAATGGACCTTGGCTAAAGGGTAGGAGGCCCTACTGAGATTCTTTAGCAAGATGAACTTAATGCATGTTCAGTCATTTTGTATAATTAAACCCAAGGTTCCTGAGGACGTAGATGATGACACCTAGGTAGTAGGAGGCCCTACTGAGATTCTTTAGCAAGATTCTCACTCCCTCTATTTCTTTCTTTCTGTCACGTCTTCAGATGGCGACGTTCGTAGTGTTCGTGGACACGCCGACATGGGAGGTGCACTATGACCCGGCTCACGGGTCATACCATTTTGAGGGACAGTGCACAGTGTGGGTTTTCATGTTCGTAGGATGCCCCTTCGCTCATCCCGTGCACACCCATCGCTTCTCCCCAACTGCACCCTATGGCGACGACGAGCGGGTTTTTGAGCGCGCGTGCGCGCATGATGAGAGTGCTCCGCATGCACACCGCCGCCTTAGCCATGCGAGACTATCCTGATTACGTGCCCCGGACCTACTTCTTGGAGACTGACCCGTCCGAGGACCCGCCTACCCATCCGTATAGCGAGCTCTGCCCTCTCCCCACCATTGAGGAGAGGCGTTGAGGATACCGTGACTCAGCCACGGCTTGCATGACGACCGGAGATGCGGTCACACCGCGGGGGTCACGCTAGATCCCCGTTCCGCCTCTTCACGCCCGAGGAGCTCGCCCAGTTTCCCGGATATTTGCCTCGTTCGCGAGATGGACGCCAGTAGGAGGTGACGATCGACCGATGGAGTACCCGGGTAGAGCACACACACTTAGATGGAGATGAACCTTCTTTTGTATTAGAGGTCATCCCGCTAGTTGCACTTGGGTAGGGGAGTTGCTTTTATAGTTTCCGTTGCATTTTCTCTTGTATTTTCTTTTTAGATTGTATTACTCGTGTTGTACCAAATTAAGTCCCACACTTATAAGTGGGCAAGTTATATATATAAGATGATATTCAGTGTCTTCCCATGATGTGCCTTTATGTGCTTTATGCTATAACGTTGTGAGATGTATGTTTTGCCCGTTACTTGTTACATCGCATCACGTGGCTCTCACCTTGTATTTCAAAAAAAAAAAAAATTTACCCATATTTTCCGCTAAGTATTTCTAAGTAAAATTGAGAACTATGAAGTAACAGACTAATGATTAACCTAAGTATGTTCTAGAGTATTGGGTTAAAAATTAGGATGTTACATTTTTCGTTACTTAAATTAACTAATAAGTATTCACAGAGGTAGTTGGTGTAATTTTACTGAACCTCAAGAGATGTCGGTGATAATTTTGCAAAATAGAAAGGTGTTGAATATAATAACACTAACAGGGGAGGTTTGTGTAATTTTCTCTTATTTTTATCCTTATAAATATTCAAAGATATTATTGTTATCCTTGTATATATCATCACTTAATATCAATATCAAGTATACGCCATGTCAAAAAAAGAAAAAGAATACATCAAGTATTCGCTAAAAGAATCAAAACATAATAATGAACAAAGGAGGGACTAAAACTCGAAATAAAAATTTTAAAGGGACCGAAATCAAAACAACACATATCTATAAAAATTAAAAACTTATTTAAATCTATAACCTGTAACTATAAGTATTTAGAACTATTAAGTGGAGAGCTTAGCCACTTGGCGACTTCTAGGACATCATTCAATTCAATTTTTTCCAAAAATTACTAAAATAGGAAAGTATTCAAATAAATAAATTATATATAATAAGATAAAAATAAATAGAAGTACTTTTATTAAGCCCTACATCATAATTTCTCTAAGAAGGAAAAGGAAGGCTTATACAATATCTTTTGTTTAATACAATTGTGGGATAGAGCTGTTTTGTTTTTTCTCAAAATAATTCATGATAAAAAAAATTCATACAATAAAAATTTTCTTTTTTTTTATTTAATCAATTTAGTTTTACATTTTTTTGAAAAAAACTAAGCAAAAAAAAAAAATCTTAAATTACAAAAAGTATGTTATTATAAGTAAATAAGTTCAAGTGTGAGGTAGAGAGCATTTTATTTCATAATTTTTTTCAATTACAATCTTGCCTGATTTAGGGGTGAACTAACCAGTTAGTGTGTGTTTGGATTATAGTTTACAAGTGAGGGTTTGCATCAATTTGATTTTACAAAATTGATTTTTTTTATAATACTTCAGGTACACTTGTCCCTAGACAAGTCTAGTACTGCCTTATGGTCCCCTAGGGCCCACTCGTGTTGCCGAGAACGACTCAGATGCATGAAAGACCCTTCAATAGTAGTGCAGGTGTTTTTGATACTGCTATAATGGTCAAATGTATGGGTGGAGGGATTTCAGGTGCTTTCCAATCCCTACACCAGTCTTGGATCACTAAATCGGTCATGAACCGCTATAGCGGTCGCAAGTTGGCTTAGGTGAGTTTTAATATCTCTTGACTGCTATCAGTTCCCCCGATGCCAGAATAGTACCAAAATGACATAGTTTCATTTAATGATCTCCTCACCCTATAATACCTCATCCCACTCGATTCTTCACTCCTAAAATTGAAAACCTAGCCCCTAATCATTCTTTCTCCTTCCCCACTCAAATCTGCTTCCTCCAAACTTTAAGATATGTGGTTTTTGTTGGTTTATCCTCTCTTTCTCTCATTCTTTCCATGTTCTTGGGTATAAGTTATCTATGTTCTCCATTATTGTCAAGTGAGGGTGCTCTCCCAATGTTGTCATTTCAAGCTTTCAAGGTCAAGTTGGTGGTTTCCACACACCCCTTGTCCCAAACAATGAGTGAGTTTAAGTTCATGACCTTATTTTCATTATTAGAATTCAGTTTGTAGCATTATGGTTGCTAAATACAAACTTAGAAACTAAAATATGATATAGATATGAATTTGCAAGTGATGCCAAGTTAGAAAAGATTGTGGTTTTTAATTATGGCATGAAAATTAAATGTGCTTTTAGAAAATTATGAGACCATGGTTGATATGTTGTATGCTATGAATATGTCCTATCTGCTCCAAAAAAGATTTATTTAGGAAATTTGTAGTTTTTAGCAAGTTGCCAATTTGTCAAACATGTTTTTATGAACTTTTGACATCGCTATGTTTTCAAGATTTAAAATTTCAGACTATATTTTAGACTATATTTCAAGATTTAAATATGTTTTTGCTAATTTGGTATGCTAAATTATCAATATAATATCACATAAGTCAATGGTCTATCTGAACTTTAAGTTCAACAATTGGATTGAAGGGATTCCATATCCAATAAAAAAAATATTAAACATAGTAAGTATGCAATAACTACTCTTAGAGTAAATAGTTCCCCATTGACTATAGGTGTAGCTTTTGTAACTTACCCCTAATCTTAACTGTTCATTTTGCCAATATATAAAGATTGTGAGCAATCCTTATACTTTCTCAAGTGATACTTCTTTTTCCTATTCTTTCTCATTTACATTGACTCTGTCCCTCTAACGTGCGTGGCGTTTTCCATGCACTAACTTTTGCCACCACCTCATTCTTTTGATACCAATTGAAGTTTTTAACTTTTGGTTGGACTGGTGTTTTTGATAATACTTGTTGTGGTTTCCTGTTTGTTCTCCTATATGGTTGCCATATGTAGCCTAGTCCTTTTAATTGTTATTATTTCTTCCTCCTTAATTATTTAAAATTGTACACCATTGAATTCCAGTGCCTAGAAAACCAACTAGTAGTATTCAAATTTGAAATTGAAAAGCCAAAACCCAATGTCAGAATTGGCATGATATCTCTTCTGCCAACTTGGTCAACTACCCTCGTTTCTAGAAAAAAGAGTTCAGAAACCATGTTTAGAAAGTGAAAGTAGTCATTGAATCTGCAACAGATTTGACGAATAGACAGGTTGCTCTTCTAGATTGCTTTTTCAAGACACAAATAGATGATCAGCACATGTCACTTGGAGATCTGATTGAGGATAATGGTCACAAGCAAGGCCATCTATAAATAGAGATGCTGTGCTTTCAAAGAGAAAAGACAGACGCTGCACAAGAGCAAAAACTTTGTGAAAATTTCTCCTCATCTTCTTGTAAAGTTCATTATACTTTGTAATCATTTTCCTTACTTGTAAAATCTTTTTTCTACCCTCCTTCATTGTTGTATATACGTTCTTCCAAGGAAGAACAACTAGAAAGAAGTCATTCAAATTATCCCAGGTCTTTCACTGTATATCTTAAGGAAACTTGGGTGTAGGTTAGTTTGAGTTGCAAGCCCAAACATAAATCTCTGTAACCTCAATCCAGTAGTGATCGGTGTGAGTTAGCTTGGAGAGGCTAGTCAAAGACTACTTGTAATGTGACAGTAAAGGTGTTTTATTGGTCACGATTTAGCTTGGAGAAGCTGGTTAAAGATTGCTCGGTTTAGCTTGGAAAGGCTGGTTAAAGACTACTTGATTTAGCTTAAAGAGGCTGGTGAATAACTATTTGGTTTGTGACAGTAAGGGTTGTTTACTGGTCAAAGGTGAGAGCTTAGGAAGGCTATTGTAAAGACTATCCTTATTCTTTCTCAGGTTTGAGAAAGGTTTAGTGGAACTTAACTATTGTTGAGAACTGGATATAGGCAGGTTGGTCGTGTAACATAACTTTGGATCATATAAATTCAAGACACTATTTACAAATTAGGAAAAAAGACGTACCTGAATTCACCATGAGAGATTGATGGTTGAGACGGGAGTGTTCTTATTGCCAGACCCTTCTCCTAATGCACTCTTTCACAAGGCCGTGACTATTGATAGGGCAAACCAGAAATACGTATCACAGTAAGTAGTAGGGAGGGGACCCAGTCTTGTATTTATAACCACAACTGGCTCTCCCATCAAGAGTCATTATCGGGAAAAACCCTTATGGGCCTATGATAATGGGCTTACACTATGCCGCCTAACCACACTAACTTTTAGTGATAGATGTGCTCAACCCACAATATGGATCAATTATAATTATTGGGCTTATCATGCTTGTCTACAATCAACATCATATCGTCAACCTAATTTTCACAAAATAAAATCCATAATTAATTGTAGACCACACAAGGAAATTCCAACATTCTCCCACTTGGACAAAATTAATTGTGTTTTTCTTAATTCTTTTGCAAAACAGTTCAAAAAAGACCCTAGGGTTGAACAACTAAGGAAAAAGACAATATGTGGACACATTTAAAGATATATGATCTATAGACAACACCTTGCATATGACTCCATCAAATAACGTCAACTATGCTGAATCATGGCAGTCATTAATTGCTTATTGACACAATTTCTTTCCATGGTCCTAAACACAGTTCTACACTATTGACACAAGTCTTAGTATGGTAGTGTAGCAAGAAAAACAACATCCAAAAATGGTCCAAAATATATGTTGTTTTCTTGTTGGTTCTCCAATTTCTCTCCAATATGCTTGTTTACAATATAAGCAAGAGAAATTCAATCAAGCTGTCTTACATATCTATCATGGTGTTTATGAAGAGACAAAATCTATATGCTTGAGTATAACATCAAAACTCAAGTTCATTAATATCTTATTCACAAAGGCATTATCAAAGCTGTAATTTTAACTACAACATGCAAATATAATATAAAGAACATGTGTGCCAAGTTTATTATATAAGCCAATGATTGAAAAGGTCTGTTTATACACAATACTCCTATTAACCAAGAACATTGAATGAGCTCAAGACACCCATATTTACAACATGTTTATGAAAACATATGGGCCTTAAACCCTTGGTCAAAGGATCTACTATCATTGATTCGGTATCTATATGTTCAACTATTATCTTTCTCTCTCTCACCAAATTTCTCACTGTCAAATACTTCAACTCCAAATGCTTAGACCTATTGGTTGTCTTATTATTCTTTGTAAAGAACATAGCTGCACTATTATCACAATAAATCAAGATCGATTTGGAAATGAAGTTACCAATCTGAAGTCTAGTAATAAGATTTCTCAACGAAATAGCTTGAGCAGTTGGTCCATAGCAAGCAATGAACTCAGCATGCATAGTAGAAGAAGCTGTTAGAGTTTGTTTAACACTCTTCCAAGACACAACACCTCTAGCTAATATTAAAACATAGCCTGAAGTAGACTTCATATCATCAGCACACCTAGCAAGATCTGAATCAGTTTATCCTACTAATTCAAGACTCTCAACATATCTGTACACAAGCATGAAATCTCTTGTCCATTTCAAGTATCTCATCGCCTTCGTAATAGCTACCCAATGTGATTGATTGCCTGGGGTTAGAAATATACCTTCTAAGAATAGACACTATGAAGGCTATGTCAGGTCTTGTACAAACCTGAGCATGCATCAAGCTCCCTACTGCACTTGCATAAGGAATATCCTTCATTATCGCTTTCTCAATATCATTACTAAGACACTGAGATTTGCTAAATTTTTCTCTTTTGACCACTAGCTCATCACCAGGCTTGCAACCTCCTATGTTGAACTGATCTAATACTCTACCAATGTAAGCTCTCTAAGATAACCCCAACAAACGACGTGCTCTATCTCTATGTATCTAAATACCTAACACAAAACAAGTTTCTCTAAGATCTTTCATGTCAAAAGCCTTACATAATATTTTCTTGGTTATAACAAGGAACCCAAGATTACTACTGGCAAGCAGAATGGCATCAACATAAAAGACAAGAAAAATAAATCCATTCCCGCTCACCTTGAGATAGATACACTGATCAACTTGATTTTCTATGAAGTCGTGTGAAGTGACTACCTCATCAAACTTCAAATACCATTGATGAGAAGCCTGCTTTAGGCCATAGATAGATTTCTTAATCTAGAAACCATGTCTTTTCATTCAATATTTGCAAACCCATTAGTCTGAACCATATATACCTCTTCAACTAGATCACCATTTAGAAAAGCTATTTTGACAACTATTTGATGTAGCTCCAAATCATAGTGAGTAATAACAGCCATTATAACTCTAAAACAATCCTTTGAAGAAATAGGAGAGAAAATTTCTGAATAATCAATCCCCTCCTTTTGATTAAAACCTTTGGCCACTAATCTAGCTTTAAATCGCTCAATTTTGCCTTTGGAGTTCTTCTTGGTCTTATAAACCCACTTGCATCCAATGAGTTTGTAATTTTCAGGAAGTTTGACTAGCTCTCACACCTTATTGTTGGCCATTGACTACATTTCCTCCTTCATGGCATCTATCCACATAGAAGATTGGGGATAAGATATAGCATCCTCAAAAGTTATAGGGTCAACCACTTGTCCAATATCATAATCATGCTCTACAAGGTAAAATAATAATAATTTGACATTGCAAATCTTCTCTGTCTCTCTAATCTCCTAATAGGGGCCTTTACAAGAACCTTTATAGGTTGAGGAATCTTAACATGGACAACTGGATCATCAATAGGAACATTATGTCTTTCCATTGGCATGACAACATCATGAAAACTTGGCAAGGGCAATGAAATTGTCTTAACAGGTTCTGGATGAACATCATTAGTTGGAGGAACTTCAACTTCAGCAACATCGTATTCAAGATATTTTGCAATTAAAGACTGCATGATCTTATAACATCTTCCCAAGTACAATATCAGTCTTAAGCCATGACATCAAACTCAAGAGTTGTTACTTATAGATTAGTTGACCTTTTTTAAATATCTATAGCAAGCTCGATTGATTCATGAGATAACTATATCGTAATTCTATTAAAATATATAGTAAGAAACCAAAACATTTATTTAATACAAAGTTAAGTACATAAGGGAAGCTTTTCTGTGAGCTTTAACATACCTTTGTTCTCTAGCATATTTACATACATATCCATTCCACTAAATATAACATAATAAAAGCATTAACTACTATACTATTGCACTTTCGAGTTCTTTTGCATAGCAGCCTCTCAGTTCTCTGTATCAACCTGAAGATGACACAGGAACATAAAAACATAGAGGTGAGAATTATACAACTCTCAGTAGGGTAACTCTCCAAATACACAATCATAATGTCATCGTCATTGTCCCAGTCACTTTGATTTATTAAGAAAATGTGAGCACAAAACATATATCAAAGGTTTATTTTAAAATTCAAAAGTCATTCTTTCAAAGTGGGCCTCTTTTATTATTCAATCACCTAATTTACACATATCATACTACTCAACATCATATAAACCATATATTGCTAACTCACAAATTAAACATATTGGCCTCAATATCGATACTAAAATTCTTTACTTAGCACATAAGATAAAAGACTACTTAAAACAATTTCTACTTCAACTTGTCTTGGCCCTTGACTAATCTTGTCACGTCTGGGTATTACGTATCACCATCCCCAAAGTGGTAATAATGGGTAATAGATTTCTTTTTAGGACTAAGCTCATTCCTATATATGATTATTGGATTTACTTTCTCCAATACTCACACAAAACTATTCCTAACCAGGTTTACTTTTCTCAACTTAATTCAAGGGTAGTCAGGTTTACTTTCCCTAATAGATCAGATTTACTTTCTCCAGCCCAGGATTTATAAACCTCATGCTTTTCTTGGTAGTCAGGTTTACTTTTCCTGACAAACCAGATTTACTTTCTCCAGCCCTACAATTATAAATCTTATGCTTTTCTTAGTAGTCAGGTTTACTTTCTCCGACAAACCGGATATACTTTCTCCAGCCCAAGAAACATAATCTTATGCTTTTCTTTCTGTAACATCCTAGACACCCGGCAGTGCAAATGTTGTTCGCTTTGCCCAACCTCTGAGGCTCATGACTCAGAGGTCGGGCAAAGCGGACAATATTTGTATTGTCATGTGTCTGGGATGTTATAGATGGTATTAGAGCTAGTCCCGGGATTGGTGTGCTAGCAAGCGAGGATGCTAGGCCCCTATTAGAAGGGGTGGAACTAGTCCTATATCGGTTGGGCAGGGGAATAAAGTATGCCTTATAAGGGTATGAATACCTTCCCCATGCAGATGTATTTTCCCTTAAGGGTTGGGGAAGAGCAAACCCGTGAGCCTCAGAAGTTAGGCAAAGCAGACAATATTTGCATCGCTAGGTGTCTGGGGTGTTACAAATGGTATCAAAGCCAATGCCAGGATTAGTGTGCCAGCCAGGAAAGGCGTTGGGCTCCCACTAGGAGGGGTAGAGCTAGTCCCATATCAGTTAGGGAGGGGAACGATGTATGTCTTATAAAGGTGTGAATACCTCCACTGTACAGATGTATCTCCCTAGAGGTTAGGGAAGAGCAAACCTATGAACCTTAAAAGTAGGGCAAAGTAAAAAATATCTGCATCGCCGGGTGTTTGGGATGTTACAGATGGTATCAGAGCTAGTCCCAAGAACGGTGTACCAGCCAGTGAAGATGCTAGGCCCCTATTAGGAGGGGTGGGACTAGTCCTACATCTGTTGGGGAGAGGAACGAAGCATGCCTTATAAGGGTATGGATACCTTCCCCATGCAGACGCATTTTCCCCAAGAGGTTAAGGAAGAGCAAATCTATGAGGGGTGCCCAGTTAGGTCCCAAAGCGAACAATATCTGCATGCCGAGGTTACACTCATGCTAGGGACGATGATACATATCGAGCCTAGATGTGACAGATAGTACAGATGTATTAAAGCCAGTCTCGGGATCAGTGTGCCAGCCAGTGCGGATGCTGGGCCCTCACTAGGAGGGGTGGAGCTAGTCTCACATCGGTTGGGGAGGGGAACGAAGCATGCCTTATAAGGGTATGGATACCTTCCCTATACAGACGCATTTTCCCTTAGAGGTTGGGGAAGAGCAAACCCGTGAGCTGACAGAGGTTGGGCAAAGCAGACAACATCTGCATCGCCGGGTTTCTGAGATGTTGCAGATAGTATCAAAGCTAGTTCCAGGATCGATGTGTCAACCAGTAAGGACGCTGGGCCCCTATTAGGAGGGGTGGAACTAGTCCCACATTGGTTGGGAAGGGGAACGAAGCATGCCTTATAAGGGTGTGGATATCTTCCCCATGCAGACACATTTTCCCCTAAGGGTTGGGAAAGAGCAAACCCGTGAGCCTCAAAGGTTAGGTAAAGTGGACAATATCTACATCGTTGGGTGTCTGGGATGTTACAGATGGTATTAGAGCCAGTCTCGAGATCGGTGTACCAGCTAGCGAGGATGCTGGGCCCCCATTAGGAGGGGTAGAGCTGGTCCCACATTTGAGAAAGGAACGATGCATATCTTATAAGGGTGTGATACCTCTCCCATGCAGACGCATTCTCCCCCAGAGCTTGGGGAAGAGCAAACCCGTAAACCTCAGAGATTGGGCAAAGTGAACAATATCTGCATCGCTGGGTGTCTGGGATGTTACAGATGGTATCAGAGCTAGTCTCGGGATTGGTGTACAGTCAGCGAGGATGCTGGGTCCCCATAAGGAAGGGTGGAGCTAGTCCCATATCAGTTGGGGATGGAAACGAAGCATGCCTTATAAGGGTGTGGATACCTCCCCCATGTAGACGCGTTTTCTTGCAGATGTTGGGGAAGAGCAAACCCATGGGCCTCAAAGGTTGGGCAAAGCGGACAATATCTGCATCACCTGGTGTTTGGGATGGTATACTTTTGCATATGAGCAATTGTAATAAGTATTCATATCTATGTGTGCCTAACCTCATCAATAGGCTCACATGCTCAATTATTCATATTCATCATAGTTGAATCAAGTCATTATATCCTTAGTTCAAGGCATTCTCACAATCTCAGCACAATAGCAGATTCTTTACTTAAGCAACACAATTTTATTTACATGTCAAACCCTCAATTTGGAGGCTAACAAAAATTCTTCATGACTCCTCAATGTGTCTAAAAGGTCTTGTAAAAATTTCACAGCAAATAGAGTTCTCTAACTAAGTTAAATAAATTGTACAATTTTGGTTGTCAGAGACCACATATAAACAGCTCAAACTAGGATTCTCATAATTTTTAACCCTAGCAAATAATTGAATCAATTCAAAATAAAAGTCACAGTTACATCTCCATATGTTGTTAATTTCCTGTAAAATTTTGAAAATATGGATCAATCATTTGCTATAGTAACAAAATTATACAATTTTATAGCTTCAGTTTCAATAATTTTGACAGCATAAGTACCATTTTGGTCTCTGATTTTTTTTTAAGGCAATATCCCTAAAACCAGTGCTCAGGAAAATTCATGTAGTTATTTTAGATGATTTCTTCCACATATAATTTTTCCAGCTCATAACCATGACCACAAATATGTCTAAAAATTCATGAAATTTTCCTATCTGCAGCCAAACCAAAAATCCAACAACCTAGTCAAAATTTCTTTTGACAAAAATGATTTTCTACCCTTATCTAAACACTTTACTAAAATTAACACATCAATATCAACATAATATCAACTATTATAACCAAAAATTTTGGATTAAACCTAATCAGAAATTCTCACAAAAATTTTGAAAGAAAAAGGCTAGATAAAACCATACTCTTGAAAGTTAATGTATCCTTATCTCTAGTTTGCTACAAGATGGAAGTTCTTCACTCCAAAGCTCTTAAAACACACTCAAACCTTCCTCTAATCAGTGATGGGTGAGGTAATAAGGTTAGATTTGGAGATTCTAATTGGTTATACTTGTAGATGTTGAAATGTAGGAAAAGTTTAGTTAATAAGGATTTTCATTTTGACAAGGTTTGGCTTAGGAATTTTGAGGTTGAAATTCAAGGTTGCAAGCTTTTTGTGAAGAGAAAATGGAGTCTTCTGATTTCTCTCTTTGCTGGCCGAACTTGCGGAAGAAATAATGAAGGTAGATGAGTTATATATATATATATATATATCTAATAAGGTGTAATCTCGTTGGTTAAACAAACAACATGTTTCTTTTCATTAAAAGAAATTAATATCAATGGCTAAGATTTGATCTTTCATCCAAGATGAAATCTTAGCCATTCATTTGGCATTGAAAGGGATAAACTTCATTATTTTGTAGAGATTAACTAGCTTTTGCTGTTAAAAATTGCACACCAAAATTCCACCAAACAGGTAAAATACCGTATCCGAAGAATCAGATATTACTCGAAAACTAATTTTAAGTATAAAACTCTTATTCCTACCTATTTCTAATCTGAATCCTATAATTTCTCAGTTTTGAGCACCTTTGAGTCTCAATTCTAGTGTTTCGGCTTCCTGACGGGCCTGCAGAGCCCGCAAATTACTATTCACTTTTTTTTAAAAAAAAATCCGTTGGACTATCCTTATTATTACTAAAATTGTCAGATTTTTGAAATTATGACTAACAAAACTTAAATTAATTTTTAACTAATTTTTTAGGGTGTTATAGATCTTATGATCTCTACGAGGACTATAGAACTTGTAGCCTTTTACATGGTCTAGATACCCTATGTAAAAACACCAACTAGTTCTGGGGTTAATTTTTTTTTCTCTATAGGGTTATACAATCTTATTTTTACTGGACATCCCTAAACTCGAAAATGGTTAAAGCTAGGCTTTTTACCGATCCAAAGTTCAAAAGGTGTTTTAGGAACAGATTTGGAAGGGATGCTATTAAGAATATATAAGGCAGTTTTAAGACATTCCCCCTATTAAAAATCTAGAAATTTAGTCCTATTCATCATGGTCCTTATCATATCCTTAAAAGTGCGATTATGCCTTTCAGCTACCCCATTTTGCTCAAGGTTACCAAGCATGGTATATTGGGCAACTATCCCACATTCTTGTAAGTATTTACCAAATAGACCCATGCTACCCAAAACATCATGTTTACCATAATACTAACCTTCCTGGTCAGACCTCACAATTTTGATGACTTTTCCTAATTGCTTGTCATCCTCAGTTTTGAAAATTGTGAATTTTTCTAAGGCATTTGATTTTTCTTTAATCAAGTAAAGATAGCCATATCGGGAAAAATCATTAATAAAAAAGTGATAAAAACTTGTTTCCACATATTGTAGAGAAATAAAGCCTACTAATATCAGTGTGAATAATTTCCAAAAGGTTTGAACTACGAATTGCCTCTTTCTTTTTAGTTTTGGTTTATTTTCCCTTAATGCAATCCAGACAAATATCTACATCATCAAAAATGAGCAATGGAAGAATATCATTTTTAACCAATCTATCAATTCTTTCTTTAAAGATATGTCCTAATCGTTTATGTCACAACGTGTAAGATTTATCCTTAATTCTAGTATGCTTTGCAATTGAAGATTCAACAACTAAAGAAGCGTAAGGATCGTCCATAGCCAAACATAATTTATATAAAACATCATCCGAAAAACCATATCCCAAAAATTTAGGGCCATGTATCCAATTAATTTTTCCACCATCAAAATTAAAATGAAAACCAACTTTGCCTAAAACAGAAACATAAATTAAATTTCTCATGAAGGAAGGCACATAAAAGGTATTCTTTAAAACAATCTCAAAACCACTCTCTAAAAACAACTTGATATCTCCAATGAACTTAACATCAACTTCAAGATTGCTTCCTACCCTCAACTTGGCTTCCATTAGACTTGGTTTTTGTTTGTTTATGAACCCTTACAAGGCAATAGCAACATGTATTGTGGGACCACTACCAAACTATCAAGTATCTAAAGGGGCATCAACTATATAAGATTCAAAACTAACAAAAGCTAAAGACATACCTCCTTGTTTCAATTTGTTTTGCAACAAAGACTTAAACCTAGGACAATCTTTCCTTACATGACTCTTTTGCTTATAGTGGAAACATTTCACACTTTTTCCTGTGGTAGCATTGGGACCTCTTACAAAAGGGTTTTGATCAGGATTACTATCCCACCTGTTAGTTCCTTTATGATGAACAGAGCTACTAGTATATTTTCTATTTTTTCCATGATGAGTAGGACCCTTGCCATGATAAGGATTGGGTTGAAAGGTTAAAAAGGCATTCTCTCTCTTTTCTTTCTTGTTTTTCTCTTCCTCAGCAACACACTAAGTGATAAGGTCATTTATATTTCAGGTTTCATTCATGGTGTTATAAGCAGTCTTAATTTGGGAAAACTCAATTGATAGATGTGAACACCCAATTTTGTCCGGTCCATTAAACAAAAATCCAAAATTTACATCTAATTTGTATTTCCTCATTATAGTTCTTCATTCATTTCTTTTAAGAAGAATGAAAAAAGATTTCTTGTTTGTTTGTTATTCCCAAAATCAAAACAAAAATACAAAAAGAGTCCATTTATTTTTAGGGCCCATTTCTTTCTTTTGGTCAGTTTGTATTTTGGGTCTAACTCAAGTCGATCGACCAGTGTGTTTTAGTTAGTCATTCAAAACAAAAATAAAAAAAAATTGTTTTATCCATTTGTGTTTCTTTTGGTCCATTTTCGTTTTTGATCCAAGCCCAGCTTTTTTTTTCACAAGCCCAATTGGTTATAAGATGTTTTTTTATTTCTGTCCAAAAACAACAAAAATAAAAAATGAATAAAGATGCTAAAACAGAAGCACGTGCGTGCATCATGGCTGTGCTCCTGCATTGTCTCCCACTCCTGCATCCCACAACAACTCCTGGCATGCCTGCAACTCTGCAACAAGGATGGGCTCTCTGCCTAGCTATTCAGCAGCAACAAAGGCATGGGGAGCAAGCTTAGTTGGAGCTCCTGCAATTCAAAAGGCATGGGTTAGCATGGGGATATTGGTAAATTAATTAGAGCAAAACTCAGCATAAAAGGGAACCAACAGCAACAATGAGGAGGGGGGGTTGAAAAAGCATTAGCAAATAGAAAACAAAAAACTCATACAGTGATCATCAGACATCCAATTTTGCCAAAATCACAGAGAAAGCAATCAAGAGAAAACCTCAAACCATCGACAGCATCATATAACCAAATTCCAATTCCAAACCAGAAACTGGCAGCACAACAGCTAACATCCAAGCAAAACTGAATCAATACAGCAGTTACACCAGGTACATATCATCATCATCATCATCACCAGAAATTAACAAAAAAGAAATAAAAAGGAAAAACAGGGAGGAGGCCTGCCACCCTCATCGCTGCGGGCCTCCCATTGCCTTACCACTCACCACCATCGAGACCTCCCCCAAACCAGATCGGCCCCTATCATGCATCACTGCCGCCTCGTGGACCATCGCCGGCGCACTTCCTAGTCGCAAGAACCGAGCAACCTAACCTCACCAAGCACGAACCTGGCTGGAGCAGCCAGAGCGCGGAGCGGCCCATCCCTCTCATGCCTCCAAATCGGCCCCAGCCTTGCACCGCCATCCCCATCGTACCGAAGCTCCCTCGGTTGGATCCCAGTCTCAAAGCCTAATCCTCGCCAAGGAGCAAAGACTCGGCCGTCCGCGCGATGCCACCCCCTTTGACCTGCGTTCCCCTCGCGTTGCTGGAGCCTCTCCCTCCGCGATGGCCCGCCTCCACCCGCATTTTCTGCGGCCGCCAGAAACCTCGTGACTTATTCTCTTCGCGCCCGCCACCAGGCTACGAGCCTCCTAAGCTCCTCGCGCCATGGCGCCTCGGACCGCCTTTCCTCAGATATTGCGCACACCATCGCCTAACCTCCTCTCGCCACTCTGGCCGACCCACCGCGGCCCTTCTTCTTCGCGCCGTCAACAGCTGCGATGGCAGCTCTCCCCACTTTCCCTTTTTTAGTTTCATGCCCTGTTGAGTCTAGATTAGGGATTTGTCATTGTGGTTCACTTTCTTTTGTTATATGAGTATTGTGTGTTTTAGATTTTAGTTTAGAATTTGTTTATTAATTCCTTTGTTTTGTTTCTGAGGAGTCCGGTTTCTTTTCATTTCCTTTTTTTCGATTTTTCTTCTTTTTTGTTAGGATCTGTTACTTTTTGGGTTGGGCCTCGTTTGCATGTGGGATTAAGGGGGGCTCTTCAAAAAAATTGATATATTTATTATGTTGAGTCTTTGGGCTTTGTGGTCTTGGGTATTCAACATATGTCTTGGGTCCACTTATTATTATTATTATTTTTTTTTTGGCAGATTCTGTGTGGGTTTACTGTTTTGTGTTGTTGGTTAATTTTTTTATTTTAGATTTATTAGATAATTTGTCTTAAGTCAGTTTTTAACTTTTCTATTTGTTTATCCATTTTATCCTTTTTTGTGTTCTATGTCTCAAATCAAAAATCTAAAAATCTGAAAGGTAGGAGTCTTTTAATTTGTCGAGTTATTTTATTTTTATTCCAAAAGCGATGAAAAGGTCTTGTAAGACTAAATTTTAACTCACACAGCAAATTGTGATTTTGATGTATGACTTATCATCCTCAAGTTTCACAAGAATGTAAGGGTTTATTGTATAGCTCACGCTATCCTAAATTCTGTGCAAAAGTGAGTTTCGACCTCTTTATAATTATTTTTCGAATCAAAACCAATCAACACATGTTTGTGTTCTCTTAATTAAAATACATCCAAAACACAAACATTCTTCTTACGTAACGACGTGACTTTGAGTTTCCTCATTGCACTGTAGGATACGCCTTCACAGTGGTCAACAACTATCAAGTCAAAATTAACTTTTTATTAAATTGTGTTTTTTTTCCCTAATTTTCTTTCCTTTCGTTTATTTCTTTTAATTGTGACTTTTGGGGAAAAATAAACATTATTAAATTATAAATAAATTTGCATAATAAGCTCTAGGGTAACCATATTTATACGGATGTATTAGGGGTGCAGTGGGATTAAGTTTCCACCCTTCCCTAATCATAATCAGACTCCCGAACCTCCAATCTCTTTAAAAGACCAGTTTTGCAAATCAAAAGGTTTTCCAATTTTTCTAGAATTAAAATTGGTGGCGACTCCCATTTTATTATTATTTTTATTATTAAAATCGGTCGTCTATCCCGTCGCGGTAATTCCTCCTCACAGACGTTGTGACGATTTAAGGACTCCACTGGGGAAGGTTTGAGAGTCAAGCCTATTAGAGTAAATTAGGCAAATGATTATAATTTATAATATTTATATTTCCCCATCCTTTTTTCCCTTTCTGTAAATATCTGTTTATTTTATTTGTTTTTTTATCATAATCTTAGGATAGAAATTTCATTTTTGTATATACTTGGAACCCTAGGGTAGAGGACTTTTTGTATATATATCTCTTTGATTTGTTTTGCAGGGACGTATATGGTATTTAGGATTACGAGGTTTGTATGCTCCCCGCACACACTTTCACCATCACCGTCCTCACACACAATTTGGGCTCTATACCCGAGCCTTTGAAAGCGATAGGGTAAGAAGGGGTTTTGACGTTGTTATTGTGAGGCTTATGCTTCCCTGACAGTCGTTGACTCATCCGCTCAGGTTGTTACTGGAACTATGGGTTGCCATATTGTGACTTTCATGTCCCTATGGTTTAACTCATGGAACTGGGTCTTTATCCTATTGGTAAAGGCGGCCTGGGGACCATAATCTTTTAGGGGTCTAGAACCACCCAAAGGCTGTACACTGCTAGAATGACTTTAGATGCCTACCTCAAATAGGGTTGACCATAGAACCAAGCATTAGACTCTGCCCTGTTAAGACACAAGGGAGCGTACTTCTTTCCTTTTTTTGTCTTTTACGCGTCATTCATTCGTGGCATTATACAACATTTATCATGGACATCACAGCATGCATTATTAGTTTTTTTAAATTCACATTTCAATCATGCATGACATTCACATTCCTCTCATTTAGCATGTTCATTTAAACATAAAAAGAAAGAGAAAAATCCATATTTTTTTATTCATGCATTCATATTTATTTTATTCATGACACGCAACTTACTCATTTTCTCTCTGTTTGAAGGGTCTCTTGGTGGCGAAAGAATAACATCATATTAGACAGTAAATGATGGAAAGAGCACAATACACTAGCAATGTATCCAACTCGAAGAAGCATGTGATCGGAAATACCAGTTCTCTAGGAGATTTGCGTCTATTGAGCCAGTTGCTGCCCAACGAAAACAGAAAAGCTTTCGCCAACAAATATGGGTCAATTCTGGATTTATTACTTATATCAGTGGAAACTTCCGCCCTCAATGTGCTTGCTCAGTATTGGAACCTAACTTTGAGATGTTTTGAGCTGCCTAATATGGATATCACTCCCACCATTGAAGAATATGCTTGCATGTTAAAATTACCAGTGAGAAAAAACACCTGCATTTATTTCCATCTGGAACAACCTATTTCAAATGGAAAGGTAGTAGAGCAATTCAGTGAATTACTGGGTGTACCAGAGCGCAAGTAAAGTTGACAGGACATTCAGAGTCAAAGGGGGTGACTAAAATATTCATAGAAGAACATTTGAGAAATTTGGGGCATCGAAAAGAGTGGGCTACTTTTGCAAGAGTGTTGGCTTTTGCTATCTATGGGTTGGTATTGTTTCCTTCTGCACCGGACATAGTTGATCAAGCTGCCATGGATGTTTTCTTTGCTGTTGAAAACAAGCAAAGAAATCCAGTTCCTGCTGTGTTGGCTGAAACGTTTCTGACTTTGAATTTCTGCCATCAGAAACAAAAAGGAAAGCTTCGATGTTGCCTACACCTCTTGTACGTGTGGATCATCACACATATGTATGCAGGAAACCACATCAGAAGCGTTTTGGATCCATTAAAAAGCTTCCATCGTATCCCGACAAAGCCTAAAGAAGAGCACGAGTGGAAGGCTGAATTTGATAATATAAAAGAACAGTCATTCAAGTGGGTTTGTCCATGGTATGAACATGACAGAGGTGATATCATTCTTAGCTGTGGAAAATACCATAACATACCGTTGATGGGTCCAAGAGGTTGCATATCATACACACCAACAATAGTACTCAGACAACTTTGTTGGACATAAAAGAAGCCGCGGGATGAGCAACTAAGCGGACTTTACTTTTGGTACAAGGAAGGTGAACATACTAAGAAGTTATCACGAGAAGTTAAAGAAGCATGGAGAGATATTCATATGGCCGGAAGAGACGAGTTAGGTAAACCACTGGTGATTAGTACCCGTGAGTATGTCACATGGAGAGAAACAAGAGAAGTACCTCAAAGTGTCTCCAGCTCCTTTCATGAAAAGAAGAATGACCTTCAATTATCTGAACAAATAGAGGTCATGAAAGCACAAATGAAGCTCTTGGAACAACAAAAGCAGGCAGCTGAGCTAGAAGTTGTCATTGCTCGAAGCTAATGTGAGAAGAGAGATAAGCTGATTGAACATCTGAGAGACGAGCTTGCTGATATCCCTGATCAAGAGAAGCAAGGACAGAAGATCCAGAACCTTGAAAAATAGGTCCAAACGATGGCTAGTGAGAAGAATAGGTTTATGAAACACATTAGCCAACTGAACAAAGAAAACCAAAGACTGAAAATGAAGATTGGTGAGCAAGAACTAATGAGAGAAGAATTGCAAGTTGAAATGCAAAGGCAAAAAGAAGAGTTGGAGTCAAAGATGGAGAAGTTAAATGCACTCTTAGCACAATCTAAGGAAGAGTGTGACCAAGAATGGGCCCGTTTCGTGAAATGCCGAAATCAACTTCTCAACACCGAAGATGCGGGAAGATTCTGGAAGAAACAAGCTGGTGACTGGGCAATGAAGGCTGAAGAATGGAAAGGAAAATACACAGGATTAACCGAGGAATTAAATCACCATGTTCCAAAGTTCATCTCCCACTTTGAAAGAGCAGAAAAAGAAGTTCAGAAGAATTTCAAGCTCCATTTGCCAAGTAAAATGAGTGATTTCATGGACATGAGTAGGGGCTTTGCTAGAGGTTTTAAGAGGAAAAGAATGGCCATTCTTGACCCAACTATGATGTAATTGTAGATGTATGAAATGAATTCGCCTTTTGACTTCTCCTGTTACTCTCCAAATAAAGGCATAAGACTACATCTATCGTGGAGTGAAATCTCCCTTGGATATGTTGTCAATTACATTACTACCTCATAGAAATTATTTCTTCTGTGTAGAATGTAAGAAAGATGATCAAGTTCTACGTTGCTAGTGTGCTCTTAACAAAGTATATTGTGGAATGATAATCCCCTATACTCAAATCCATCACAAATCCTATCTTATGGACATTACGTTCTCTGAATAGGATATAAATCGAGTTCGATACTGTCAATATGGGTATGATTCTCCGCCATCAAAGGATCTTTAAGTTAGTCATTTTATTGGCTCATATTTTTTTTCTTTTTCTTCTTTTTAAGACAGGTTGTCAAACATTGCTCCTTCAAAGAAAGCTTTGTCGAACACCAGTGCGTCGGCTAGGGAGCCGTACGAACTACGATCCAGGGTTGAGAAGGGGAAAGTCGAGAAGAAGGCTGAAAAAGATAAAGGCAGGGAAAAGACTATGGCCGAAGACAGTAGTAACCAAGGAAGGAATTTGAGTCAAGAGCTTGATGACCTCAAGGAAATGATAAAATCCATATTTGGCTCGGAATTCAAGAAGTTCATCGTTGATACAGTGAATATGGCCAAGGAAAATGCCGTAAATGAGGAACACGAAGAAGGACCGGGGTATGAAAATAATGAAGAGCGTGAGTCCGCCAATGAAGTTGCAAGAGAGTCAGAGCGAATAAAGCTGAAACAAGAGCTACAAGAAAGCATGCAGGAGCATTTCCGAATGCTGCGTGGGCCTAATCCCTATGGCTCAATGAGTATTAATGATTTGTGTTTGACTCCTAGTGTGGTCATTCCCAAAGACTTCAAGATGCCTGAACTCGTCAAGTTTGACGGTAGTACCAATCCTATCATGCATCTGCGAATGTATTGCACAAAGATGGGAATGTGGTCAAAAGATGAAAACTTCCTGATAAGCTTTTTTCCTGAGAGTTTGGAAGGCGCTGCATGGGAATGGTATATGCAGATGGATCGAGCACAGATCAGGTGTTGGGAAGACCTGGCTCAGGCTTTCGCAAGCCAATACAAGTTTAACTTGAATGTTGCGCCTACTAGAGATCAGCTGAAAGGGGTGAGGAAGAAGGGAAATGAGTCTTTCAAAGAATATGCCCAGAGATGGAGGGTCATGGCTGGAAGGGTTGTCCCACCAATGTTAGAGCAAGAAATGTGCTCTTATTTCATTCGTACACTGGAAGGTCCTTTTTTCAAGAATATGTTGGGGACTCATGTCAAAGAGTTTGTCGATCTGGTTGAAATAGGAGAAAGGATTGAGACTAACATCCAGGAAGGAAAGATAGAGATAAAAGCAAGTGAGTCTCAATCAAAGAAGAATTTCCATTTTAAGAAAAAGGAGAACGCCGTTAACTACATCCACTCTCAACAACCCATTCCTCGACCAAGCCACTATCCCACTTACCTACACACACAACCCCCACCTTACCAACAATATCCATTCCCAAGATCCATTTCACCACAGATACCATATACACCGCAACCCCACCAAATCAACCACGTCTCCTCTCCACGACCTTACACACCAACAATACCTAGACCTCGCCAAACACCATCTCAGATTCACCAGACAAGTGATCCTTTCACCGCTCCTACACCAGTCAACATCAACAACACCCAAAGACCTCCAATGGAGAACCGACCCTTACCCGATTTTCACATGAGCCATGCCGAACTGTTTAAACACCTGTGTAGAGACAACTTGTTAGGCCCGCGACCCGGGAAGACCTTTATGCCACCATATCCTAGGTGGTATAACCCAAACCAGACGTGTGATTACCATTCGAGTTCCCCGGGTCACTCAGTCGAAGATTGTTACGGATTCAGAAGTGCAGTATGGCATTTAATTGATCGTGGTGCCATTAAGTTAGAAGAGGAATCAAGACCGCATATAAGGAATAATCCTTTCCCCAATCATCGTGGAGGACAAGTAAATTCCATCCATCATGAGAAGCGCACAGGGCAAGAAGTGAAGAACGCCAAGCTCCCGATGAAGGAGATCTTGGAAGCATTAAAGAAGGCGGGTTATGAGATAGAGGTTGAAGGAAAGCAAGGAACAAGGATAGTGAAGGAAGACGATGATAACTTACTCTGTGAGTGTCTTAGAAGCGGAAAACACCACATAGAGGAATGTCCAAAGCTGAAGCTCTATGTCGAAAAGATGATTAAGCTGGGGGTGCTTGAAATACCAAGGGGTATCGAACGAAGTGTCAACATGATTCATCGTACACCCCCTGTTTTTAAAATTTACAACCAAGAGCCATCACCTGTTTTCAAAGTGCCCAAACCATTTCCGTATGAAAGTGACCATGCAGTCCCATGGAGGTATGAAATCCTGGTGGAACCCAGTTCGTCGATGTCTGGAATGACATCTTCCAGTCAAAGAACAGTACCTGTCTACAAGGTGTCTAAGTTGCCTTCTCATCTTGCAACCCACATAAACCCTGATCACCAGGAAGTGAGTGAAGAACTAGGCAATGAAGAACCCTCGTCAACAGAATCCATAACCAATGTTGCGGGAATAGGGGGAATCACTCGAAGTGGCAGGTGTTATACTCCCGAGAAGTTATTAAAAAACTCACAGGCAACAGATTCCCAAGCAGTGTATGTAAAGAAGAGCATGAGGAAGAGTCACAAAGACGAAGAAGAAGAATTCCTAAAGATAATGAAACAAAGTGAGTATGACGTAGTGGATCAACTGAGGAAAACGCCAGCGAAGATCTCACTGTATTCCTTAATCTTAGCTTCTGAGGCTCATCGCAGTGCGATCAAAAAGGTGTTGGATCAAGCGTATATGTCTAAAGACATAAGCCCTGATAGGGTTGAAAGAATTGTAGGCGCTATCAGAACAGTTAATGCCATCACTTTCACAGAAAATGAGGTCTTTCCTCATCCAGTAGGACGCCCGAAGGCGCTCCACATTACCCTGAAATGCCAAAGTTGCAACGTCGCAAAAGTATTGATTGATGGAGAATCAGCTTTCAATGTACTTCCTTACTCTACTTTGCAACAACTCCCAATTGATCCCTCCGCTATTGAACCAAGTGGAACCATTGTTAAGGCGTTTGATGGGTCTTTGAGGGAGATCATGGGGGCTATTGACCTTCAGCTGCAAATTGGGCCAACTATTTTTGTCACTAGATTCCAAGTAATGGACATTGAACCAGGGTATACGATGCTGTTAGGAAGACCCTGGATTCATGAGGCAGGCGCTGTCCCCTCTACGCTTCATCAGAGGGTGAAATTTATAGACAATGGGAAACTCATCACTGTCAAAGGGGAAGAGGAACTGTTGGTGACTAAACCAGTATCAGTACCATATGTTGATTGTGCTGAAGACATCCTTGAGGTATCATTCCAAAACCTTGAGATAGCAAAGTCAATAGGACCGAAAGGTCGTATACATCAAGTGGCCGCTCAGATAATGCGCAAGAATGGATTTGAAGAAGGGAAAGGATTAGGAAGTCAGCTGCAAGGAATCAGGAATCCGATTTCGCTACCCGACAATCCTGGAAAGTCTGGACTCGGGTATGAAATCATGAGAGAGCTGCATTCTCTTGAATCCACTAAAAAGAATATCCCACACATTAGGGATACATTTCCTACTCCTGCAGAAGTGATGATGATAGAAGCAGATGAAGCTGTCAACACCCTTGGAGGAACCAGAGAGACACCTCGGCTGATCTACCCTAGTCTCGAGCCATTAAACAATTGGGATTCTGTGCCCTTAGATGATTTGTTGTATCTTGAGTAATGGACGCTTTAGTTGTTTTGTTGTACTTCAATTTCAATTGAATAAGATGATTATGCATCGTTTTCTTTCTTTTCTTTTCTCTTTTCATCTTTCTTATTTTTTCTTTTTCTTCTATTTATTTCGGTTCTCATCTTAATTCCAGGGACTCATCTACTTCAAATCCGTTATCCTGTGCAAACGATTGTGAAAACCCATTAATTGATTCTTGCGTTACAACAGACTTGAATGAAAATGAACAAAATGAGGATCCCGAATTGTGCCAACAATTTGCCAAAATCATGAACTCAATGGAGAAAGGGATAAATCCACATGATGAGGTTGTTGAAATTGTGAATCTGGGAACTGACGAAGATAGGAAAGAAGTGAAAATAGTTGACAACCCAGAAAGAGAAGAAATCATTGCGCTATTCCGTGAATTCCTAGAGGTTTTTGCTTGGTCCTACAAAGATATGCCCGGTTTGGACCCTGAGATCGTGGCTCACAAGATTCCACTAATTGAAGGAATAGAGCCTAAGCGACAGAAATTAAGGAGAATGAGCCCAGAAATGTCGCTCAAAATCAAAGAAGAAGTCCAAAAGCAACTTGATGCGGGTTTCCTGGAGGTCCCACTCTACCCGAAATGGATAGCCAACATAGTGCCAGTACCGAAGAAGGATGGAAAAGTTAGAATGTGTGTGGATTATCGAGACCTAAATAAAGCAAGCCCAAAGGATAACTTTCCTCTCCCACATATAGATGTTCTAGTTGATAATACAGCTAGAGGCCATCGGTTCTCTTTCATGGATGGTTATTCAGGTTACAATCAGATCTTGATGGCAGAAGAAGACAAGGAGAAAACATCGTTTGTTACTCAGTGGGGAGTATTTTGCTACAGGGTTATGCCGTTTGGACTAAAGAATGCTGGGGCAACATACCAGCGAGCGATGGTGACTCTTTTCCATGACATGATTCACAAAGAGCTAGAAGTATACGTGGATGACATGGTAGCAAAGTCACAAGAAGGAGAGAGTCATGTTACGGTACTTAGGAAACTATTTGAAAGGCTGAGGACTTACAGGCTTCGACTGAATCCAGCAAAATGCACTTTTGGGGCGTCCACAGGAAAATTGTTGGGGTTTATTGTTAGCAAGAAGGGTATTGAAGTAGACCCAGACAAAATCAAAGCCATCCAGGACATGCCAGCACCCAAGACAGAGAAAGAAGTCCGAGGTTTCTTAGGCTGACTGAATTACATAGCGAGATTCATCTCCAATCTGACTCACACTTGCGAGCCAATATTTAAGCTATTGAAGAAGAATCATTCGAGCAAATAGGATGACAGGTGTCAAGAGGCCTTTGACAGGATCAAGAATTACCTTTCAAATCCACCTCTCTTGGTGCCACCAACATCAGGGCGACCACTCATACTCTACCTTACGGTATTGCATGGATCTATGGGAGCAGTATTGGGTCAGCATGATGAGTCTGGTCAAAAGGAGCAAGCCATTTATTACTTGAGCAAGAAATTCAATGACTGCAAATCCAGGTATCTGGCTATTGAGAAGACTTGTTGTGCGCTAGTATGGACGGCAAAAAGATTACGACAGTACATGCTCTACTATACAACTTTGCTCGTATCTCGTATAGATCCTATGAAGTGCATTTTTGAAAGCCCGCATATCTCCCTGAGAATGTCCAAATGGCAAGTAGCTCTAGCAGAATTTGACATCAAGTACATGACCAGAAAATCTATAAAAGGGAGTGTGATAGCCGATCACCTGGCTGAAAACCCGCTTGAAGGATATCAGTCGATGGAGCTTGAATTTCCTGATGAAGATGTCTTAGCAGTTATGGAAGAAAACAATGATAATAAAGAAGATGATGATTTAGTATGGAAGATGTATTTTGATGGTGCTGTCAATATTCGAGGGAATGGAGTTGGAGCAGTCTTAATATCCCCTGATGGAAAACAGTTCCCAATTGCGGTAAAACTGACGTTTGATTGTACCAACAACATGGCTGAGTATGAAGCATGCATAGCAGGTCTGAAGGCAGCGATATCTCTTGGTGTGCAATTCCTGGAAGTCTATGGAGATTCAGCTTTAATCATCTTCCAAGTCAACGGAGAATGGCGAGTCAAAGAGCATAGGTTACTGTCATACTTTGAGCATCTTATGAGCCTGAAAGATGAGTTCAAGAATGTCAGTTTCCATTACTTGCCTCGTGATCAGAATCAGTTTGCAGATGCTTTAGCTACCTTGGCTGTGATGACCAAGCTCGATCTGAGAGTAGAAGTGCGACCCTTACAAGTGATGCGATTAGAAGAGAGCCAAAGATAATCTTTGTTCCAACATCGAAGATGAGCCAGATGGCCGACCATGGTTCCATGACATCAAGAGATTCATTAAGGAGAAAGAATATCCTGCAGCGGCAAATGAGAATGACAGAAAGACACTCATACGGCTATCCATGTCGTTCTTCCTCTCAGGAGAAGTATTGTATAAAAGGAGTTACGATGGAGTTTTGTTAAGGTGCGTTGATGCTAGGGAAGCGAACTTCATCATATCAGAAGTCCATGAAGGTGTTTGTGGTACTCATGCTAACAGACACACGTTATCCCGACAGATTCTCAGGCAAGGATACTATTGGCTTACAATGGAAAAAGACTGCATAGAATTTGTCAGAAAATGTTACAAATGCCAAATCTATGCTGATCGAATCCATTCTCCTCCTGTGGTGTTGCATACTCTCACATCGCCATGGCCATTTGCAATGTGGGGCATGGATGTTATAGGACCAATCAACCCCAAAGCTTCTAATGGGCATCGGTTCATTCTTGTAGCTATTGATTACTTCACCAAATGGGTAGAAGCCGCTTCCTTTGCCAATGTGACACGAAAAGTAGTGGTGACGTTTCTGAAGAATAACATCATCTGTAGGTACGGGTTGCCAGAGAGGCTCATCACCGATAATGCCACAAATTTCAATAATACAGATGTACAGAAGTTGTGTGAACAATTCAAGATCAAGCATCATAACTCGGCTCCTTACCGGCCGAAGATGAATGGAGCTGTAGAAGCAGCAAACAAGAACATCAAGAAGATCCTAGGAAAGATGGTGGTCACATACAAGGATTGGAGTGATATGCTACCTTATGCATTACACGCCTACCGAACTTCTGTCAGATCCTCAACTGGGGCAACTCCGTATTCGCTGGTGTATGGAATGGAGGCAGTAACCCCAATAGAGGTGGAAATACCATCCTTAAGAGTTCTGATGGAGGCTGAATTAGAAGAAGCTGAGTGGGTCAAAGCGAGATATGAGCAATTGAACATGCTCGAAGAAAAACGGCTGAATGCAGTTTGCCATGGTCAGTTATATCAGAAAAGGATGGCTAAGGCGTTTAATAAAAACGTTCGCCCTCGAACATTCCAATCAGGCGACCTTGTTCTAAAGAAAACTTTGCCGAATCAAGAGGATAACCGAGGCAAGTGGGCACCCACACATGAAGGCCCTTACATCGTAAAAGATGCATTTTCTGGAGGAGCATTGATTTTGACTGATATGGAAGGCAATGTACTCGCAAAACCAATCAATTCAGATGCCGTAAAGAAATACTTTGCCTAAAAACAAAAAAAAAACAAAAAAACAAAAAGAAAGAAAAAAAAGAAAAAGAAAAGCTCGCTAGGTTGAAAACCCAGAAGGGCGGCCTAGGCAAAAATTAGAGCACAAAAAGCAAATCAAATGCTAGGTCGAAAACCTAAAAAGGCGGTCTATGCAGCGGTAAGGTGGAATCAATGATCAAGAAGCCATGGAATATAGAAACTGGGGCAATTTGATTGTGATATTGTCAAAAATGCAATAAAGGATCGCACTCTTCATCATGGATTTTGAGTCTGGTGTAGCCAAGGAATCAATTAAATGGGTTAATCGCATGAAAGCAGCATTACTAGTTTTGTTTTTCTTCATTCCCTATCTCTTAACGGTTCTTAAAATCCTATAAATACTTTCCCGTTTGAAATCCAATAAAATTGTCTATCGTCCCTTCTGTGTCCCTGTTTATCTTTCATCTTTATCTTTATATTCTCTTTAAAAACCGTGCATAATCATGATATTATAATTGAAGTATAATCAAAGGACCAATTAGCTGACAAAGCTCATGACAGATAAATCAAGCAGGGGGGTTTGAAGACCGAGATTGACTCGTAAAGAGATGAGAAATCCAAATAGGTGATCGAGGCATAAAATGAGAACACAATCAAAGAACTGGGGCAAAAAGGAGAGGTTACGTTTGAAGCCTACAGCTGGAAAGCTCACAGAATTACTCATCTAGAGAGACGGATCATTTTGGGATAGACAAATGCTTTCTTGAAGGACGATGCGAAGAGACCTCAAACTGGGGCAATTTTATTTTTGAGAAGCTGTTGTCATCATTTTGTCATAGAGCATATCATCTCTGCATCAGTCTTGCATCAATTCATTACTCCATTGGCTTTGCATCATCCAGCATACCATCATCACATCAATTTTCACACACCTTCACAAGGCCTTACTTTCACAATTTACAGCTTTCAATTTACAGCTTCCACATTGATCAGCTTTCACAATTTACTGCTTTCACATTTACAGCTTTCACGTTTATCAACTTTCACAATTTACAGCTTTCACATTTACATCTTTCACATTTATTAGCTTTCACGATTTACTGCTTTCACATTTATCAGCTTTCACAATTTACTGCTTTCACATTTACAGCTTTCACGTTTATCAATTTTCACAATTTACAGCTTTCACATTTACAGCTTTCACATTTATTAGCTTTCACAATTTACTGCTTTCACATTTATTAGCTTTCACAATTTACTGCTTTCACGATTTACTGCTTTCACGATTTGCTGCTTTCGCGATTTGCTGCTTTCACGTTTACTTTTGCAAGTTTTTACTGCTTTCACGTTTACTTTTGCAAAGCTTTACTGCTTTCACGTTTATTTTCAGAAGCTTTTACCGCTTTCACGTTTACTTTCACAAACTTTTATTGATTTCACGTTTACTTTCGCAAGTTCTTACTGCTTTCACGTTTACTTTTGCAAAGCTTTCACTGCTTTCACGTTTATTTTTACAAGCTTTACTACTTTCACGTTTACTTTCACAAGTTGTTATTACCTTCATTGCTTTCACGATTAGTTTCACATGTATTTACTTTATGTTTGACATGCATTGTTTCTGTAAAGTTCACATTCATATTTCACTTGCATTTTGTCGAAACTTTTTTGAATTTCCACATGCATTTTCAGTGTGCATTCATCATTTAACATCAATCGTCATATCGTTTCACATTGTCTTCATACATTCATTGTGCATTGGACCTCTAGCGACGTCCAACAGATCTTTTTGCATTTTCATTTTGCATCGGCATCGCCGACGTCATCATCATACATCATATGCCCGGACAAAATCTGTGTTCATATCTTTACTTGTCTCTTACAGTAAAATATTAAAGTTGCAAGTTTTATATTTTTCAATAAGAAACAAGTAAAGAGGGGCAACTGTGAATACCCAATTTTGTCCGGTCCATTAAACAAAAATCCAAAATTTACATCTAATTTGTATTTCCTCATTATAGTTCTTCATTCATTTCTTTTAAGAAAAATGAAAAAAGATTTCTTGTTTGTTTGTTATTCCCAAAATCAAAACAAAAATACAAAAAGAGTACATTTATTTTTAGGGCCCATTTCTTTCTTTTGGTCAGTTTGTATTTTGGGCCCAACTCAAGTCAGTCAGCCCAGGTGCGTTTTAGTTTCTGTCCAAAAACAAAAATAAAAAAAAATTGTTTTATCCATTTGTGTTTCTTTTGGTCCATTTTCGTTTTTGATCCAAGCCCAGCTTTTTTTTTCACAAGCCCAATTGGTTATAAGATGTTTTTTTATTTCTGTCCAAAAACAACAAAAATAAAAAATGAATAAAGATGCTAAAACAGAAGCACGTGCGTGCATCATGGCTGTGCTCCTGCATTGTCTCCCACTCCTACATCCCACTACAACTCCTGGCACGCCTGCAACTCTGCAACAAGGATGGGCTCTCTGCCTAGCCATTCAGCAGCAACAAAGGCATGGGGAGCAAGCTTAGTTGGAGCTCCTACAATTCAAAAGGCATGGGTTAGCATGGGGATATTGGTAAATTAATTAGAGCAAAACTCAGCATAAAAGGGAACCAACAGCAACAATGAGGAGGGGGGTTGAAAAAGCATTAGCAAATAGAAAACAAAAAACTCATACACTAATCATTAGACATCCAATTTTGCCAAAATCACAGAGAAAGCAATCAAGAGAAAACCTCAAACCATCGACAGCATCATATAACCAAATTCCAATTCCAAACCAGAAACTGGCAGCACAACAGCTAACATCCAAGCAAAATCAATCAATACAAAGATTACACGGTACATATCATCACCATCATCATCACCAGAAATTAACAAAAAAGAAATAAAAAGGAAAAAACAGGGGAGGGAGGCTGCGGCCACCCCTCACTGCCGCGGCCTCCCCATTGCCTTACCACCACCACCACCGAGGACTTCCCCCCAAACCAGATCGGCCCTTATCATGCATCACTGCCGCCTCGTGGACCATCGCCGGCGCACTTTCTAGTCGCGCGAATCGAGCGACCCCACCGCCACGAACTTGGCCGTGAGCGGCGTGGCGCGGGCGGCCCATCCTCTCACGCCCAGATCGGCTGACCTTGCACCGCCATCCCCATCGCCAGCTCCTCGGTTGGATCCCGATCTCAAAGCCTCATCTCGCCTGGGCGACACCTCATTGTCGTCCGCGATGCCACCCCTGACCGGCGTTCTCGCGTTCCGGAGCCTCTCCTCCGTGACGACGCCTCCACCCGCAGCCTGGCGGCCAGAAACCTCGCATCTCTATTCTCTTCGCGCCCCGCCACCGTGCCACGAGCCTCCCTAAGCTCCCGCGGCCATGGCCGCCTCGGACCGGCCTTCCCCTGTATCGCGCACACCCACGCTTCAACCTCCTCTCGCCACTTTGGACCACTCCACCGCGCTTCTTCTTGGCGCCAGCAATGCGATGGCAGCTCTCCCTACTTTCCCTTTTTTAGTTTCATGCCCTGTTGAGTCTAGATTAGGGATTTGTCATTGTCGTTCACTTTCTTTTGTTATATGAGTATTGTGTGTTTTAGATTTTAGTTTAGAATTTGTTTATTAATTCCTTTGTTTTGTTTCTGAGGAGTCCGGTTTCTTTTCATTTCCTTTTTTTCGATTTTTCTTCTTTTTTGTTAGGATCTGTTACTTTTTGGGTTGGGCCTCGTTTGCTTGTGGGATTAAGGGGGGCTCTTCAAAAAAACTGATATATTTATTATGTTGAGTCTTTGGGCTTTGTGGTCTTGGGTATTCAACACATGTCTTGGGTCCACTTATTATTATTATTATTTTTTTTTTGGCAGATTCTGTGTGGGTTTACTGTTTTGTGTTGTTGGTTAATTTTTTTATTTTAGATTTATTAGATAATTTGTCTTAAGTCAGTTTTTAACTTTTTTATTTGTTTATCCATTTTATCCTTTTTTGTGTTCTATGTCTCAAATCAAAAATCTAAAAATCTGAAAGGTAGGAGTCTTTTAATTTGTCGAGTTATTTTATTTTTATTCCAAAAGCGATGAAAAGGTCTTGTAAGACTAAATTTTAACTCACACAGCAAATTGTGATTTTGATGTATGACTTATCATCCTCAAGTTTCACAAGAATGTAAGGGTTTATTGTATAGCTCACGCTATCCTAAATTCTGTGCAAAAGTGAGTTTCGACCTCTTTATAATTATTTTCCGAATCAAAACCAATCAACACATGTTTGTGTTCTCTCTTAATTAAAATACATCCAAAACACAAACATTCTCTACAGAACGACGTGACTTTGAGTTCCTCATTGCACCAGAGGATACGTCGACGTGGTCAACAACTATCAAGTCAAAATTAATTTTTTATTAAATTGTGTTTTTTTTTCCTAATTTTCTTTCCTTTCGTTTATTTCTTTTAATTGTGACTTTTGGGGAAAAATAAACATTATTAAATTATAAATAAATTTGCATAATAAGCTCTAGGGTAACCATATTTATACGGATGTATTAGGGGTGCAGTGGGATTAAGTTTCCACCCTTCCCTAATCATAATCAGACTCCCGAACCTCCAATCTCTTTAAAAGACCAGTTTTGCAAATCAAAAGGTTTTCCAACTTTTCCAGAATTAAAATTGGTGGCGACTCCCATTTTATTATTATTTTTATTATTAAAATCGGTCGTCTATCCCGTCGCGGTACCCTCCGAGTACGTTGTGACATAGAGAATTCAAAGCAAGATGAACAAGAAAGCTATCATCAATGGAAATTTTAAGAGCCTTAAGTTTAGATTGGAGATACACCATTTTTAGAATGTATTCCCTAACTCCCCAAGTGTTATCATATGACATAGTGGTCAGTTCTTTCATATAGGTTCAAGACTCAGTATTATTAGGTAAAAGATACCCTTGCCCTATCATGTTATTAGTTCCTTAGCATTGTTGGTATTTGGCAAGCTAGTAAGAATGTGATCTGAAATAGTTCTCTTGATCATTGTCAAGCTTAACCTATTAGACCTTTCTCACTTTGCATAATAGTCCTTTTGTTCCTGTGTACTCTCATCCATAAGATCACTTGGCTTATCCACACACAAAGCCAAATCAATATCAACAATACCCAGAGCAAAATCAATGTCCTGTTTCCATCTCTTATGGTTTGAACCAATCAAAACTTCAATCATAGCTACACTATTATTAATAATAAAGGAAACTACAATAGGAATGAAAAACAATAATTAGTTACATGGGCATTAGAACAAAAATAACTTGCCAATAATATAAACCATATCAAGGATCTAAATATAAAATAACAACCCCCTAATGGGGTGGGTATGCAAAAATTATATAAAGATCCTTCATGTAAAGCTAATAGTGAGAAAATTTCCAATACTTAAGAAAACCTCCTTTGGGATGATAATCTTAAACATTAGAAAGTAACTCACATTAGCATGCCTTATAGTTGCTAATTATAGCACACAATAACCCCTTTAGGGTGGCAATTTTATGCAATAACTAGAAACATCTGTCACATGATGATCAAATATAATTAATTCATATAAACAAACCACTTTGGTGATGAATATTTTATGAATTGACAGAACTATTCATATAGGGAAACAATGTCCAGCAAACAACAACAATAATCTAGTACAATATGAGATAATTTTCAACATATGTCTACACTGGTCATAAAATAACACAATACGCATTCCATAAACAATCGATTTCAAAATGTATCCATACTGCCATCAAATAATAGCAATTCATAAATAATCTAAAAAGCATGAATTTTATAGTAGAATAATAGCAACAAACATAAATAATAATAATAATAATAATAATAATAATAACAACAACAATAAACCTTTGATCCTTATCTCACCAAATTCAAATTGGCAATAGCGATCCTTGTCAAGAAAAAGATATATATATATATATATAATGAGAATTACAAGCTTATGACCATTAAATTTTATACTACATATAATTATGTATATGAAATCAATTTTTTATGCCGAATCGATAACGGGGTTATTAATTCGTCCAAGCTATGCAGCTTTAATCGAATTGGCAATTTGATATCTCGCATTACATTATATGATAGCATATCAATATATAGATCAACCATGAGACAACAAATAAAGAAAAGGTCCTAAAAAAGCAATAGTGCAATTGGGAAAAGTACAAGCCCATTCACTGTCTAGAGAAGAACGTGGTTTTAAAAAAATTAAAATAAAATCATTGAACTTGAATTCATTCAAATATTATCGAGCACAACATGATCAATCCTCATGTATAAATAAGATTACTTCGATCTAAACAATGGATCTAGAATCTATACGACTTGGCTCTGATATCACATGTAAGATAACTTTGGATTATATAAATTCAAGACACCATTAACAAATTAGGATAAAAGACGTACCTAAATTCACTGTGAGAGATTGATGACTGAGACGAAGAGTGTTCTTCTTGCTAGACCCTTCTCTCTATCTACTCTGTTATAAGACAGTGACTGTCAATACGGTAAGCCAGAAATGCATATCACAGTAGTAGTAGGGAAGGCACCTAGCCTTGTATTTATAACCACAATAGGCTCTCCTATCAACAGTCACTGTCAGGAAAAACCCTTATGGACTTATGATAATGGGCCTACACTATGCCGCCTAACCATACAACTTTTAGTAATAGGTGTAACACCCTCCCTACTATAGTGCTATGCTCGAGTCATAACATTACAGTAAGTAGACATTACCCATAACTTATATATTTGTAATTCCTTAACTATATGAAATATACATGTATAAGTTGTAATAAATATGAGCCTTGCACTAAAAACTATACTAACTTGTCCCATATCAAGTTTGCTCACAATGTGATAGTCAGCTTATAGGAATAGCAGAAATGTAATGAGCATCCTAAGACGTCGGTCACATGATAATTTACATCTTATATCACATCCATTGTAAGTTGAGTCACACAGTCATACTATATACATTCATACCTAATTACATATATATTATAAACAACCCTACCCTGGTCCTCGCAATGACCACCTAGTCCGGGTTAGGGCCTGTCAAAATACAACTGACTACATACAGATAACCTAACTCCCTCGGTCAGTGGCTCATCAAAAAGTCAGATGTAAGAGCCTACGATAGTTAAACGGTATGAGGGAATCTAACCAAATGTAAGTCTCATAACAGTAGTAGCGGACAGACGAGAAAATAGTACATAAACACATATATGAGACTTAGCGACCAGGTACACTGACCGTAACTCCGGGTCATAATACCACTGCAATTTAGGCATCTAAAGATGGAGCACGATCGAGGCCATCTATATAAAATACATCACACAGCAGGAAAGATAATCAATGATTCCCAGTAGGAAAAATATACCAGTCTACCACTCAATGATATTCAGCTTAATACAAGATAAGCAAAGTACTTTAGTTATTTATATGATGGTTTCATTAGTTAGAATCATTATTTCTTATGACTTAATTTTATTAGAAAATTTTGAACTTAATGGTAGAACTCATAGGACTCTTCTGATATACTTCTCTTTGGATCGTACTGTCAACGATGTAACGCCGTCACGTTACAACCTGATATAGTTCACTAGATGGAGTACGTCTACTTCATCTCATCTAGAATAGCCTCACTATTCTCAGTACATCCCTTTCTTCATAACTACGTAACGCCGTCACGATTACAACCTGATATAGTTCTAAGAGCGTAGCACGTTTGCTACTACCCGTGAATCCATGAGCTTACCATTAAGCAATTAATTATTATGTAAAGCTTGTTTTCTTGATTTCCCTCTATTTTTGTGAGATTTATTTTCTTATGTTCCCTCTCTTTATGAAGCTCGGTTCATGTGCTCATGTCATACTAGTACAAGATGCCGGTATTTCATCAATTCAAAGCAACAATTTATTTTCAGCACAATGGCAGATTTCATATATTTGTCGTACAATTTAATATGCAATTCAAACCATCAAATCAGAGACTACAAAAATTCTCAATGACACCTCAATGCGTCCACAAGGTTTCATAAAAATTTCATAGTAAAAAGAGTTCTCTAGCTATGTTAACAAAATTAGACAAATTTAGTTGTCAGAGACTATCGATTCTCAGCTAAATTCCCTAATTCCATAATTTTTAACCCTAGAAAATGAAACCAGAAAATTAGGAATAAAAATCCTATAAAACCTTAAGATGTCCCTAATACCCTGTAAAAATTTCAAAGTAAAAATCAGTCATTTGCTATGGTAACAAAAACAGACAAATTTGTAGCTTCAGTTTCAATAGTTCAGGCAGAATAGGTACAATTTTGGTTCTTGATTTTTTAAACATAGCAAAAGTGACCAGAATTTCTCAAAACTTTTACTGAAGATGCCTCAACATGTTAGCTACATCATATAAAATTTTCAGTTCAATCTAAGGCCTCTAAATAGGTCAGAAAATTCGGGAAAACTACTGCCCTGTTGAAATCCAAAAATTCAGCAAACCAATTCAACACTCATATCTATTGCACCCTTTATATTCATTCCAACTCACATATATATGAATCTTGAAGATAAATTTCAGATTTCATAAAATAATTTCAAACATATTTCAAGGATTTATATTAACAAACTAGCCAAACAATCACCAAGTAATAGACTAGAATTTTTTCCTACCTTTCTTCCAAGCGTTTTGCTAAACTTTCTCTAGTTTTTCCTCTCCAACCAAGCCTCAAACCCCCCTCTATTCAGCCTGGTTTTGTGCTGGAATATGGACCAAGTGCAAGGAAAAATAAAATTTTCAATTGATCTTGATGTAGAGAAGATGTTTTTGAAGTAGTTTAGATGCTTACCTAAGAGTATCCTTTGTAGATATGGTGGTTTCATGGAGTTTTTGCAAAGAAAGGAATTTAGAAAATGGAGAAGTGAAGAGAAAAGAAAGGAATGACCAAGAAGGAAGCCAAAATGTGTTCTGTGGAAGAACCGAGAACAATGAAATTTGTTTTCTTTTGTTTTCCTTTTTATAAGCTTAGTAACTTGGAGGCAAAGTAAAGGAATTGATATTTCCGGATCAATTTGTCTTCTATCAGTATTAGAAATATCTATATTTATTTGATTATTCTAAGTAAAAATTTATTTAAGATATGATGATGTCCATTAATTGAACCAATTTAATTGTTTCGGTATACCAGTTATTACCATTTCGGTGCACCATTTCTTATCATTTCAGTACTCGATTGACATAAAAAAAACTTTATCGGGTAAAATTATCATTTGAACCTCATATTAATTTTTTTATTTTGTCCTAATATCATTTATAACATCCCATCCTATATTACTGATTAAAATATTATTATTCTAAATTTTTTATTAATATTTAATTAATTTTCATTTTTTTTTATAGAATCGTTATGTTGTTCTGATCCTAACTGTGTCGATCGAAATTTTTAAAATCCCTATTGATTACTTACAATGAATTATTTTATCAGAGAAAATACAGATAGACGAGTCGTTACAATAGGTGTGCACAACCCATAACACGGATCAATTATAAATATTGGACTTATTGTGCTTGTCTACAATCAACATCATATCGTCAACCCAATTTTCACAAATAAAATCTAAAATTAATTGTAGTCCACACAAGAAATTCCAAGAGGCTGAACCAGTATAAAAACTCCTGAGCATCGTCTCTCTTCTCCTTCATCTTTTATTTATTTACTGTATTCAGTTTAATTATTGTGTTTCTTTTGGAAAGCTTTTTTTTGCGCATTTAGTTAACTTTCTCAGTTTAGAAAGCTCACTTTCTGACGTTCCTAACGCTGTTTTCATTACACTTCAAGCTCACAGATTAATAATATTTTTATTTAAGTTTTTTAGAAGCTGAAAAGGAAAGAAAAAATGAAATGTTATTTAACCCCCCTTCTCGTGCGCTTTTTAACCTACATACTCAACCTTGATATTACCTAACAAGTTACACTTGTAGTGAATGAATCCTTCTCATATATAGTGGGGATCCATTTACACCAAGTGTAAGTTTTGGTATACTTACAGCCTTCAATAATTTTTTATGGATATAAAATTTAATGAATCCTATCGTTGAATTTGGAGTTCTTATCTAGTATATCAAATATATTAAGTTTCATATAGTGTAAAAATGATTTCAGATTTTTGTTATGCCACTTTATTTTGACGGATAATATGTTCTTGAAAATACAAGTAAATAACAATAATCAGAACACATGCATGTTGTTATCTAATTTTTCAAAATTTTGGCATACTTGATCATCAATACAATGGGTGTATTTGTTTCAAATGTTGAAAAAAGTGATTATGAAAGCTAAATTTTATATATACCTAAAAATATTGAAAACTGATTTTTTTTCAGAAACTACTAATTTTAGCTTCTATGAAAAAGCTGAAAACTGAATTTTTTGAAATTTTGATTATTTTTTAAAAATTATCCAAAGATACGAAAAGTAATTTCTTTGGGCAAAAAAAGTAATTATTTTTCCAAATAATAATATCACATAATTCAACGGTCGAATCAATTAAACTCAATTTCTAGGAAGAGTGTAACATCCTAATTTTTAACCGAATACTCTAGAACATATTTAGGTTAATCATTAGTTTATTAATCTTTTAATCTCATTCTTTAAAATCTTTCATTAAAATACTTAGCGGAAGATATGAATAAATTTTTCTTTTTTGAAACTTGAAAAACAAAACGCGAGCCGTGCACTAACCTAACGTTCGTCATAACTACATCGTGCAAGAAAAGTAATCACACCATTCATAATCATGAAACATAGTATCATACATAACAATCATAATATCATCACTCCTTCATAAATACATAAATTACTAGCATCATTGTACAATTATTTACATCAAAACATGCTTATATAAATGAAGTGATCCTTATTGCTCTTGTTTTGTTAAATGTTCGAAAACTATGGCTTGATGATGAGAATCTTTGATGTTGGTTGCAAAACCATCATTTGCTTGACCTCTAGATTTCAAGGTTTCACTTCTAAGAGTTTTTAATAAATAAAGTTGTTATATGGTTTTTAAGAGTTAAGATGGGATCTTGAGCCTAGGTCTTAAAGGATTAATAAATGGATTGCATTCATATTTACTTTTCAAGTTCTTGCATTACATATTTACTTTTGAGTTTTGCATATCATGTTTATTTTCAAGTTATCACTTAAAGTTTGAAGATAAGAAATGAAAGTGCATCTCATATTTATGTTTCTCGTCTAGCACGTTTATTTTTCATGTCATCACCTAAGGATTTAAAGATTAAAACAGGGGTCACACATCACCTAATGATTAATCTCGAAGCTCGCCTATTTCGGCCTTAAAGTCGATTGTTGTGGAGCCTAAAGCACTAAAATAAAGAATTGAACTTGCATTACATGTTTATATTCCAGCTATGCACCTCATATTTACTTTTCCTTTGCCATCACTTCATAAAACAAGATTAAAATAAGGTTTTCATTTGCACGTTTAAGTTTACGCCATCACCTAAATAATCCTAGAGCTCAAGACTTACTCCTCTTAATTCACAAATGAATTTCGGTCCCATGTGCTTTTACCTTTATAAATGGGTGTTGCTGTTCAAGGAGTTGGAGATTTTGAAAAGGTCTTGTTGATGATGAATCTTGTTTTTGGTGATGTGTAGAAAGTTTTGAAAGATTGTAGGCCCCAAAGAGGTTAATTGTGTGGTTGATTTTAAGAAAGATGATGGAATACTGTTAAAAGGCTTTTAGAATGAATGGGTAGTTTTAAGGATGTCAAAACTTGAGTTTTTCGCCATTTTGGGTTACTAGTAATCGATTACAAGGCTTATGTAATCGATTACTAGAGTGCCTTGCACACTTTGGCCTGTGTAATCGATTACAAGATGATGTAATCGACTACACAATGTTCTGGGAAACCCAGAACATGTTTTTGGACCCTGGTAATCGATTACCACTCCCTGTAATTGATTACTCAGGTGTTCTTGAGACCCAGAATGCATTTTTAACTAAGGTAATCGATTACAATACTCATATAATCGATTACTAGGACCTCAAACTTCCCTATTTTAGAAAATTGAGCCAAGTAATCGATTACAAGGCCCATGAAATCAATTACCAGTATCTAAAATGTATAAATAACTATTCCTTCCTTTATATGAATATGAATTGATGATCTTGCATGCCTATTCTCGGATTATGAACATGATGATTTATAGTTTGGTGAATGTATATACATATGAAATGAATATGCAAGCATGCTTGCATGATAAATTGCATGAATGATTATCATTGATAGAAATGCATATATGAAGAGTTATGGCATTTTATGAGTTATGTGTTGCATCATTGTATTAACATGCTGAGGCTTAAGGTGATTTAAAACATGAGAAAATGATCATTTGGACTCATCAAACGATAGGTGATGAAAAGGTGATTCTTGCTTAAGATGATTTTAAAATATAAGAAAATGATCCTTTAGACTCATCAAACTATAGGTGATGAAAAGGTGATTCTTGCCCCCTAACCCGTACTTATCAAGTCGGGACTTCAACATATCAAAAGGGAATAAGTTTATGCTAGTGACGACTAGTGAGATATGAGCTCATAACCTAGAAGTACTCTCAAAAGGAAAGAGTAATAGGGTGGCCCCAAGAATGAAAAGAGACTTAAGTCACCTAAAGAAACAAGGAATGTCATTCATGAACCATGTTCTATGCACATCATGTTTGCTATGAAGTTAGATGTATGCTTTAGAGTAATGTCGCATAAAGTATTGACATGCATACCATAAAGAAATGTGATGCATTCATTACAAGATGCATAATAAAATGAACAGGCCTCGGTAATGGATGTTTAGAACTTAATAAATGAATCCTTGCATGCTCACAATTTCAAAATTAAACCCGACGTTCCTGAGGACGATGATGATGACACATGTGTGAAAAGAGGAGCCCTACTGAGATTCTTGTATAAGTTTCTCACCCTCTATCTTTCTTTTCCATCTTTGTCTTCAGACAAGGTTGACAACGACGTCCATCGATTGCCCTGAGGTGCCAACCTAGAAGTAGCTTGATGGTCGAGAACAGAGTGGCGCAACGGAAGCAGGGACATAGCCCTAGCTTAATTTCATCATAGTTATGTATAGGTTTGAAGTGTTGTATGCTCAACCTTTACGGGTGGGCTCAATATATTTAATGTGGTATTATTGTGGAATATTCCTATATTGTTAATACTATTAATGTTGTTTAACTTGATATTTGAAGTTAATGTTATATGATGATATTTCTGATTATGTTATTCTTGTTATGTTTACGCTGTACGTTAACGACATTTTACGTTACGCAAGGCTTACATTTGTTTATGTTTTCAAAAAAAAAATTCTACCCATATTTTTCGCTAAGGATTTTAATGAAAAGTTGTAAAGAATGAGACTAAAGAGTAATAGACTAATGGTTAACCTAAATACGTTTTAGGAGTACTGGGTTAAAAATTAGGATGTTACACTTATCAATTCATCCAATTTCATTTTGAATACTTCATAGAGGATATCAGGTCTATCCTTTGCATTTAATCCCTTTTTTCTAGCAGATCTCTTTATTTCTTTCCATTTTGGGTTGCATATGATAGTGATGAAATAGCCTAGATATCCATCAAAATTGCAAATTGCAAAGGCATCCTTACAATTGTTAAATATGTATCTTGGTCCTCCTATGAAAGAACTTGGTAGAATTATTCTTTGGCCAGTTGTAGCAGCATCGGTTTCTCCTCTAACTAAGCATTCATGCAGCCCTTTGTATTGATCAACTCTTAATCTTGGCTAGTTTTGCCTCATGTATCTCAATCTTTCAGATTCTACCCTTGTATAACTATCTACCAAAAATTTTTGAAACAACCTTCTTGACATAAGTATGATAGAAGACTCATCAACTCTATCTTGTATCATATATGCAAAAAACTCTTTCATGCTAATTCTCATCCTTTTATTACCTATAGCATGACAAAAAGAAATACATGTAGATATATCTGGCCTATATCCATTTTCTCCATAAGAAAAAAGTAAAGGATATTGCAGTGCAAGATACATTGGATGAAGAACGTCAATTCTTTTAAGCATGTTGGATTGTGTTTCTATTACTAAATCTCTTTCAACTATTGATTCATCAATATCACCCACAACTAAAGCAGCAACTTCAAATACAGTAGGCAGATTTTATCTTCTTCTATCAATAAATCTTTTACGAATTAACTTTAACTTGACCTCTAAAAAGTTGCCTTCCTTATATCTGTCCCCAGCATATTGAAATGACTTTGCCAAAACATTGTGTTCATCAAGCATTAACCTTAGAGCAAAAACAATTTCACGATCAATTGATAAAATATCTCCTGATACAATTAAACAAAAAAATTATTGTTGTTATCATCAAATTAATAAATATAAATTGTAAATAAAAAAGTACCTTACTGCACAAAGCCTATTATCAATTTCATTATCTGTGTCATAAATGTAGAGTTGTGCGAATTTGGCTTTTCATTCTCTGCTGGGATTAGACTTCCAATAATGTGTCGTCCGAGTAGAAAAATAGGAGGTGCTCTTCCATTGTTAAATTGGTGGTCAACTTTCCTAGCCATTGAAGTAAATGAAAACATCCCATTAAATGCCCTTATATTCTTTACAAAATGTCTACTTTTATCATCATCCATTTTATGGAGTTGTTGTAAAATTTGAAGAGGTGGTGATAGACTTGGCAATTGAACTTTCCCCTCTTTATAGCAAAGTGAGAATCTAGGAGTGTTATATCTTTTACTCTTTGCAAGTCCCTTAGAAAGCCACATCAAAGCCTTACAAAACTCACACTCATGAATTGGATCTCCAAGATCCGATGTATTTGTGTTAGAAAATTCACATATATGAAGTTGTTATTTGTATGTTTTTATAATTTAAAATTTAAAAAACAAATATCTATATTTACCTTGTTCTTTATTCAAATATGAAATGAACAAACTTTCTACATTTGTTAAGCGAGTCAAATTAGTAATAGATAAAATATAATTATAAAAAATAAATACTTATAAATATCAATCCTAGTCACATTTTTCACTTTCAGCATCATTATCACCATTTACAACTACATAAATTGTGGGAAATTAAAAAAATTAAGTTTTGAAAAGTTACTTTATTAATAATATCAAAGAATAAAGTGGAATATAAACTAACCCCAAAAAAGAGAATTACCTTCAAAGTCTTTCATTGGATCAATTTGGCTTAAGCCAACTGAGTTTGATTCCTACATAGATGATTGACCGATAGAAAATTCTGAGTTTTGAAACATAGTTGAATAATTAACAGTTACAGATTGAATTACTTTTAAGCTTTGTATAAAGTGTTTCATTGATTTCATATGTTGGCTACACGAAATATATAAAAGAATGAGGAATGGATAAATAAAAAAAGATGACTATTAATTGTTCAATAAATCATTTGATAATAAAATAAATACCTTGTGTCAATTAAAAGTTAATAAAGATTGTTTATATGCATCTGTCAAATCTTGAGCAAGAGATGACGTTTGATACATTGGAGTTGATAAACTGACATTATTTTGTCTTAATAGTTTAAGTAAATGACTTAATTAAAGGTAGAAAAAATTTTAAAGCAAAATATTTAAAATTGAATGTATTAGCTTCTAAAATTACCTATCTTTTTTTGTACTGGTATTTGGTTATTCTCTTTTCCACCACAGCTTTGTTTGCCATTAATTTGCATATATAATAGCAGACTACATAGTAAAAGAGACATTGAACTTTTTTTTAGTGAATCTAATTAATACAAATCAATTGATAATATAGGGGATGGTCAATGAGAATCTTACTATTTGAAATATTGGAGAGAGGTGTCCTTAGAGATTTGCCTGATTAACTTGAGAAATAGTACATCTTATTGAGCATTCAACAGTAGATGTAGGGGTTGATAAAATACCATTGTTCCCTCCCAAAGTTAAGAAAACAGCATAATCATAGGTTAAAAAATACAAATTCAAATACCAATAATTTCAACATTAATATGTAGGTTTCCAAAATACCTCTTGCTTTTTGTGTACCGCTATTATAATAATTAGGAGAATCTTGTATTTGTATTTTGTTATTCTCCTTTCCACCATAATTTTGTTTGTGATTAACTTGAATATAAGATCTCACTGCATATATTAAAAAAAAAACCAAATTTATTTTAGTAAATATAATGTATGCAATTTAAATTTTTGAAACAGGGTATCAGACATAGAGAAAGTTACCATTTGAAATGTTTAAAAAAGGTGTTATAAGAGATGTTCTTGTATTAATTTGAGAAAGAGTACTTCTTGTTGAACCCTCTCTTGTACTTCTTGTTGAACCCTCTCTTACACTTATTAAAGGCAACAGAATGTTAGACAATTGACTTGTAGTGGAAGATGATTTTACATTCATCTCTGGAGTACCTGAATTTTCATTATCAATTGAAACACTACCTGAAATTTTATATGATTTATTTGAGAAAACCATAATGTGAAAATAGAATACATAAAATTGTATAGATAATATACAAATTATAAATGCATTAGCAAAAATTTTAAAGTACCCTTGAGGGTGGAAAAATTTAATATGTAATCATTATAATTAATTCAAATTTCTTCAGCCTTCATCAATGCATGTGAACTAAAGTTAGGCTATTATTATTACAAAATAATCCAAACCTATCTTAGTATATGATATATGATTATGATGTGTAATGATTTTGACAGTGGAATTTTTGTTTGACAGTATAGAAACTCAAATACAAAGCACATGTTAAATGAAACAATTGCTGTAAGAAATTAGTGTACGTTACATGATATCATAATATTAATAATTGAAGAAAATTACAAAGACAATAAAGCTGTAATGATGTTCTGATTTGAAGATTTAGAAATGATAGAAGCAACATCCCTTATCTTATTATTTCTTTCAACCTCACGTCACATATAGATTATGCTGTTAAGTCAATGAAATTTACAAGTATAAAGAAAATGATGAATTGAGAATTCAAGAGTTCTAAACAAAAGTGCAGTAACCAACCATTGTTAAATAGGTTCATGCTTCCATCTGGGCTAGAGCTTCTTTTCCTCTTCTTATTCAAGATTTCCTTCCTTTTCAACCTTGCTAATTTAGGTATCAAAGGATAGTACTGTGATTCCATATCAATTTAGTTAGAATGATCCTTATTAAAGCTGAACTTTGTTTTTTGTCAACATTATGCTGAGGTGAAAAAGATTTAGTGAAAGGCTAAAACATATCAACTAAGCTAGTCTTTATATTACATATCGTCATCCAATATAAAGAGCCCTATCAAAGGTTTGAATTTAGAAGAGTTTAAAAATAGATGTACCTCATGTATACATGCTGTGTGTTTTAGTTTCAAACCTGAAATTTGAAACCACATAATCAGATGTAGAATTATGTCAAACTAATTGTGTTGTACCAACAACCTACTCCACTTTTCCAGCAATATAGCTTGTCAATGATTTTTTATTTTCCTCCAATTGAAGACAATGTCAATTCAAACCTCCGACCATATTAAAGCTGTCACAGTTTTTTTTTTTTTACAGGTCATTGAATTGACAATAGACAAAGAAGCATTTGTGTTTTGTTAATGAGGTAGACTTTATATTAGATATTATCATCCAATATAAAGAGCCCTATCATAGGTTTGAATTTATAAGATTTTAAAAACATATGTACCTCACCTATACATGCTATGTGATTTAGTTTCAAACCATGAAATCTGAGACTACATGATCGCCTCTTGAATTATGTTAGATTAATTGTGCTGTATCAGCAACCTACTCCATTTTCACAGCAATATATGTTGTCTATGATTTTTTATTTTCCACCTATTGAAGACTACAACAATTGAAACCTCCGAACTTAATCAAGCTGTCAAAGTTTTATTTTTTATTTTTTGTACATGTCATTCAATTGACAATAGACAAACCACAATTTGTGTTTTGCTAATAACCCATGGATATTGCATCTTTATCATTGCTTGAGTTTTGAAGCTGATATTCCTCAAATCTGTATATGGAGAAAAGGTAAATCATGAGTTAATATTGTGATAATAACAAAATAGTATAAATGAAAATGAATTTGACATATCTCAGTACTTTCAATGAATTTTATATATAACTAAATGAATCAAATTTGGAAATATATTTTGATTAGTCTTGTAGAGTTGAAAAATTTAACCTAAGTGCTACTATTAACCAAATATGTAGAGTGAATACTTGTAAATAGTTTTGTCTACTGTCTTCTTTCTGTATTTATCAATCAAGTGAGTTGAAGCAAGGATGATCAGTGCAATTTGCATTCCTAATAACCTGAATAAGATAGTAGTCCATTTTAGTTAAAGTTATATGTTCAAATAAATTTAATGCTAAAGAATTTACAATTAAGGTCTTTAGTGGTATACAAATCTCAAAATTTTGCTTTTTACTCTTTAGAAGACATATTAGTCATCCATTAGGCTTATTAACAAACAATTCCTTGGTTTGTCATATAATGTTGAACTTGTTTGAATTTATATAATGTTAACATGCATAGGTATCAAAATTAAATTTCATATCCTTAGTGTGAAGACTATATGTAAGTAAAACTCACAATGTGAACACTTGCTAGTTTGAAAAAGGAATATAATTGCCAATCTTGGTTTAAAACTCAAATCCTACCTGTCACATATAATACACTTAACATGAAACTTGGATTTTCATTGACTACAAACAAAATACAAAGAGTACACTGCTAGCAACAAAATGAAAAGGTTACTTGAAGTTCAACAAACATAAAGAACATGAAATAAACTAAATCATCAAGAAAACTCAATCTGGCTGATAATTGAGTTGGCTTAGAGTTCACGAATAGGTAGCACCTTTCAACGATTAAATCATGTCCATTTACTCTTCATGTTCTTTCAATACTTTTCTCATTTTTGTAGAGGAATGATAACAATTATCAAAGGAGGATTGAGAAGCCATTGTAACCCAAGATTCTTCATATGTGGTCTTTAAAGGTGTAAAGTGTAACACCCTAATATTTAACTCAACACGACTTGGACGCATTTAAGTTAATTATTAGTTATTACTCTTTTATTTCAGTTTTTAACTCAAAACTCCTTGAAAATACTTTAGTGAAAATACGGGTAAATTTTTTTTTTTTTGGAACTTAAATACCAAAATGTGAGCCGCGCATACTAAGTATCTAATGTCATTTATCTTGCCTATATAAGAGAGATTTTAGAAACAAATAACAGGTAAATACATAATACAACCATGGCATAGCATAACTCAAATAATAATAACATATCCATGACTGTATCATAATAGTGATATCCTATGAACATAAGGACATTAACATATATCCATCAATAGAATAGAAACTGATAAATGAAATACGATCACTCTAAAGGCAATATCCAAAGGGAAATTATCTCCATAGCTCCTCGTCCAGTCTCAAGGTAAATCACGAGCTACACCATCATTCATGTCTGGAGACGCCACGGAAAGGAAAAGGGATGAGAAACTTATACAAGAATCTCAGTAGGGCTTCCCGAATCTAACACAAGTGTCATCATCATCGTCCCCAGGAACCTCGGGTTTAATTATTAAAATGGTGGACATATATAAAAGGTTCATTTATTAAGTTCTAAATACCATTAGCCGAGGCCCGTATCTTTTAATATGAATTTTAATGTCATGTATGCAACACACTAGTCATGAATGCATGTCAATATCATATACAAAATATCATATAATTCATATAACAATGCATATGATATAAAGAACATCATGATCATCATTCTTATAGGTGACTTAAATTTCTTATTCTCTTTTCCTTGGGGGTCGCCCTATATTCTCTCTTTTCTCGAGAGTTCTAGGTTATGAGCTCGTACCTCACTAGTCGTTACTAGCATAATCTTATCCCTTGATAAGTTAAATTCCCGACTTTTAATGTACGGGATAAGGGGCATTTAGGATCACCTTTCATAACATTTAATTCGGGGAGTCCAAAGGATCACTTCCTATTTGGATCGCCTCTCATAACCATTAATTCATGGAGTCTAGAGGGATCACTTCTCTGGGTCACCTCCCATAACCATTAATTCCTGGAGTCTGGAGGATCCCCTTACTGGATCACCTCTCATAACCTTTAATTCGGGGAGTTTAGAAGATTATTTCCATGTGTCTTATGTCACCCTTAATCTTGGCATGGTATATAGAGATGCAAACATGAATAACTCATCATTTCAACATTTCATGCTCATAAACTTCATGAAATCATGCATCTCAATTTATCAAGCATAATTATAACATACCATAATTTAAATCACATAAACATGCATCATATTTCATTGCATATATCTATAAGCATATAAATTTCAACATAAGAACATAGCCTTCACAAGACATCATTCACAATTATCTCATCCAAATTATCGATATTTATGCTTAAGCCCCAAAGGGGTCAAATCACAATTTCTCCCCTTTTATCACATTCTCACAAACTAGAGATCTTTAACATTAACCAATACTTTCAATAGACATATAACTATTAGAAACCATTTAAACTCATCATAAAAACCTTTTAAGGCCATAGACCAAATTTAACACATTTTAGGGGTCGAAGTGTAAAATCACTTGTTTTTAATATTTAACAACAACCGAAAATTTCTAAAACTTTATCTAAACTTCATAAATGGTATTTTAGACTCGTGGACACACTCAACATCATTAGTAACTCTAAATAAAATCATTTGGCTGAAATAACATAGTTAATAGTTCAAAACACAACTTTTTGCATTTTGCAAAATGGCCATTACTAACACTTGTAATTACCTTTTTATGCATCTATGGTACCAAAAACAATTTTTATAACAAATATAAGTAATTCTTAAGTGTGTGGATAGCCTTGAACAACCCTTTGAACAGATCAAAAAGTTAATCTCCTTAAAGCTTCACAAAAACATAATTTTAATCCTTTCTAGTTACTAGACTTTTCTAAAATGCTAAGAACAATTTTTATAACAATTATTAGTGATCCTCAAGTATGTGAACAGCTATAAACAGTAGTGAATAGTGGTGAACAGTGATGAATAGGGCTGAACAGTAATCAGAAAAATTAGTATTCTAAAAGCTTCATAAAAACAAAATTTTGGTTCTTTTTAGTTACTGGTTTTTCCTAAAACACTAAAAATGATTTTTACAACAACTATTAGTGATTTAAACTCATCTAAACACCCCAAATCAGTAACCATTCCAATTCTAAAAGATTAGATCAGAATTCTAAAACTTTAGCATTTAAAATCATGAGAAAAACAATATTCTTAATCTTTTGCAGTTTCTAAGTCTTTCAAAATTTCTGTGTACAATTTTAAAGACAAGATCATACCTAAAAATAAAATATATGAAGCTTTAAACCAGAATAATATAAGAGCCAAAAATAAATAGATGAGAAGTGTCCATGATCAAAATTGCTATTTAAGATAAAAGAAGTAAATCTTGAACTTTAAGATTTAAGTGATGACTAGAATCATAAACTTGTCTCTCTTATTATTGTCATTATAAGGTGATAATTTAGAAATATAAATATGAAATGTAAGGCTTGAAATATAAATATAAAGATGCAAATTTATTCTTAGATCTTTATAATTAGGTGATAATTTGAAATGTAAATATAAATATGCAAGTTCATATTATTATCTTCAAGAATTAAAGTGATAACTTGAAATATAAATATGATTATGCAAAGCTTGAACTATAAATATGATGTGCAAGAACTTGAAACATAAATATGGATGCTAGTTCATTTTTATGTCTTGTTAAGCTTAAAACTCAAAACTTAGTAATTCTTTCACTAATCTTTTGACATCAAGAATTAAACCTTGGGCTTTAGAGGTCATTTAAATGATGGATTCACAACCACCACCATGATTCCTCATCATCAAGCTATGTTCATTATCAAATCATAAAAACCAAAAATATAAAGGAAGAACAAAAGAAAGAATATGAAATAAAATCCATACTAAGTTGTTTCTTGTTATCAAAAGGTAATGTTTGATCTTTAGAGAAGTTAGAAGAAGAAAATATGTCCTTGATGAGTGTTGTGAATTCGGCCAAGATGAGAACAAATGGAGGAAGGATTTTTCTTGTGTCTGATAATGGAAAAGTTATGTGTTTAGGAATTGATTTATGGTTGGAATGTATATGCTTGATGTTTAGAACTTGGTTAAAGGTTGGGAAAGGAGTCTCTTGGATGTGAATAAGGAAGAAGAAGAAAGCTTGAATTATTGAGAGAATTTGAGAACTTTGAGTAAACTTTTAGTAAGAAAACTATCAAGTAAGAAAATGCTAAGGCTAGGAATGTTTGTGTGTGCATTTTGGCAATGGAAGAGCTCATATTTATAGGCCAAGGAGGGCTGTATGGCAGCTACCTTGTGGCTAGAAAAATGGAGTTTTTAGTTCATTTTTCAATTAAAGAAAACATGGAAAAAAGAATGCTTTTATTCTTGTAATAATTTGGTTCATGCATAATGGATGAAAACACTAAAATATGATGCTAATGGGAGACATTGTTACTTATCATATCATGGTTGAAATGGGTGGGTTTTCTTTTCAATAAACATAGCCAAAAATAACGCAAAAGAAAGCTGAAGGTATAGTGTTATGGTTGGATATGTTTCTTTGTTGGAAAAACAATTAAAATATGGTGAAAAGAAGACAAGTTGGCCACTGGTTTCTGATTCCTTTAGGATCAGATTGGTGATGTTTTACAAGAGATAAATCATGTATTAGATGTGTATTTACTTAGGTAAAATATTAGGAATTGATAGATTAGTGAAAATGGTAAAAGGTTAAGTGTTTTAGGACAATACAAGACAAGGTAAAAAGAGAAATCATATACTAGTAAATAAAGTTAATTTCAAATGAGTAAAAATCAATTTGTAACATAGGTTCTAAACTTAGGATAAGAAAATGTAAATGTATAAGATTTTACCTAAACCGAAATCTTAACTTTGATCTCAAATATCACTAATTTCATGAGCTTTCATAATTAAGGAAAGGTAATTTAATTTTACCTTAGGTAATTTTATACTCTAATTACCTCAGTAATTATTTTTTTAACCTTATGTAATTAATTTAAACTCAAAGTTGATGGATGAAATCAATGAGGTCAAATAGAGCTTTAATGCTACCTTAATCACACAAGTAAATCTATTTAGTACAACTAGGGATAAAAAGGTAATTTCACATAAAAACTCCCTGTAATTATTGGACATTCTTAAATTATACTTGAAATAGCTATTTTGAACCTTTGAGTGAAAACCGAATTCAAAGATTATATAATTTCATGTAAAATTACTGCAAGGGTAAAACGATAATTTTACTTACGGTAAAAATTGAGAATTAAGATTTTGCCTCTAAGGCACCTATAATCCCTATCAATCATAAAACTAACCCCTCAAAGATAATTTAGATTGGTTATCCTTGATTTCTAGGTAAAAATGACCTCAGGGGCATTTTGGTCATTTTACACGTATAGAAAAATTGGGGTTTGTGACTTTCACACGAATCGCTAATCAAGTCTCCTATGATGTTTCTCTAATGTCATATTCCTTTATTGAAGATTATTTGACCTCGAATTACGTGTACAAAATTACCTATGGGCATTTTGGTAATTTTCACATAGCAGTAAAATTGGGGTGTTACATGAAGGAGGTTGATAGTTGAAAATCAATAGATTTCTCAAAAGAATTGACAATCAATGAATCTTCGGCCATGGCCTTTGAAGGTGTGTGAGAGGTCTATACTTCAAAATCACTAGCATTCTCACAAGATTAGGAGAAAGTTTCCTTGAGAGAAAAAGAAATTCTTTAGAAAAAAGGTTGTATAACTGTGTGAAGACATTAAACAATAGCGTAAATATTTACATTGATTTATTTCATTACTACCTTGATTAAATCAGAACCATTAGCAAAGGTACTCTGTAGTTCAGAATTATCAGGCAAGAATCCCAGCTAAAATGTAACAAAATGGAGAATTAGTTCTATAACATATAAACTTAAACACTTTAATTAAGTTAACTTAATCATACATTATTTATCTGGTATTTATCTTTGAAAGAAGATATGATAGAATCATCAGAATAGAGCTTTAAAACTATTATAACACAGGGCTGGAAGGAATTCAAGTCATCTATTTTGATAGAGACTTTGAAAATAAATTTCTTGTCCATAAAAGCATTAATTTCTCCAGGGTAATCTTTCTTTTGCCCTCCCTACAATATATATATATATATATATACACTAAAATACGGATAAGCATATTGTGGAAAGGATTTAAAGTTTAAGCAAATCAGACCCTAGCAATATTAGCAGCCCTTAGATCATTAGCTGTAATGTTCAAAAAATTTGTTGCTTCCTTGTCATAAAGAATGAAAGAAGCATAATCTGTTTCATCCTCCACCCTCAACCTAATGTTGTACCTATAAGTAAAATAAAGAAATATTAATTACAATATCTGTAACTTTAGAAGTGATGGAATAACTAATCTTCTTTATTCAAAAATGTACCTTGGAATGAATGTGTTTGGATATATATTACACTTTTTACAATGAAAAATCTTAGTATGCTCCTTCAAACATTGGAAACACTATTTGCATGCCTTATACCACCAGCTATATTTAGTTTCAATTTCCTTGACAGTACCAAATGTGATAAAGATTCTCACCCTTACACAAATCTCCATGCAAGATTATATTTCATAATGTCAAAAACATAAAGAAATGTCAAAAATGAAATATGTTTGTAGAAACCTCATTAGCATCCTTTAGATCACAGATAGGTTTATAAACATGGTGGATCAGTAGATCATCCTCAATAAAGTATGAAGGATCATTGTCAATTTGAGTCACTTGAGTTATAACAGTGGTGAGATTTTAACATAGCCTAAAAATAAAGAAAAGAAGTATCAACTATCATGTGGTCAACAAAAACCTCAAAATTTATAACAAATAATTATCTTTGCCAAAACTGTTTGACCTCAGTAAAGTCTTCATTAATAAATAACTTTAAAGTGTAATTTGTATTGGACACTCCCATTTTCTTGATAAGTAATAATAGATAATGAACTTTGAGTGATAGTGTTTTATTATGTGAAGGTTTTATAGTGAAAAACTAACTTTACATGGACTATAGTTTAATCTTACCTTGGTACAGTTTCATCTCCCCAAATTGCAGGACAATAATATATTCACTTGCTGGACATTCATTAAAATGGTGATCAAATTGAAGTGCAAATTCTTCCCACATAGTGCACCTTATTTTTTGATGATCCCTTTAAGAAAGCAAAAATGTAATATATGTGATTATGATAATAAGTTTACAAATTGCAACATATTATGAATAGTATAATAAAGAGCATATTTAGTACTCAGGATCATCAAGTTCAAGCCTGATATATTTTAAGTTCTTCCCATCCTTAACATGAGTAGATAGGTTTCCCTTTGTAGTAAATATACCTATTACATCCGCATAATAGTAATGTAGAATATGGTAAGCTTCTACCAAAAAAGGTCTGAAAAAATAATAAAAGATGGTGGTATTACTTACTAAGCAAATAAGAATCCTCCTTTGTCTCAAATAAAATGACATGGTTAAGGACAAAGTTTTGTAGGTATGCAATCGTTTTCAATTTGCCTAAGTTGTGTCTCCCTCTTGAAGATAATTCTAAAACCATGTCTTGTTGGCTTGAACCTAATATCATTTTTTAACACCTCATAATTTGAAATGATGAACACTTTCTCTTCAATCAATTGCTCTTCAAAAAAGGTTACATGGTGGCTCTTAATGACCATGCAATCCTTAAAGACAATTTTTTGAAACAAAAATTTAGAAGTAAAAAATGTAAGATTTTATGGTATAAGCTTTTGTTCTTTATTAGGAAATGATATAGACTATAGTAATTCAAAGTTAAAGAAAAATAGCATGATTTATAACCTGTTCATCAATGACCACCATTTCTAACATAGGCTTTTGTCGTCTATCATTGAATACAGGAAATCTCCAAAGTCTAAGCACCCTTACACAAAGCGTACAGGACTTGTTATCACTAGCATCTTTTATATCACTCACTAAAGCAAATGTTTCAGACATTGTACATAAAAAAAATTTGGAAGCACAGATGAAAAAGCAATTAGAATCAAGTCTGGTTGAACCTGTCTAAAGTTCTATGGAGAAACCACCAATTCTGATGGATATATATAGGAGCTTTATAATCCATCAGATTCGGTAAAATAAATATTGCAGGAGTTAGTTCCATTAACTCTATTAAGTTGATGGACAAATTAACCCCATAGAAAGTACCTACCACCGTTTGTACTCATATGTCTAAAATGTGGTCAAATTTGATGGAAGTCTAGTTAATTTGTAGATATCTATAGAATCTTAAAGTATATGATCAGAATCCAAGAAAAAGAATAGCTATATGTAAATGAAAAAAATGAAAATATGTTTGTCAGATATTAGACCTGCATATGTTGGAATTGGGATTTGACATATTTCAATTTGATTTTATCATTGCACTATGTAGGAATGGCTATACAACTTGTGCAAGCTAATAACTAAGAGTGATATAAGGTTGAATATAAGTTAGGAAGGTGATTAAAGTATTTAACTACCAATATTATATTAGCATCCCTTTTTCTCAAACTTGAAAAATTATTACATGGACTTGACCACATAATCAAATGATAACTTGTAATATGGCCATCTTTTTTAATCATGTAGAGTAATGAAAAAGGAAAAGTAAATGAAGGTTGATTGTTTAATTGAATTTATAGAAAAAAGATCTTAAAAGCAGAATAGGTAGGACAGATTCAACAAATTACATTCTCTTCTTAAGTACATAGGAATAGAACTAATGTTTCCATGTGCTACCAATAATGACCATGGTAAAGTATAAGAATCAGATGAAAAACAATTGATTTTGATGCATTTTAGCTTCCTAACCATGTTGGTTTTCCTCATCAATATGTAGAATGTCAGGAAAATAAACTAATTGACAGATAGGTTAATCCAATGGCTTCTTTTGAAGTTGAAGAATTATTACTAACATAGGACCTTTTTTATAAGCACATGGACTATGTATTTTTTCCTTTAAATATATTGTTTCAATAAAATGCACTTTAACAAAACTTCAATAGCTAATACTGGTGTGTTTGCATTTTGACATGTTTCATATGCAAGTACAGTTTAGTACCTACTCATAGACTTGTACTTGCATTTTTTAATAAAATGAAAGGTTAAAGAAAGCAACAAGATTTGGCCTATTTTTCCATACTAAGATTTACCTTTAGTAAATAGATTTTAGTAAACAGATTCAAAACATATCCAAGTTTATTTCTAATTATACTACTACAATATAAGAAATTGACCAACAACCAATAGCTTTTGTTAAAACTACAGTAGACTAGTTTTTTATGATAGACTAATGTAGTTAAAATATAAGCTTTAAGCTATGTAGGCATTGTATATTATATGATTTGGTTTGACAATCTAGTTTAAAGATGTTAGGCAATTCATCATTGAGTTATTGGCTTGATAATACTTATAATGAATATGAAACCACTTTTGTAACAAAGGATCTTTGATTTTTCATGAAAATACCACAAGTAATTAATGAATGAAAGTAATAAAAGATCCACGGTTGAAATAGCATAATCAAATGTCAGCACCAAGAGAAAACTAGTAGAAAGTTTCTTCCATAGCAACATGGGAGCAAAAAACATAACAGCAAGATAATACCATTAAAAAGTGAAGAACATGAGATTTTGGAATGCAAAGAAATGAAAATGTAGAAGGTTAGGAAAATAAAGTAATTAATAGATAAGATGAACTTAATTCAGAACTACTTACTAGGTTAAGGAATTCTGTAACAAATAGCAACATAAGGCTTCTTTGGCTAATCAAAAGGATAAAGTTTTTCAGTTTGGAACCAGATAATGGATTTCATGTTATATAGTTAGTTGATCTATCAATTTAAAACACAAGCTATTAGAGATCTTCCTTGATTGTAAAAATAAGCTAAGAAGAATATCAAAGAAAAAAGCATAGACAATATTAACTTCCATTAGATTAATATCAATACATAGTCTGATAACAAAACCAGCCTTGAAGTTCAAGTGCACAATTAACAATTGATTCAACACCATTCAAAGCTCGACTTGAACACTGAGCAAAATATAAGACTAAAGTGGCCCACAAAACATGCTAGCTAAAGCTTCCACTACTAAATAACTTCAGTAAATACAACCTTTTCATTATCCACTAGAACTTTGATCCTAATTAAGTTGCCACTAACAACATCATGCTCGATAACAAATTTGTGTCATCTTTTTCCAAAATAAACCTCCCTAGGTCTCTCTGCACTCCACCTTAACACCAAGGGGTAACGGTTTCCATGAACATCCACGAGCTTAAAATATTCAACCTATTTGGAAATGTTTGATCAACAAATGCAGTAGGGAGAATATGTGACAAAAAGAAACATCATAAAACATATGAATTGATTAAATAAGTGTGAGCAAAGTTTCTATAAAAAAAAGTCAAATAAAAAGATAAAATATCACTAACACACTGCTCCTTACTTCATTATCAGATATGACTTTTTCAAACATAAAAAATTTGAGTAAAGCCTCAACAACTTGAACCACATGAGCATGATCATCAACCTGGTTATAACTATCAAGAAATATAGGCTAATCAACTCCTTCGTCAAAATCAACTTCAAAAGGTGCATTGTTTAACAACCAAGTGTCCATCAGCAAGCAAAATATCATTAATAAGGGCCAGAGCAAGTGAAGTAGCAGCCAAGTGATCATCAACAGCCAAAATATCATTAACAAGGGCCAAACCCGATTCAAAAACAACTGCATTAAGGTCAGAAAGAGGTGCAATGATAGGATTTGTAACATCCTAATTTTTAACCCAATACTTCTAGAACGTATTTAGGTTAACCATTAGTCTATTACTCTTTTAGTCTCATTCTTTAAAACCATTTATTAAAATACTTAGTGGAAAATACGAATAAATTTTTCTTTTTGAAACTTGAAAGTAAAATGTGAGCCGCGTACTAGCCTAATGTTCGTCGTAACCATAACATGCAAAGAAAGTAATCACACCATTCACAATCATGAAACATAGTATTATACATAACAATCATAATATCATTACATCTTCATAGGTACATAATTTACTAGCATCCTTGTAACTTCATTTACATCAAAACATGCCCATACGTATATGAAGTGATCCTTATCCACCTATGAGGTTGGATAAGTGTTAACCCAAAAGCTAAGCTATCTATACTCCCACAGCGACCCTCTGCTCCATTTGCTAGCATGACTTTAAGCACGAGCCTTGGAAGAAGTCACGAAGCTCGTTGTAATCCTCGTCTAGAGACAACACGAAAGAAGAGAAAGGGACAAGAAACTCATTCAAGATTCTCAATACGAATTCCTGACTCTAACACGAGTGTCATCATCGTCGTCCCTAGCCACCTCAGTTTTAATTATGAAAAAGGTGTACATGCATAAGGTTCGGTTTCAAGATTTCCAAATCTATTTATCCGAAATGGGTGTCTTTTAGTATGAGTCTTAATGACATGAATGCAACAGATATTTGGTGAATACATGACAATACCATATGCACATTAACATGAAAGTCATAGTACTTGGGTCCAACATAAAGAAATATAATTCATATAAGTGGCATAAAAAGACACAGTACTTTTCATGTGACATCTTTCTCATAACTCAAACTCTTAAGTTCTTTTTCTTAAAGACCACCTTCTTAACATATCCACCAAAAATCCAACCGACTCACCAGCCCGGCGATAATCTAGTCACCAAACTACATCTCACCTATCGCCTAGAAATGAGCTCAATCCTAACTAGTCGTCACTAAATTTAATATGGGCTAATAGATGGGGTATACATAACTTTTTAAGATCACCTATCTTAGGATCATTTCCTTCTTTGAAATGCTTTACTAGTATCTAGTACACAATGAATTGTCCACTTTGGCAAGCTCAATATCAATACCCTCAGGGATTTGTTTGCTCCCCACCGTAGCGGGAGGAATGCGTCCCAGTGTTATATCACATCTGTTCTGGGGGTGCTCGGCCGAACCGGTGTCACCCAGAACCTTTCCTGGGGGTGCTCGGCCGAGTCGGTGTCACCCAGGAGTTTTTGCAAACTTTTCTCAAATCCTCAAGTTTGATGAGAAATTCGGCAGCGTAACGGCGTACACCGGATTTCCTTCAAACTTACTTTATGCCATGAAACATATAGAGCATGCATAGCCATTCAACATCACCATAAGACATCAAGTCATATCGTCAAACTCATCATAGCATATACATCATCACATCATTGCTTTAACGTTCTCAAAAGATAGCATGCTCCTAACCGGTTTGCCAGAATCAAGGACCAGGCTCAGCTAATGCATATGCTCTGCTCAAGTCATTCTCATAATCAATCATACATCTACTGGAAGCCATTAAGGTTCATTATGTCGTGGGACCTATGGTGTCTTGTGCTTTGACCCTTATAGGTCTTTAACTTGAGGTATAATTATTCTAACATTCGCTATCAACCTTTTATGCACATCAAGATTCCCACCTAACAATTCTTACAAATATTTATGTCCATCACTGAATCTGGACAGCATTATGCTTTAAGGATAGAGTTTACATCTTGTGATTATGGGGTTCTAGAAACTACGTTTTAGACCATTTCTGAGTTCTGTCTTTGCCTAAGGTGCTATTAATTAAATCTAAACCAATTATGAGGTATTCCTAAGCCCTTGAACTAATTATAAATTATGTTTACTACATTATAAGGGTGCTGTACAGAATCAGAAAATTAGATGTTCTAAGAGTTCTAGAATTGCATTTTTATGGTTTTCTAATTACTAGTTTCTCTACGGGTGCTAAAATTCAATCCTACATCGAATGTTACCAAGCTTTTCATAACTAAGCAATCCTAATCTGATTATTATCATACTAAAATAGTTTGGGCAAAACCTAAAAATAAATGGGTCAAAACCATGCTAAAACTTGATTTTACAGTTTTTTTGTAAGACTAGTTTCTTTCTTAACATGCATAGAAAGGTTCTCAACTTATTATACATAATTTTAACACATTCCATCATACCAAAATAGCATCATTCAACAGCAAATATACCATGACAGAACCAAATTGATATATGTTCATATCATGCATAAAATTTCATTCCTAACAAGCATGAGTTACTAGTTTCTCCTTGAATCGTCTTAGGACTTCGAAAACCCTTTTGCAAAATATTTTATCTTGTAAAAGAGGCTAAGAATAATCATGGGGCAGCAACTATTTTAAAACACTCTTGGAAGGGGTTGAATTCACAAATCTTGTTGATCATGACCTTATAGAACTCTTAAAAACATAGGAAAACTTTTGAACAAAGATTATTGGCCCTTGCAACTAGATGAAACTCATTTTGAATTTATCAACATCACATGGCCGAATTTAAATCCTTGGGGATGTTTCCATAGTCAAACTTTAACTTGAGATAATGAGGGCAAATCTTTGAGCTCTAGGTTCTTTAAGTGATGACAAAATATAAACGTGCTATGCATTCCATTTTATTCTTCATTATAAAGTAAAGTGAGAGCTTTAAAGTAAATATGGAATGCAAGAACTTGAAATTAAATATGCAAGTCACAAAGTAAATATGAGAAACTTGAAAGTAAATATGCAAGTTCAATTCTTTATTTTAGTGCTCTAGGCCCAACAACAATCAACTTTAAGGCCGAAATAGAAAGGCTTCGAGATTAATTAGGTGATATGCAAGCGCTCGTTTTAAATCTTTAAGTTCTTTGAGTGATGACTTGAAATATAAACGTGCAATGCAAGGCTTGAAACTTAAACGTGATAATGCAAGTCCTTTTCTTTAATCTTTAGAGCTTAGTGATGACATAGGAAAGTAAATATGAGATGCAAGAACTTGAAATGTAAATATGCAAGACTTGGAATATAAATATGCAAGTTCATTTTATATCTTGCTAGAGCTCATTCAAGACTTTAAAGGAGCATAAACCTTAACCCCAATTTATCTTGACAAGGTAAAGCAAGCTTTAGAGTTCTTGTACCAAGGTTACAAGGAAACCTTATGGTTTGAACATCATCATCAAGCTCGAGCAAATGGACTTAAAAAAACAAATTAAACATTAATATTATTTAAAGAACCGAAAATGGATCAAGTTAGAAAACCAAGCTTTGAGTTTTAGAAACCATCTCACCATATCTTTGGTGACAAAACCAAAATATCAAAGAAAAAGAAACCATGGCCGAAACCATGAAGGAGAAAGGATAAAACTTTGAAACTCTAGAAGCCATGATCTTGATGATACATCAACAGCAACATCATGTGCTCTCATCCTTGAGTCATTTTCCAACCAAAATAAGTTTTTTAAAAGCCAAAACTAAAACCAAATAAAAGGAAAGGAAAAATCGAAATGCTTCTTGGTTCAAAAATCAAGTTTTCAAGCTTTAGAGGTTACACAAGTGGTGATTCTCATGATCAACCCCTTGAACCCTCATCATCAAGACAATATTTTTCTTTGAAGAAAGGCTCCAAGGCCGAAACATAAAGAGAGGAAAAGAAGTTCCAAGAAGCCAAGAGAAACCAACAAAACTCATTGTAAACAAGACTTTAAAGGATAAAGAAATTTAATAAAGCAAATCCCTACCAAAGGTATGTCTCTTGGAGGATAAACAAGGCTTGGTCTTGAGAGGAGAATGAAAGAAAAATCCTCCCTAAAGCTTGATAGAGCTTCGGCCAAAAAGAAAGGAAAAGGAAATGAAGTTGTGTTTCTTGAGCTTGATCTTGAGAATGATATGGCTAAGTGTTTTAAGGAAGATTTAATGGTGGTTGTATGGTGGTGGAAAGGATGAAGAAGATGAGAGGAAGAAAGAACTCTTGAGTTCTTTGAAAGAAAAGAAAGAAACCAAGACACTCTTGAAAACTCAAAGCTAGCAAATGAAGTAAAGGTTCTCATAAGTTCATTTGCATGTGTATTTATAGAAAAACAACCCAAGGGTGAAGGAATGGAGGGGGTGGCCGAAATTTTGAGGAAGGAAGGAAGGAAAATATCTTCTTCAAATGGTCATTCAAAGGCAAGGTGAGGTATGGCCTAAAGCATGGCGAGGTATGGTCTTGGGTATGGGTTCAAGCATGGGTTCTTTGAATGAAAGAATTTAAACATGTGGTGGATATTGGAGGGTGAGGTGGCTCCATCTTCTCCATGGAATAGGGGAGGGAAATCTTCCATTTACTTGTGGTTTAGAGGTGTGTTTAGGTGTATCTTTGACTAGGCTTAGGATTAGGAATTTGTAAGTAAGTGTTTAAGTAAAGTAATGATTAATTAGAGGCTTGCAAGACTAGATTTAGGAGGTGGTCTCTCTAAATTAATAAAGTCAAACTTCATTAACTTGGAATCCAATGCCAACATATTTCCTTGATTTAGGGAATTGGAGAGAGAAAATACTATTTCTAAATTCCTTTCTCAAAGAATTAGAACTAGAAAAGAGTTTTGAGTTTCTCTAAGTAATCTTAGGTTCTAATTAATTTTAATAACTTATTTTGACTCTAGATTAATTATGAAAATTAATTAATCTTCAATTAGAGCCTAATATTGCTTAGGTTTGCTTAATTACATCATTAAGCTCAAAAACACAATCCAAGGGGCAAAGTCATAATTTTGAATAAAAACTGCCTGGGACCACCGGGACTTGAACAGAGACCTCTAAACACATGAAAACATCATTTTAAACCTTCAGGGGAAGTTTCGGGCTTAAACGGCACCTTTACCCACGTAAAAACGCTACAGGGGTATTTTGGTCATTTTGACTCGAAACTGCAGAGAAACGGGATTTTCGTTTCCGAAACCACTCAAAGGTCATCTAATCCCCTTCAAACATTGAGTTGACCCTTTGAGGACTGCCGGGCCAGCTATCCTCGAATTCCTGGTGAAAAATGACCTCAGGGGCATTTTGGTCATTTTCTCTCAGACAGAAAAATCGGGGTGTTACAGAATTAGGAAGAGGTAAGTGTTGGACAAAAGGATCAAGTCATTGTTCAAAACATAATTGAAAAAAGTAAGTTGATCACTGATGTTATAACCCCCTGCGATGGTTTGGACATGAAGATTTTGTTTAAGAGATCCATTAGAAGCATTAGCAAGAGCATGTTGAGAATGAAGGTTAACAACAAGTTGTGGAGTAGAATCAATGAAAGATTGTTTGAAAAAATCACCTATTAACAGATTATCAAGTGATAACTTTTTAGGTGGATAAGGATTGGGAACTGTTTGCATGTTAATATCCCTAACTTGAAAGTAAAACACACTACCACCAGCATAGAAAACCTTTAACCAACTCCCATAATAAAGATTATAGAAGTTAATTAGCTATGAGTACCCATCCATAATATAACAAAGTCAAGCACCAAAGTCCAACTTCAACTCCACCTTATTACCATGACTATTTCAAAAGAGCATTCTGCTAGAAAGTTTGTCTTTGAACTTTCTATAGAAAATAGAAGGCAAGTGAAGCAGTATATGTGACAATTAAGAAAATAAAAATCATGAAAATAGTCTACTATTATCGTGCATGGGAGTAAATTCACGTAAAAATTGACATCGGAAAGTGCATTTACCAACTCAGGATCCATTTCAAGGTAAAAGAACCTAAAATTGTGATCATCAGATCTCAGTTTGTTCACCAATGAAGAAGAAACCATTTGAGCTATACTGAGATAATGAGTAAGAAGTGTTAAATATGGAAAAGAAGTCATAAAAAGAAATATGAGACTTGACAAAAATAACTAAACAAATGTTAGAATGGAAAGACAACTTAACTCGGGTTTGTAAGAGTGGGAATCAGATTTGGAAAAAAGCCACATATGAAGATGGAAGAATACATAGTTAAGAGTATTTATAGACATTTAACTCAGCACATGAGATAGTAAGATTAGCACGATGTGTTACTAATGAAGTCTGATCACGTGGATCAGAAGAGATAGTTGTAAATGGACTTATCAAATCATTGATAAAGAAATCCACTTCAAGCAATGAGTATATGGTTCATTTATTGTGCTAAAGATTATTCATGATTTAATTGCATGTAAGAAATAAAACTGTGAAGAAAGAATGATCACACACCAATGGCATGGTATATTAGTAATATATCTCGACATTTTGGAGGGAAAAGAAAAGTATATTAGTTAGGCCAACTACTACTTGTCTTATCAAATCGCACCAGCAAACCCTTCCTCTTATCAAGTAGAACAAACCAACAAAAGACTCATACTAAATTCAATCAAATACACTTCAGCAAGAAAAGCATTTATTATGCTGAAGTTCTTAACCATGTTGCTTCTTGTGTTGCTAGTGTAATCATGAATAATTTCACTTATGTGTAGGTTGAGAGTGGAGTTGGAAGCATGGAATAGATTACACCAAAATCACTTTGAAGAATTTATTATGCAGTTGAAATTTTATTAGTTGAGAGTGAGATAAAACATGTAAAGGTGTTGAAGTACTTGCAAATGGTGATAGATTTTTTTAAAAGTTAGAGGGAGAATAAAGAACAATTATATAGGTATGTTAGCAAACAAATAAAGCATGATAATAAACTAAAACCATGACTTATAGTGCTGCAAATAAGATAACTCTGTGTGCACTCTTTATTGCAAATCAAGGTAGTGAATCAACTTGCATTGTTTGAAGGCTAGTCTTAAAATAACATAACAATTCACCTATAAGATAGTTGAATGATGAAATATATATATCATTTGTAAGATTACATCAGATATCCAAATTATCTTTGAAAGTACCATAGATCAAATTTGAGATGAAGTATAGATGGTATTAAAACCCATGACAGTTTGAAGAAACATGAGTACATGATTACTCTGTTACAAAGTTTAGAGCTAATCACATTGTATTAGTGGAAAATTAATTAGGAGGAGTAGATTGTATATGAGTTTAGTGTGTTTGAAAATTACCTCATGAATATGCTTATATGCTATTATAAAAAGGATTCAAAACTAAATTATATGTTTAACCAAGTCACAGCTTAACTTGATTAAATTTTGGTGAATGAGCTTTATAATGCCAAATTGTTTGTGATCTAAATTGTTCCAGTGTACAAATAGTTTTTTCCTAGGTACTGTGTGTCACCATTGCATGTTATATGAGGCCAATGCATATAGATGATAAGTGAAACATTAAGTTTTTCGCAAAAGGAACTGAAACTCTATAATATGTGATTGATTATGTGGTATTAAGAGTGTTATCAAATTCTTCATAGTTTTTTATTACTTAGTGTTTGGCTTTTGGTATCCTATGTGGATATGCTTTCCCCTTGCTACTAAAGTAAGATGAATACCAATTGTGGATAAAAATGATTAATTGGTTGATATATATTAAAGAAAGAAGGATAACCTTTTCTCCAAGTCCATGTGTGCACATGTTATTTATAGGCAAGGTTTCTTCGAGCTTTCATGGTGTCTGCCTGTCATTCATTTGCCTGACCCTTTTAATACTGCATTATGAGATGTGCTCGAGGTCTGATTGATTGCAATCAGTGATGGAGCATTTGACTAATTCGGGTATGATTGTCTTCACTAACAAAAACCATTCACCATACAAATCAATGGAGAGGTAAAAGGCAATTAAAAGAGCAAAATTATTTTTTTGTCATAGGAAGAAACACTAATATCATATAAGCATAAAGTAAACTACATGCTGTGTTTTTCATTAACTTCAGAATAAAAACTTCTACAAAAGCATGTCATATGGTGGAAGCCCCTAAAAAAAAAAAACTAACATCTAAAAGAAAAAAACTTGGTAACAACTTCGAAATCTGCATCTTGGGAAATGTGTGACATCATTTTGCCTATTGAACTCCATAACCTCCCCTTCCTACATGGCCAAGGCATTGGTGTTTGAGTCATTACTAGTAATGACTATCTCAAACGTGTAAAAACTAGCTATAGGCTCTTCTACTTGATTAGTTTGATGATGGTCAGAAGGAATGTACTCCTGATGTGCATGCACAGAATCAGCATTTTCAACTTCTTCAAAAACAGCTCCATTATGAATGTCATTCAAAGGCACCTCAAATGGTTCAGCAATAGGTTCATTAGTAGAGCCACCAATTTGCTCATCAATAGCTTCAGGAATTGGAGGGTCAGAAAGTTTAGGGTTTGGGTTATTGGTTGTAGCATGACCATCAATTCCCTCACCATTGGAAGCATTAACTTCAGAAGGATTAATTGAATATTGGAATAAAGGAGGGAAAATAGGATCAACTTGTGCAACAATAGCTGCATCAATAACTTGAGAACCCAGTAGAAAAGCATGAGCAGCAGGGTTTTGAACCTGAGGAGGCTGAACAAAAGGGTCAGGCAAAACTTGGAGGATGGCATCATAAAATAGAGCATCATAGCAATCAATTCGAATGGGTTGATCAAGTGTCAACCTCCTAGGTGGATAGGGATAACAAACTCTACACATATCAATATCCCTCACATGAATCCTAAAGACACTATCACTAGAATAATAAACCTTCAACCAACCACCATTTCGAAGATTCTAGAAGTTACAAAGCTGCATGTAACCATCAATGATTAAATAATCAACCAAACCCTTTTCTAACTGAAGCTCAACCACATTTCCATGGTTATCTTTAAAGAAAATCTTTGAAGACAGTTCATGATGAAATTTTCTATAGAAGACACATGGCAATTGAGACAAACTGCAAAATGAAAATGGAAAAAAATTGAAAGAGTCAATAGGTCACAAAATCATATGAAGAGCATGACATTTTTTTATATAGTGAAAGTAATGTTGAACGAATTAACTACTTCAAGATCAATCTCAAGATAAAAGGTTCTGCATTTTGGTCATTCACCAATCAGCCTTCCTACAAATGAAGAGCATGACATGTTTTCTACAAGCACCAAATGAAGGATGAGATATGAGATATGAGAAATGATGGATTATAATTGTATCAAATGAACTAACATTATCATGATAGAAACTAATAGAAAGAAATATAATCATAACTGAATACCTTAATACTAGAAACACAGTAACTATATCGAAACTCAACTTGAAAAATAGAGTTACAATTACAGAACTTAGTTCCCTCCACTATTTATAGAACCTATATGTTGAATGTGCTGAATAAGATTATTTATAAGTTTATGACAGAAGCTACCAAAATTTGAAAATCAAAATGGTGGTTCCATGAAATGAAAGAGGTTGCGTGAGAATGAGATAGAAATACATGACAAATCAAAATGATAACTACATATCACAGTGAGTGAGTAAGTAAGTAGAGCATTTATTATGTTGTGTTATTATGGTGTGTTATTATCCTTGAGTAGTCCATTAGAAAGAAAAGCATGGTGATCTGATATCCTAGCATCCTACACACGCAAACACTTCATCATCGTGAATGTTCTTTTGGAGTGCTTCAAAACTTGCAATTAAATACCAACTGCACTCTCGCTCCATTTCATTAAATGATCCAAACAACATGTTGGAGGTGAGATATCATCCAGACATAAGCCATTCATGGTCTTTTTATTGTATAAGGCAGTCCAACATTTTGGAGGGAATCATAATCTTCATGAGCTTGCCACGTAAGGATTTTTCATTGTATGCACCTTGCTGGATGACTAGTTTTTAGTATATGATATATGATTAGAAACTTCCAAAGTTGTATGTCAAATCAATGACTTTGTCTGGTAGTGCCATGTTGCTTCTTATCCTCCTCCTTCCCATCATCACAGTCCCACGACTGCAATTCCATATGATATATTCAATGTATGCATGTATCTTATTTTTCATTTGAAAATTGTTATTTGAATTTAATTTTAATACATTGTAAAAATATTATCATCTAAATAAATTTTTCTATTTACACGACTCTTTAAGTAGAGTCACGTAAAATTTAATTATCTCTATTGATGTGATAAGATATAGTCAAATGATAGTATAAAAAAATTTACACTATTAATGTATAAAATTTAAACTCTTGTTATTATACTCATAAAATAGATTTATGATTGACATATTTGTCATTTTATGATAAATAAAAATATCAGACCAATATTTTTTATATTTTTCTTTATATATATATAATAATAAATTTATTTTATACATCTAATTAAATTATTTTATTTGTATAAATTTTGAAATAACAGGTATAAGAATCAATTATATCTATGATGATATTATATAATTAAATGACAACGTAAAACATGACTTTGATACACGATGAATCAGTATTAAGTTATCTTTTTTTGCATATAAAATTAACATTTAATTTTGATTTGTCAAGTCATTCATTCATATACTTCAATTTTGAAGATTTTCCACATAATAGATGATTGAATTAAATATTTTTTGTAAATTTGATAATATAAAATTAAAAAATACAATTTTAATATATTAATAGTATAAAAATATTGTACATAGTCATTCATTCATATAATCATGTATCAATAAATATGATTAATTTTCATTCATGTCGATTGAAAAATAACGCTAATACAGATTTAATTGAATAACATTATATTAAAATTAAACTCGTAATTAAATATCTATATAATATTTTTTATGTATATAAATTAAATTCAAAAATTAAATCCTTCCATTTCTATTTTATTTTAAACAGAAATGCTCACCTGTTTTCAATTTGAATTTTTTTTTTTTGAAAATTTCATTTTAATCTAACAATAAATATGTATATCTAAAAATTAAAATAATATTATTATTTTAATATTTAAAATTAGGTATTTAACTGAAATACCTATATACTTAGACACCTATATTTTTCCTCTTCGAAGTTAAAAACATCAACCAAACGCAAGACCAAAGGCCATAGCTCACTTTTCTGACTTGCCTTCGCATCACCCACACCTGTATCTCTATTTGTCTCATCCTCCCAGATCCCAATGCCTCCCTTCCCTCCATTCTCATTTTTTTATTCATATATTCATTCGCATTCATTCATAAACATCAAATAGCCATCATCATATATTCAACGCACTCTCTCTCGTTCTGGCTAGGCTTCTCCTCCTCTTTCTTTGGCTTAGCGGGAACATCTTCTCTTTTCTTTTATTATTATTATTTCTTCTCATTCAATCCCCTTTCCTTCTCTGTAACGACTCCTCTCTTTCCACATTTGATCTTGCCCTTTCTCCCGTATCCCACAAAGGAAATTCACCATTTATTTTTTTTATTTCTATTTTCTTGTGTTTAGGGATCAAAGGTTTGATTTCTCGGTTTCATTCAAAACCTTTCTCATTTCCGACTCTGCCAAAGGTTTGATTAATTAAAAAAGAAAATTGGGGAGAAAGCACACTAAATTTTTCTATGTTCTATGTATTATTTCAATGCATTTTATTTGCATATTTATATTTTAAAATTTATTTAGTTAATATTTGGAGAAGTTATAAATCTGTCTAATTTGTGTGTATAAAAATTATCTTAATTTAAAATATATCTTACATGAATAATTATTGACCTATATCACTGTGAGTGTAATTTAAAATTCGAAAAGTTGATGGTTAGGAAAATAATAAGATATTTCATAACCCTATGTCTATCCCTATTTTTGTAATAGTCTTTTACCGCTGATGATAATTTTAATTAAGTAAAGATTTAAAATTGAAAAAATAGAAAAATGTTTGTTATCCTTTCAAAACCCAAAAACATAGCTCATTAGCACTTGATCTGTAAAATTGTAAAAAAAAAAAATGTAAGTCGACCTTTAAAATTCATCAAATGAGCATTTTAGTCATTACGTTAAAATTTTGTCTATTGTGAGTAGAAAATAATACATTATATTCCTTAAACTTTAATTTATGTACAACTCAATACCCTAAACTTTCTTGAACATTTACTATTAATATTAACAGTAGATAAAAAATTAATAAAAGGATGATATGCATGGTTTAGAAATGTGATAGATGTTGAATTTGCACTTTCAAAATTTTAGGAATAAAGTAAGCATAACTTATAGTTTAAGGGTAAACTGACATTTTCTCTAAAAATATTTATTTCTTCGATTTAAACATAAATTTAGTTTTATATTTTTTTAATAGTTTAAGAATTAACTCTTAAAATAAAAATCACATAAGTTATGCTATTATGAGCTATAAAATTAATATAATAATTTAGACTCTAACTTTATAAAATTGGATAATAAAAGATGAACATTGTTGTAATAAACTAAATAAAGTATTACATGAAATTAACTTTTTAAGGAAACTATGTTCACTTCTTTGTTTAAACTTGATCACTAAATAATTAAATGTAAAAAGTTATTTTTGATTAAAAAAATCAATTTACCTTTTTTTATTCTTAAAATAAAATTATAAAAATTATGGTAGCATGAAAAGATTGATGTAGTTATTTAAAATTTATTCTATTTAACTTAGAAAAATAAAAGATAATTATTTATATACAATTATATTATTATAAATTAGAGTGAGTTTTAACTATAAATTAAATTGTTATTTGAATCATATAGCAATTGTAAGTCAAAATAATTTTTTATTACAAAATATAATAAGCTATATATGTAATAATTGCAAGTTAGTGATGATATTAAATACAAACTGCACTGAATTTTACTATACAGATAAGAAAAATATTATTTGTACTCATAATATATAGGCACTGTATTGACTTATATCTCATTTATTATTGGATGAGATGTGGACCTTACTTAAATAGAATTCGCACCTTATCTAATTATGAATAAAATATAAATTGATATGATATCTCATATATTGTGAGTATAAATAACGTAACTATACAAATTAGGTGGATGCTACAGTGGAGTTGTTAGTCGATGTCTATCCAACATTCGCTTAGGTGGAAGTGTATGGTTGTGCAACGTGTCATAAGTTCTCACCACTTTTCCATCGTCAGCACTAAACTCGCCTCTCACCTCAACCTCCTGCCCTCCATAGCCGCCTCCCCCCTCCTTGCCCTCTGCAACGGCTCCACGACGTCTTCTCCTCCTCCACACTAGCCATTACCGCACCAGCCTCCCTCAATGTTTATTCATCTTTTTATCATGTTTTATTGTTAAAAGAGTGAGAATAGTAACAATAGGTGATCACACAAGAAAGAAGCACCAAATCAACAACTGGGTAATGACAATAAAACATAATAAGTTCTGCAGCAACGGTGGCTGTGCTAAAAAGATTCTCAACAAATGGGTAATGACAACTTTTACAACGCGGTGGCTGGCTGTGCTTAAATCAACCACGAGATGAGATCTTCTATTTTTACAGATGTAGAATCGAGAAACAATACCATGTAAGTGTTAGAATTCCTCCGTACTTGTTCAGCCCCAAAAAACACACAAAAAAATCAAATTGAAAAATTGGGGCTTATAAAAGAAAGAAAGAAAGAAAAACCCAATTTCAATAGTTATAACCATTAAAGAAGCTTCAAGCCTCGACATTTCACAAACTCCATTTTTATCGACCCCCTCAACAGAGTTCGGAGGACTTTCACCCATGGTGAAAATGAGGCCGGGCAAAAATGACTTGAACTCAGACACTGTTAGAAGCATCGATAAGATCATAAAGGGTAACAATAAAAATAGAAAATCTCATCCCTCTCACCTACTCAGCTTGTTGTGTAACTCTATCAAAATCATTCCTTTTGGAATTAAAGTTAATGGAAAGGTAAACTATCTTCTCTGGCGGATATGGTGGGGTTTGGACATTTTGGATTCTTGGCCGAGGATGGATACAGGCGGGTGGAGATAGCATTTACGTTTACCAACATTGTTTAATTCGCTTAACCACAGTTTGTGACCAAACTTCAAACACGTGGCACCACCATGCTCTTCCACCTAGGTGACTGTAGCATCCACCTGTAATAGGACTTACGTTGGTCTTACTCACCGGAGGGACCAACGGATCAGTCCACTTGTTATTGCCTAATTGGTTGGAAATGTGGTCCAAGACACGTTTGTTTCGCGGGCCCACTTCCAGTGGTTGCTTTCAAGAAAACACAACGATTTCCCTCACGTATCACGTTTGTAAAGTTTTGGTAATTAGCTAGTATTTTGCAGCACAAGAGCAAAAGCCCGATAAACACAGAACCACCGTTTCCTTCTAACTCGTTTTCACTTTCTAGCGTGTAAGTTTGATACATTGGGAAAGAGTAAGGCAAGAAAGATGGACGCTGTATTCGCTTTCAATAATGAGTTATCTCACCTCATTTTTTGTTTTTTCGGATGAAATCTCAGCTCAAAGTTACCCCTTCCATTTTCTGTTAACTGTCTATTTGTGGAAGACTTATGTTTTGGATATTTCAGTTACTCGTCCACTTATCATTTTAAGAGAACATTAATTATGTTTTGTCAATACTGCATTTAATATTTACTTGCATTAATTATATTTCTTAAAATAAAGGTAATTTAGTTCATTTATATAATTTTAAGTGTTTAATTTTCATGCATTAATTTTATATTATTGTCCAATCACATTTCTTATTTTGTATGACTTTTCAAATAATGAGGATTAAAAGTAATCATATTTACTGATATATCATTATATGATTAGATAAATATGTAAAATCTTTTTATACTACCAATATATTTCAATTAAATCCTAATTTTAACCCATTTTCAATGTTTGATTAGTATTTTATTATTGTGGATTTTTTTTTTCTGGCAATTAATAAAATATAGAGAAAGTATTTAAGGATGCCAATCCTTATTCAACTTTCTAGTAGCATTTAATACCTTAAAAACATGTGTATTTTTTTAATATTAAAATTTACTCATGAATTAGCCCTGGGTGCAGAGGGCAAACCTGTTTACAAGTTGAAGCCCCTCAATCAAAATCTGACGGTCTTTGCTATTTCCAAAAGTATTGCAAGTTCTTTTTCATTACAGTAAAACTCACATGACTAATTAGTAAATGAAAAACTCTTTTGATTATGTTAACATCCCAGACAATCAAGTGACTCCCGTTTTCTCCTTAAAAAATATTGAAGTGGCCATCTTTTAACAATGAAAGGAGCTGGAAATAAAAATGAGCGATAGTTGGAGAGTGCAATTCATGCGCTGGATACGGAATAAAGTATTTATATGCAGTGTGAGGTCACATACGAACAAAGAAGGTAGAAAAATAATACACGGTCAACAAAATACCACGAGAAGCCCATATCAAATGTCATCATGGAAGAAGAAGACAAAAACCAGGCGGTGATGGACCATGGACATTAAAAAACAAAGTCCACAATAGGAATTCATTTAGATCAAAATAAATCACTTCAATACAAAACATTTCGTGCGTTCTTCAAATTATCTCCATCTCTCAATAGCCTTCACCGAATTCTTTGTTGTGTGATATGATGTGTAATTATTGTGTGATCTTGTTGTCCCTGTATCAGGTAGCATGGAATCGGTGAATAATCTGCAAGGAAGGCTGCTGTATTTACAATTAAAAACGTGGGAAGTTGTATGTCAAATCAATGACTTTGTCTGGTAGGGCCACGTTGCTTCTCATCCTCTTCCTCCCCATCAACACTGTCCCACAGCTGCAATTCCACGTGATACATGCTACTATATTCAATGGATGCATCTATCTTATTTTTCATTTGAAAATTGTTATTTGAATTTAATTTTAATATATTATAAAAATATTATTATTTAAATAAATTTTTTATTTACATAATTTTTTAAGTAAAATTATATAAAATTTAACTATCTTTATTAATATAATAATATATAATTAGAAAATAATATAAAAAATTTTACACTATTAATACATAAAATTTAATTTAAACTCTTGTTATTATACTCATAAAATAGATTTATGATTGACATATTTTTCATTTTATGAAAAATAAAAATATTAGACCAATATTTTTTGTATTTTTATTTATATATATATACACACACGTACACACACAAAATAAATTTGTTTTATATATCTAATTAAATTATTTTTTTATATAATTTTTGAGATAATGAGTATAAGAATCAATTATATCGATGATGATATTATATAATTAAATGACAACATAAAATATTACTTTTATACACAATAAATCAATATTAAGTTCTCTTTTTGTGCATATAAAATTATAACGTTTAATTTTGATTTGTCGAGTTATTTATTCATATACTTCAATTTTGAAGATTTTCCACATAATAAATAATTGAATTAAATATTTTTTGTAAATATAATAATATACAATTAAAGAATGTAATTTTAATATATTGATAGTATAAAATATTTTACATAGTCATTCATTCTTTATTATAATAACGTATCAGTAAATATGATTAATTTTCACCTATGTCGATTGAAAAATAATGCTCATAGAGATTTGATTAATTAATATTACATCAAAATTAACCTCATAATTAAATATCCATACAAAATTTTTTATGTATATAAATTAAATTCAAAAATTAAATCCTTACTTTTCTATTTTATTTTTAACGGAAACCCTCACCTGTTTTCGATTTGATTTTTTTTCGAATTTTTATTTTGATCTAACAATAAATATGTATATCTAAAAATTAAAATAATAATATTATTTTATTATTTATAAACATATGCTTAAATAGAATACTCATTATATTATTATTAAATATAATAAATAATAGTGATAGAATAAATATTTAATTTAAACACCGATATTTTAGGGTTGGAATACCATTTTTCTAAATTAAAAACATCAATCAAAACATGACCGAAGGCCATCGCTCACTTTTCTCTGTGACTTGCCTCCGCGTCACCCACATCTGTATCTCTATCTGTCTCATCCTCCCAGACCCCAATGCCTCTCTTCCCTGCATTCTCATTTTTCCATTCATATATATTCATTCGCATTCATTCAAAAACATCAAATCGTCATCATCATATATTCAACGCACTCTCTCTCGTTCTCGCTAGGCCTTCTCCTCCTCTTTCTTTGGCTTAGCGGGAACACCTTCCTCTTTTACCTTATTATTATTATTTCTTCTCATTCAATCCCCTGTCCTTCTCTGCAACGACTCCTCTCTCTCCACATTTGATCTTACCCTTTCTCACGTATCCCCCAACGAAAATCAACCATTTATTTGCTTTATTTCTATTTTATTGTGTTTAGGGATCAAAGGTTTGATTTCTCGGTTTCATTCAAAACCTTTCTCATTTCCGACTCTGTCAAAGGTTTGATTAATTTTAAAAAAAAGAAATTGGGGAGAATTTTTTAGCACTAGTTGTGGGCTTCCTGCTTTTGATTTCTTCTACCTTGATGCTTGAATGTAAGGTTGTGATGCATGATCTATCTCTTCACATGTAACACGTGCACTTAAGTTTCTTTGATTCATTTTTCAGTTGGGAGCTTTTGTTGATATTCATTCCCCTTTTGACTCTGCCCTGGTTTTTTCCCCCCCTTCATTATTCATCCATTTATTAAACTAGCTTTGGAGTTAAACATAGGATACATCAACAGGTCGATCATTATGTGAGATCACAGTCCAAATCAATTCCCTTTCATATTGTACTCTTTGATGCTACCATACTTGAAAAGGAAAAAAAAAAGAACCCAGGTTTTCTTTTGTGAACTCTTGTACGTAAGGATACTTGATCCCTTGACAGTTTTCACTTGTGAGAAGAGAATTGTTACTTTTAGCTTTCAAGTCAAAGGGAATGGATCAAATAACCAATGAGGCTAGTTTTGGCCTTTTCCCAATTGGCCCTTCAGGGATTCTTGGCAGAACAATTGCTTTCAGGGTTCTTTTCTGCAATTCTATGTCCCATTTGAGGCATCAGATAGTTATTGCGTTGTTGGATACCTTCCGTAGGGTTAGGGGGTTCTGGGCACCCGTGATATCATGGTTGCATCCAGGGAACCCGCAGGGGTTGTTAGCAATGATGACGATCGTCGCTTTCTTGTTGAGACGGTATGCCAATGTGAAGGTGAGGGCTGAGATGGCATACAGGAGGAAGTTTTGGAGGAACATGATGAGAGCTGCGTTGACCTATGAGGAGTGGGCTCATGCAGCTAAGATGCTTGACAAAGAGACTGCGAAGATGAATGAAGATGACCTTTATGATGTGGAACTGGTGAGGCACAAGCTTCAAGAGCTTCGCCACAGACGGCAAGAGGCATCTCTTAGGGACATCATATTTTGTATGCGCGCTGATCTTGTTAGAAATCTGGGTAATATGTGTAATCCTGCCCTCCACAAGGGCCGGCTTCAGGTGCCAAAACTGATCAAGGAGTATATTGTTGAGGTATCAACTCAGTTGAGGATGGTGTGTGACTCTGATTCAGAGGAGCTTGCATTGGAAGAAAAGCTTGTGTTCATGCATGAAACTAGACACGCATTTGGGAGGACAGCTTTGTTGTTAAGTGGGGGTGCTTCCCTTGGAGCTTTCCATGTGGGTGTTGTTAAAACACTGGTAGAACATAAACTTCTTCCTAGGATAATTGCTGGCTCGAGTGTAGGGTCCGTCATGTGCTCTGTTGTTGCCACTAGGTCTTGGCCTGAGCTTCAAAGCTTTTTCGAGGATTCATTGCACTCACTGCAGTTTTTTGATCAGATGGGTGGGATTTTTAATGTTGTGAAGAGGGTCACAACATATGGTGCTGTTCATGAGATTAGACAGTTGCAAATGATGTTGAGGCATCTAACTAGCAACCTTACATTTCAAGAAGCTTATGACATGACCGGCCGGATTCTTGGAATTACCGTTTGCTCCCCAAGAAAGCATGAGCCACCTAGATGCCTTAATTACTTGACTTCACCCCATGTTGTTATATGGAGTGCAGTCACTGCTTCTTGTGCCTTTCCTGGCCTTTTTGAAGCACAGGAATTGATGGCAAAGGATAGAAGTGGGGAGATCGTTCCTTATCATCCTCCATTTAATCTGGGTCCTGAAGCCGGATCCACACCAGTGCGCCGATGGAGGGATGGTAGCTTGGAGATGGATTTACCAATGATGCAGTTGAAAGAGCTGTTCAATGTCAATCATTTTATTGTTAGTCAGGCCAATCCTCATATTTCACCATTATTGAGGTTGAAAGAATTTGTACGAGCATTAGGTGGTAATTTTGCTGCCAAGGTATGCTCGTGGCCTTAAACTTTGCATCCTTGAGTTGATACATATAATTGGTGTTAACTGTCGGATTAACTACCTATACAGTTGGCTCAAAGGTTTCACATATGTTCACTTCTAATTCCTTTCTTCTGCTAATGCTTTAGGCTTTTCTATGCTTTATCAAATATGATTTGGGTGTCTGCTGATGTGAGCCTACAGAATATCATGCACCTAGTACTAATGAGTTATAAAAACCACTGGATTTTTATTGCCTATACTATTCTACAGCCCGGCATCAATCTAGGGGAACTTCCTGCCTTCTAAACTTACATGATTAATATTGTCATATTATTTGCATTAACATATACTTTTAAGTTTTCTTTGTTAGTGATTGAATCATATAAGCGGTTGTCTCATTCGTGGCTTAGTGGTTAGCACCATTGGTTTTTTTGTTTCTTTTTTTGGAATTAATGAGTAGAGTAACAAGCTGACCCTTTAGCAGAAGCTATTTGATGATAGAGTAGTAAAGTTTTCTCAGTAATATGCTTCCATCAGTTCCCAGAGTAACCACAAGCCTGCCTTCCTAGTCAGAATATTAGATGGAATAAAAAATTCTTAATTTCAAATTGTGAGTTTCTGTGGCCATGTCTATAGGGAAGCTTTTGGATCAAAGTATGTTCTTGCTTTGCTGTGATATTCTTAGTATGTGATGATCATAATCAATGTCGTTTTCCATCTTGTAGCTTGCTCATCTTGTGGAGATGGAGGTGAAACATAGATGTAATCAGGTTTTGGAACTTGGATTTCGCTTTGGTGGACTTGCCAAGCTGTTTGCTCAAGAGTGGGAGGGTGATGTAACTGTTGTTATGCCTGCAACTCTTGCTCAGGTATGTGCCTATATTAAAATCAGCTAGGTCTTTATTTGAATAAAAAAACCTTAAACAAGATAATTTTTTGAAGGAAAGTGGGTAACAATCAAGGAAGCATGGATACGACACGCGACACGCGACACGGATACGACACGACACGGATTTGGCGACACGGCAATTTTTTGAAATTATATGACACGACACGGCGAGAACGCGTTAGATAAAAAACGTAGAAATAATATTTTATAATCAAAAAATAATATAATAAAATATAAATTACGTATATTTTGCATAAAAATATATTAAAAAGATTATCTCAATATAGTATAAATATTTAAAAGTAATATTTTTTTTCTAATGACTTAATCCACTCTGGTAATCTCATTATTAATAGGAAAAGTGTCAATCTCTTCTCCTCCAAGTCCATCATCTTCAAATAGAACAGCTTCGATCTCTGGTTCATCTAATGATAGGTATGAAGTGTCAAGGTCAAAATTATTATCTTCCACTCTGACATCCCACATCTTGGAAACTCCTTGTTTATAGTCTTCACTCCTCCTAGATAACAGTCGAAGATTAGTATGTACATATACCAAATCTTCAGCTCTTGAGGGATTCAATTTATTTCTCCTTTTAGAATGAATGAAGGAGTATGTACTCCAATTCCTTTCGCAACATGATGAAGAGCAAGGTTGCACAAGAAGCTTCAATGCTAGCTTTTGAAGAAGAGGGGCAGAAGATCCATAGTTTGACCACCAAGATCTTGGGTCTAGTGCCCACCTACCTTCAATTGAATCAAAATTGGAAAATATGTCTGCAGCTGAAGAAAATCTAGAGAATTCAATAGCAATCTTCTTTCTATCCTCAGGGTCTGGAAAGTATCTTCTTAAACACTTATTCCTCTCCATAGAAATTTCTTCATCTTGATGAGGAGCGACTCTATTTGGAGCTCCTTGAAGCCAATGTGCACTATAATACCTACACAAAATAAATATAATTACATGTTGCATACTAATAAAATTTTAAAAATAATTTAACAAAATTTAAAATAATTTAGTAACATATAAACTTACTTTGGATTTAAAGAATGTGCCATGCAATGGAGTGGGGTATTGCTCTTAGTCCATCGATCAATGAGTATTGAATACACAACTTCATAGAATGTTGAGTTCTCATCTGCTCTCTTTCCTTCATGTCTATAAATTGCCACTTTCACTTTTTCTATCATTGTGTCCCACATATCATATACTAAGTGAAGAGTAGGAGCATCTGTGTCACAAACTCGCAACATTTCATAAATGGGATCTGTGAAATTGATTATATAATCAATTTTATCCCACCACAAATCATTCAAGAGAAAACCTTTAGCAGTTGCAGCTTTTTGTTGATCATCATCCCTATAAGTGTTCCATTCTTGACTAATGACCATTTCTTGCAAAGCTTGCTTTATGAGTTTAAACCTCTTTAGCATCACTATGACTGATGCAAATCTTGTCTCAGCAATAGTAAGAAGTTTTAATGGCACAAATTGATTGAAGATAGCCAATCTCATTGAATGGTTCATGATGAAATTTCTAATGAAGGAAACATCATCGGCTATCATAGTGATCCAATGACACTCAGTATATGCAACTTCATTCTTTTCTGTATTCTTTGCAGCACATATATTTTTCAAAGCTAAGTTCAATGTGTGCACCACGCAAGGAGTCCAAAAAATATGAGGATATTCATCTTCAACTATCAATCCTACAGCTTTACACACAGAAGCGTTATCAGTTATAAGTTGGACAATGTTATCAACTCCAACCTCAATGATTGCTTTTTTGAACAAGCGAGCCATAGAGTGCCTATCTTTACATTCCATGGTGCTATCAATGGACTTCAAAAAAATAGGACCTCCTTCACTTGCAGCCATAAAATTAATCAAGGGTCTTCTTTGTGAATCAGTCCACCTATCAGCAACAATGCTAACACCTTTTGAACTCCACAAACTTTTGATTGGTTGAAGCATTCTTTCAACATTTGCCTTCTCCTTTTGTAATAAGGTTGTTCTCAAAGCATTATAACCTGGAGGTTTATAGCCAGACAAGGAATGACTTGCTGCAAAAGTGTAGGAACTCATATAATAAGGATTTCTAGCAATATGGAAAGGCAAACCAGCAGAATAGAACATCCTGGCAATTTGTTCAGTAAGTTGCGCTCTTTCTTCATTATTAAAAGCTCTTTCCAAAGGACCAGTGTTTCTTCTTTTTCCTTTTGAACCGTCAGAGCCACAACTAGAGCTAAAGCTAGAAGGAACATGTCTAGTTTCAGAAGGCAATGGAACATGAGGTCGTTCTAATGCTTTTGTAGCCTCTTCATCAATTCTTTTCAATTCTGACAAATAATCGCTGTTTACCTTCTTACAAGCAGCAACCCCATTTCCTGGTATTTTCAATAAATGTGCTCTAACTCTTGCATATGACCCAGTGATCACCCTATCACAAAAATTGCATTGCCAACTTTTATTTCCACCTCCAACACTTGCATTCTTGTTTAGAATCTTAACATATGTCCAAAGAGGATTTTTAGAATCTTGATCTTCAGAAGATACATATTTGCTCGGAATAATTAAATTGAAGGTAGCATTTGAACTTGAAGAAGCCATTATTCTGACAAAAGAAATAAAATACTTATACAGTAATATAAAAATGATAAAAATATGTACAATAATAATTTATCTATTATATTGTAAAATAAAAAAATAGTGTTATTGACTTATTATAAGTTGTAGCTTGTAAGATAAAAGGAGAAATAATTAATTATATTTGTCATAGTACTCACGTGCACTAGGCTAGTGCACAAGCTGTACACCACTCATGACCAAAGAAGATATTTCATCTCTCTTCCACGATATAGTTGACTACATTAGCTCTTTTTCACTCATCTTTTTTAACTTTTTCTTTTTCAAAAAAGTGCTGAATGCTCTAGTGCTTAAATCAGAACAGGCATAAAGCCATAAACACGCTTAAGAACTCTCTCCCTCTCCATAGAAAAATAAGAAGGACATATGAATAAGAGAAGATACATGCATACAGCCCAGCAGTCGATCACACGTTCAGTCACAGTCGCAAAAATATGCATGCTTCAAATAACCCAGGAAAAGAAGCCCTCACCGGTATCTGGCTTTGGCCTTTGGGTCGCGTCCTCACTCCCCGGTCCTCACTAGTCACTGGATGTTGCTTGCATTGTCGTCGTCTGTGTTGCCGTCGATGGTCGATGCCTTGGTGATTGCTTCGGTCACAGAAGGTCTGGAAGCTCTCTTTCACCAAAGTCCAGAAAAATGATCTCCTTCTCCAAGGCCCAGAAAAAACGAGGAACATTGGTATGTTGGTTGTTAAAAGAGGAAAAGGATGAAAAGAAAACAAGATAAAATCATATCAAATTTGAATATTTTCATGATTTAGTTAAGATTCGGAGTTATTTTCTCAAGTTGCGCGTCTTACCCAAGTCAGGCCGTGTCGAATAATTCGGTCGTGAAAAAAGAGGGGCTCGAACCGGATACGCCCCTGACACGCGCGTCCGGTGAGTCGTCCCCGTGTCCGCCGTGTCGCCGTGTCCGACGTGTCGCCGTGTTCGACACCGGTGTGGCGGCCATGGCAAAGTGTCCGTGCTTCCTTGGTAACAATGGCTTTAAATTTCAAAACTTGTAAAAAATTTCAGTATATTAGGAAACAAGGAGAAATAATATGATAAATGTTTGGGTAAATTACACTCACTTTTCCTGAGGTTTGTGGAAGTGCAACTCACACCCCATCTAGTTGTTCACCTTACGCTCACATCCCCTCTGCTTGTCAAATTTTAAGTATTTGTATTATAGTCATACTCATTATTCACATACTATTATTAGTAAACTTAACAAAATGATATTTTTATGATATTAACTGTTCGTAATTAATAAAATTATAAAAATACCCTTAAACTTAACAGAGTGGATAAAGGTATTTTTATAATTTTATTAATTAAAAATAGTTAATATCACAAAAATGATATTATGTTAAGTTTATTAATGGTGTTCTGTGAATGAGGAGTGTGATTGTAATATAAATACTTAAAATTTGACAAGCAGATGGGGTGTGAGTATAAGGTGGACAACTAGAGGGGGTGTGAGTTGCATTTCCACAAACCTCCAGGGAGACGGATGTAATTTACCCTAAATGTTTATATTTTACATTTAGCAAAATGTTTAGGAATTCATTTATGTTGAATTTTATTATGGACAATTCAGTGGATTATCTAATAACTATTGTTTTGCTCTGTTTCATGCACCAGTACTCAAAAATTATACAGAATCCTTCTTATATGGAGCTTCAAAAAGCAGCCAACCAAGGGAGAAGATGCACCTGGGAGAAGCTTTCAGCCATAAAAGCAAATTGTGGAATTGAGCTTGCTCTTGATGAGTGTGTTGCAATTCTCAATCATATGAGAAGACTCAGAAGAAGTGCTGAGAGAGCTGCTGCTGCTGCTTCTTCTCATGGTCTGTCCAGTAATGTCAAATTCAGTGCTTCAAGAAGAATTCCTTCATGGAATGTCATTGCACGAGAGAATTCAGCAGGTTCCCTTGAAGATCTTACAGATGCGGCTTCCTTAATGCATCAAGGGGTTAATGGTTCCAATGAAGCCTTGGGTAAATATTGGAAGCTCCCCCGTAACGGACATGATTTAAGTGACAGTGAATCCGAAAGTGCTGACTTGAATTCTTGGACCAGATCTGGTGGGCCTTTGATGAGAACTACATCGGCTGATATGTTCATTGACTTTGTCCATAACTTAGAAGTTGATACTGACCTAAATACAAGCATGGTGGGTCATGCTAGCCCTTGCGATTTTCAGTATCACAGTCCCAGGCTCACAACACCAGATAGAAGATCCACGGAATCTGACCAGAAGGAAAATGGCAGCAGGATTGCAATGAATGGATCGAGCATAATGGTGACCGAAGGTGATCTTTTGCAGCCTGAAAGGATCCATAATGGGATTGTGTTTAATGTTATCAAGAAAGAAGACTTGTCACCTTCAAATAGGAGTCATGATAGTTATAGCAATGAAGTTGCTGAATGTGTCCAAATTGACTCTCCAGGGAAGGAGATGGATGCTGCTAGCTCGGCTTCCGAAAATGGGGATGATGATTCCGCAATGGCTAGGTCCCTAACTGAAATACAAGATTATAATTCTGCAGATCTTTCCGGCATAGATTCAGGCAAGGATCGGAGCATTGTTGACAGTTAATTCTGAAGATAAGTTTTTCTGTGGCGACTTCAATATTTTGGTGCTATTGACGGCCAGATTGTTAATACTATGAAACATGATCTGGCCAATATTTATTTACTCTTATACTCTTAACAATTTTACAACCGTTATGTAGTATCAGTGTATTACAAGTTATGTCCTTAGTGTAGATTAATACTCCCACTGCACATAAAAAATTTAAAAATCTTGTTTTTAGATGGGCATATAGCTGATAGTCAGGGTTACTCAGAAATGAAAGGAAGTAAAAGGGGTTTCATATACATGTATTCCCTCACTAAACTTACTAAACTGAAGTTTGTAGCAACGAATTATGCGGATGAATGAAGTATTCTGCCTCCACACGAACAATTACCTTCCCTGTTTTCTCTCGTCCTTTGGTGGCACTGCTAAGTTCATGTTAAATTTTATTTTATTAAATGAAATGAACAATTATTAAAGTTGTATACACCTTAAAAACAACTCACTTAGAAAAACAAAATATTAAAAAAAATAATTTGTTCTTTATCAATTCACTTAACCACAGAAAAAACTCACTTAAAAATATTGAAGAAAAATATATGATTAGTTTTCGTTTAATCTGTTTATATATTAGAGCTAATAAAAACGTAAAATTCAACTAGGTAATTTTGTATTAAGGAAACAAGTCTTTTCATTTTACTTTAAAATATCATAATTATTTTTACATCAATTTGTTTTCGTTATATAAAATAATTAAAACATAGGTTCTATACATTAAAGAAATAGTTCAATTTTTATAACTCTAAAAAATAATTCACTTAAAAACACTAAAATAAATATAATGATTCTTCATTTTAAAATGAATTTTACCCCTAAATTTTTATGTTATGTGCAGTTTGCATTAAGACTTTTTAAAATGTGCATCGTAACATCCTAAACTTTTTAAACAATTCAAAACATCCTCACCATAATTTTGACAACTAGTGAAGGTATGATTAATATACACTTTATCCCCTGATATTTTTAATTTATACAACTCGATATTATATTTGTGAATTTTCATGTGCATTTAATCTCCTTTTTTTTTTATTATGTGCAACCTGATACCCTAATATGACCTAAACTTTTGCACTTTGGGAAGTTGGTCTTTTTTTTTTGTTTTTGAGGCACAGTTCGAAAAATTCAGAGTGTTTTGATATACATTTATAAAAATCAAAGTGTAAACTGAACTGTTCATACAAAAGTGAACAACCATTCTAATAGTGCCTCAACCTTCTTCTTTTATTTGCATTACCCTAGTAGAGGAAGAAATGGTTAGGACATCTGAAGCTGAAAGACCTATAGTGCAAGATGTTGTTGCTTTTATGTCGGTTCAAGATGTTCCTCATTCCTCCACTCCTGCTCATGAGGTTGCTGCTCCTTCCTTTGCTCACACCACCTCTGTTTATGCTCCTGCCACATCTACAACTGATCATGCGACATCCTCTCTACATCCAACTATTGCACAAGGTGACACTCGGGTTGAATCACCCAAATCAGGGGAGACTGTACCACTAGACATTCCTGAACTATTTCCCAAAGCTGCTCTTACACCTATCAATCTACTACCTCTATCTTCAACTGCATCTTTAGCAAGCTATCAGATCATTATGCAGAATCTAAGGGAAATTTCCTCTAGACAGGATCGTTTTGAGGTAACTATTGTAAAGCATGGTGCTCAACTCAGACAACTGCATCTGTTTCTTGGCACACTTCCTTTTTGATGATGCTAAAAGAAGGAAAAGAGTAGTATTGAAGAAAATCATTTGCCAATGAAATTCAAGGGAAATGCTATGGATTCAGCGGGAGCTTATACTGAGGAGGAGCTCAGAGATTTTGTTTAGCATGCATATTTTTTTTTCTTTTGATATTTTATTTTTTTTTTGTAAATCTCTTGACAGTTAGTTTCTTGTATGTTTTTATACAAATCATTTATCCTTCATGTTTTATAATGCATATATGTCTTTCATATTTCATGCTTTGTTTCATTTAAACTCTGTTACATACATATGTTTTCTTATTAAGCTCTGATTCATATCGATACTCTTTCTATACTCAGGTAATCATATATCTCTCTGATAAATGTCTGCTTCTTATCTCTTATGCGTATGCTTTGTCCTATTCATTCATATAGATGTTGGATACTTAACTTACATAGGTTCTATGATTAGCTTTGGTAAAGTATCTTTAGTAGCACAAGTTGTTTGTTGCTCTGATACTCGTATTGATATGCAGAGCCTTCATATATATAATGAGCTTAATCGTTTTCTTTATTTTTAATAGAACACATTATCTTTGACAAGCATATGAGATACTTTCTTTAAAAGGCTGTGTATAACTCAATCAGAATATAGTTGTGAATAGTTTTTGACAAGTCTTCAGAAATTCACGCTTACATATTTTGAAATAACTAAGATCAGTTAATATGCTTCAGAACTCTCTTGAAAAGTGCTATGTTTACATACCAAAATGTGCTATGTTCTTTTTATAAGACAAAACTTCTTTTAAAAGATCATATACCTTCGCTTTGAAAATACCTTTTCATGCTCCAATAGTCAAGAGAAAAGTTTCACAGCTTAATGCAAAAGCTCATCCTTGCTAATTCAGGGATTGATCCCTAATGAGCTTTAGAAACCTCGCATAGCAATATATTGATATTATCTTTTTAAAAGGTTTCTCTAAGTATCAAAAACTACATAAGCATCAGTGTGTTTTTCTCCAAAATTGCGAATGCTCTGTTACGTTTGTCATATATCCTTGAGCATTCCTTTGAAAAACACTTTTGGATAAAGAAGTGCTGAAAACGAATCTAATCAAGATAAAATATCACAAGTATTTCTTGTTAAAGTTTTTTTTTCAAGCACATAGATCTTTAGAAAGCTTCTCTGACTCTTTGCTCCTTCTTCTATCCAAATATATCCGGTCGCTCTATTATGGAGTTCGTCCAGGCTGTGAACTGGATTGATGTCCAGTGATTCAGCAAATGGCCCTGGCTTTAACACTCCGACGAAGGCGTACATTGCTACCTTTTGACCTAATTCTTTAATTTAAGCTGTCTCCTTGTTGAATCGACCCATGAAATCCTTCAATGGTTCACGATCGCCTTGAATGAGTCTGTACAAACTTCCGATCATCTTCTGATGGGCTTTGCTAGCTGTAAAGTGGTTCAAAAAATGGCCAGTGAAGTCATTAAAGCTCACGATAGATGGTGGGGGAAGGGATGAGAACCATTGTTGCACGGCATCTATAAAGGTAGCGGAGAAGGCTTTGCAACGAAGGGCGTCAGAATCACCATAGACTAGCATTGCGTTCCTAAAGGCATCAATATGGCTTTGGGGGTCTCATGTGCCATTGTAAGGTCGCAAGTAGGTTGGCGGTCGGTATGAGGGTGGGACAGGTTTGGTCATGAAGAATTTCGTGAACGGATGTCTGGGATGGTAAGGGATAGCAACATGTGTAACACCCTAACTTTTAACACAATACACTGAGGACGCATAATGGTTAATCGTTAGTTGTTACTCTTTCATCTTAGAATTTTACTTAATTTTGAAGCTTTTGAAAATAAGTCTATGGAAAATACGACCCCTTTTTTTTTGAAAAACCAAACTATGAGCCATTCGCATATACGTTATAATGTATAATTATTCATCACATAGCCTACATGTAGATCACAATAAAGTCTAGCATAAACTGAGAACATCGTCACATCATAACATTAACTTCAAATATCAAGTTAAACAATAATAATAGTGATAATATAGGAATATTCCATATACATACTATAACAATAATACCACATCAAATATACTGAGCCCACCTGTAGAGGTTGAGCATACAATAATTCAAAACTAAACATAACTATGATGTAGCTAAACTCTTCGTAACTAAGTTACAAACTTGTACAAAGGCAAGGTAACTCCTAAGGTTGTGAAAATGAAAGACTATATCCTCGCTTTCACTGCGCCACTCTGATCTCGGCCATCATGTAACTTCTATGCTGGTACATTAGGGTGGTCCACGGACGTCATTGTCAACCTTGTCTAAAGATGAAGATGGAAAAGAAAGATAAAGGGATGAGAAACTTATACAAGAATCTCAGTAAGGTTTCCCTCTCCACACACGTGTCATCATCATCGTACTCAGGAACCCCGGGCTTAATTATGAAAGTAGTGGGCATAGATAAGGTTCATTTGTTAAGTTTTCAAATACCATTAACCGAGGCCCGTATCTTTTAGCATGAATCTTAATGCATGAATGCAACAGGTATCTCATGTATGCATGGCAATGCCTCAGTGCATTAGTAACACAATCGAATAACATAGTCCTACTCGCAACATAGATCAATAATGTGTAAGTCCAAAACACAAGATAAGGCTAAGCACATAAACATGAGATAAGCTAGAGAACTAAAATAGTGGCAAGTAAATGGATGCATGATAAGGCAATGCTATGAGTTATACATCAGGTAACATGCATGGGAAGGTAGGAAAACCCATGGTAATTTACTCTCTCATGAATGAATTCTCACATTTCTTTCTTATCAATTCTACCCTCTTATGTCATCACCAAAAACCAACCAACATAACTTCCTCAACGATTTTTACAATCATCACCAAAACTAACCAACATAACGATCGCCTAGGATGAGCTCAATCTAACTAGCCATCGCTAGATTTACATGGGGTAATAGAGGGGGAGAATCTCATCACTTCCTTGCCTTTCTTATTATGAATATGCAACTTACTTGGATCACTTCTCATAACCTTTAATTCGGGGAGTCTAGAGGATCATTTCCATGTGTTTTATGTCGCCTTAAACTTAGCATGTTGTTTTGAGATGCAAAGACACAATTATACCATATAATATCACATGCTTACATTTCACTTATCATGTGCTCCTCAAATATTCCAAGTAGTCATAACATGCCACAATAAATCATATAAATGGATGGCCAAGTATGCAACATTATCATCACATAAATTCTCATTTATATCATAAACCCCTCATCTCGTAAAATAAGCACTTTCATTATCCCTTATACGGTTAAACCTCTAAATCAGTAAACCTAAGTTTTGTATTTCTTCTTTTATGTATCTAAGGGATTAATTCCAATGAATTCCACTAATTAATGACCTCAAGAACATCATTACACCATGCTGGACAGATTTAGGCAAAATTGAAAATTGAGCAATTTCGATATTCTAGAAGTTATGTTTTTTATCCTTTCTTATTAGCAACTTTTCCTAAGATGCTAGAATTAATTCCTAAACCATTTATTATGGATTCTAACATATTTACACATGGCAAAACACATTTTTACCAATTAAATGCATGTTGGAACAGAATTTATAATTTCAGTTTTTGAACGCTTTAGAAATCACATTTTTTATCCTTTTTAGTTACTAGTTTTGCCTAAGGTGCCAAGAATGATTATCACTATAACTAATTGTAACGTCCCGATTTTCTGTCTGAGAGGAAAATGACCAAAATGCCCCTGAGGTCATTTTCGACCCATAATTCGAGGATGGCCGGCCCGACAGTCTTCGAAGGGCCAACTCAATGTTTGAAGGGGATTGAATGGCCTTTGAGTGGTTTCGGAGGCGAAAGTCTCGTTTTCTGCAGTTTCGGGTCAAAATGACCAAAATACCTTTATAGCGTTTTTATGTGGGTAAAGGTGCCGTTTGAGCCCGAAACTTTCCCCAAAGGTTTAAAACAATGTTTTTACATGTTTAGAAGCGTCTGTTTAAGTTCCGATAGTCCCGATCAGTTTTAGTGCAAAATTACGATTTTGCCTATAGAATAGTATTTTTGAGCTTAATGACGTAATTAGGCAAACCTAAGCAATATTAGGCTCTAATCGAAGATTAATTAATTTCCATAATTAATCTAGAGTCAAAATAAACTATTAAAATTAATTAGAACCTAAAATTGCTTAGATTAGATTTAAATCCCTTTTTAAAACTCAAGATTTCAATCTTGGAATCTTGAATAGTATTTTCTTTCTCCAATTCCTTAAATCAAGGAATTGTGTCTAGAATTGTTTATACACTAAAATGAGTTTATAACTCACTAATGATGCAAGACCACTCCTTAAACATGTCTTGACAACCTTGATTACCCATTTTCTCACCTAAACACTTTCTTACAAATTCCTAATCTTAATCCTAATCAAAGATATACCTAAACACAACTCTAAACCACAATTAAAATGCAAGAAATCCTCCCCATGGCTGATGCAAGTTTCAGCCACCTCTCTCCCATTTACATCACATGTTGATTTGTTTCTCACTCAAAGAACCATGCTTGAGCCATATCTTGAGCCATACTTCACCATACTTTGAACCATACCTCACCATGCCTCAAGATGACAACATCTCACCTCATGGACCTCATGGGGCTACCCTTGCTTGGCCAAAACCTCCCTCTCCCTCTTGCACCTTGCATTTGTTTCATTTCTCTATAAATAGCACACTTGAGTGAACTTGAAACACCTTTAGTTCATTTGCTAAGTGTAAGTTTCCAAAGAGCACTTCAAAGTTTCCTTTTCTCTCAAGTCCAAGTGTTCAAGTTCTTCAAGTTCTTCATCCTCTTCTCTCATCCCAATCTTCAATCACTTGGTAGGGATTTTATTTCAAGTGCTTCTTTCATTTTAAGTCTTTATTTAGTTATTTACTTGATGGTTTCTCTTGGATCTTTTAGAACTTCTTCTTCTTTTCCTTCTTTGTTTCATTTTTGGCCAAGGCCTTTAAAGGACTTGGAAATGAGAGCTTGATGATGGGGATTGCATAATGATGTTCATCATTTAGGCAACCTCTAAAGCTTGATCTTAGTTCTTGAGGAAACCATGCCTTTAGCTTCTTTTCTTGTGGTCCTAAAGAGCTTAGCTTGGTGATGTTTTAAAATAAGTAAGTGAACTCCTTAGCAATGGCTCATGATGTTGGTGTTAATACATCATCAAGATCATGGTCCCATATGTTTCAAATGGTTCTTTTTCTAGCCTATAGTTTTGGTTCCTTTTCCTTTTCTTTCTCCAAATTTTCGGCCATATTGGCCAACGAGGCTCATAATGGCTTGATGATGAGAGCTTCTAGATGATGACTATGTGTTCATCACAATGAGGCCTCTAGAGCTTGAGTTTTTGACCTCATTTCAAGAAAAGAAACTTTGTGTTCTAAAGAACCCTTAAGGTTCACTCTTGTCTTCATTTTATTTTGTCATGATGAGTTTGGGTTGCGGTTTAAGTTCCTTTAAAGTCTTGAATGAGCTCTAATAAGATATAAATGAACTTGCATATTTATTTTGAGTTTGCACTCATGATTATATTCTTTCCTTGCATCTTTATTTTCCAAGTTATCACCTAAGGACTCAAAGATTAAAACAAGACTTGCATTATCACCTAATTAATTCTCGAAGCCTTTCTATTTTGGCCTTAAAGTCGATTGTTGCTGGGCCTAAAGTACTAAAATAAAGAAATGAACTTGCATCGCATATTTACTTTCAAGTCTTTCATATTTATATTTCAAGTCTTGCATATTTATTTCAAGTCTTGCATATTTATATTTCAAATCTTGCATATTTATTTCAAGCCTTGCATATTTATATTTCAAGTCTTGCATATTTACTTTAAGTTCTCACTATACTTTATAACGAAAGATAAAAATGATGTGCATAGCATATTTACATTTTGTCATCACTTAAAGACCTTAGAGCTCAAAGACTTACCCATTTTATCTCAAGTTAAAGTGTAATGTGGGAGCATTCTTTGAATGCATAATTTCGGTCATGTAGTGATGAGTTTCATCTAGCTACAAGGGCCAACATTTTAAGTTTTAAGATTTTCTTTAAGCCTCATGAGCTTTATGAGATTAAGACCAACAAGATTTATGAATTTAATTCTCTTTTAAGGAGGGATCAAGTGGTCACTAACCTAAGGGTGTTTTTAGCCTCTTTGACAAAATAAAATGGTTTGCAAAAGAGTTTTAGAAGTCCTAAAATGATTCCAAGGGAAACTAGCAACTTATATGCTTTAGAAAAGTCAAATTATGCATCTTTTTGAGACTTGGTGTTTCGGTTATGTCATGATGAGTTTGCTACTGTGTGATGATGTTTTGATGCGTTAGAATGTGCGAAAATTATGTATGATGAGGTAGGAACATTTCTATGCATGATGGGAGAGAAACTAGCTTTCTAGAAAAACTGTAAAGTCAAGATTTAGCATAGTTTTAACCCATTTATTTTTGGATACTGCCCAAACTATTTCAATGGGAATATAATCAGATTAGGATTGTTTAATCATGAAAATTTTGGTTACATTTGAAGTAGGATTGAATTTTTAGCACCTATAGAGAAACTAGTTACTAGAAAATCATAAAAATGAAATTCTAGAACTCTTAGAACATTTAATTTTTAGAATCTGTCCAGCACCCTCATAATGTGGTAAACATAGTTTATAATTAGTTCTTAGACATAGGAATGCCTCATAATTGGTTTAAATTTAATTTATAGCGCCTTAGGCGAAGACGGGACCAAGAAAGGGTCTAAAACGTAAGTTCTAGAATCCCGTAATTGTAAGTTTATAACTCTGCCCTTAAAGAATGGTGCTACCAAGATTTAATAGAGAGTATAAATGATAGTAAGATTCTTTAGAAGTAAATCCTTAGGTGCATAAGAGGTCGATAGGAAATGATAGATAATTACATCTCAAGTTTAAGGTTCGTAAGGGTCAAAGCATAAGATACTGTAGGATCAAGAGCATGATAAATTTTCAATATTGCTTGTGAACGTATGAGAATGATTATGTCAACGTATGAATTTGTGATTGAGGATGCATGATCCATTTATTTATGTGGCATAAAATAAATTTGGAAGAAATCCGGCAAGCTGTTGTCGAGCTGTCGAATTTTTGACAAATTTGGGGACTTAGAAAGTTTTTGAAAAACCTATGAGATTTTATTTATGAGGTACTAAGATGAGTTCTCGGATGACACCGGTTCGGCCGAGCACCTCCAGAGAACTCATGTGACATCGGTACCAAGATGTATTCTTGGGTGACACCGGTTCGGCTGAGCACCTCCAAGAAATGCCCCCTAGCCCGTACTGGATAAGTTGGGATTATGTTTATGATTATGATACGCTTATCGGGATTGATAAGTAAGAACTAGTGATGACTAGTTAAGTTATGAGCTCATAACCTAGAGATGTGACACATTCTGGGTGACACCGGTTCGGCCGAGCACCCCCAGAACGATTGTCTTTTAGGGTGGCCTATGAGGAAGTAAAGTATGATGATTATGTCACAAAGTTTTCCCATATGTGTAACATCCTAATTTTTAACCCAATACCCTAGAACATATTAAGGTTAATCATTAGTTTGTTATGCCATAGTTTCCTTATTATTTTAAAATACTTAGCGGAAATACTGGTAAAATTTTTTTTTGGAATTATAAAAGCAAAGTGAGAGTCGCGCGACTTGATGAACAATGAAGCATGAAGGAAAATAAAGCAAGCATCTCATAATATCATAACATAAAGCAAGTCAAGGCACATCACATTAGTACTGAACTGTGTATTTGTATACTATGATATGCCCACTCATGAAGAGTGGGACTTAGTTTAGTACAATTGAAATAAAAATACAAGGAAAACGAAAGTACAACAAAGGCATAAAAAGGAACTCCCCTAACTCTAGTGCGCCTACAAATAGATAGCCTAAAGACAAAAGAAGGCTATCCTAACCTAGTCAAAGCTCGAGCACCAGAATGCGACGGTCGTCTCCTACTGCTGGCCTTTCTAGAAAGGAGGGATGTATCCGATCAACTGGGCTATCTCGGCTAGGGTGGCTATGCGCTGCATCGGTCGGGCATGAGCTCTACGGCGGGGGACCATCCTCACCCGTCCTCCACCTACCGGCTGAGTGACAGAAGACTCACTACCCTCCCCAACGTCCATCGGCACAGTGGGGGAGGATCCCTCGGAACGTACCTGAGTGGCAGAGTCCTCCGAAGGGTCCGTCTCAGAGAATGATGAGGGTGAGCGGGGCACATACTGTGGGTAGTCCCGGATGGCAGAACCTGTCAGTGGGGTGTGGCGGATCTGCTCCTCTCGAGGGCGTGCGCGCTCGAACACGAAGTCGTTGCCAAAGGGTGAGACAGGAGAGAATCGATAGCTATGTACCGGGTGACTAAAGGGCCGTCCAACGAACATAAATACACGAACGATGCAGCAACCCACAAAATGGTATGACCCGTGGTTCGAATCATGATGCACCTCCTATGTTGGGGTGTGCACAAAAATCATGAATGTCGCCATTTGAAGATGTGACGGAAAGAAAGAGATAGAGGGAGTGAGAATCTTGCTAAAGAATCTTAGTAGGGCCTCCTACTACCTAGGTATCATCATCTACATCCTCAGGAACCTTGGGTTTAGTATACAAAATAAGTGAGCATGCATTAAGTCCATTTTTAAGCTTTGAAACGTAATTAGCCAAGGTCCATTCATTTTAGTATGATTCTTAATGTCATGGATGCAACATATTAAAGAATGTATGCATAGGTCTACTTAATGCAAGAATAATAACCATAACACTAAGAACATCATAATAGTGGCATAAAGTGGCAATTAAATTCTCAAATGGGGAAACCTTGTGACATAATCATCATACTTTACTTCCTCATAGGCCACCCTAAAAGATAGTCATTCTGGGGGTGCTCGGCCGAACCGGTGTCACCTAGAACGTGTCGCATCTCTAGGTTATGAGCTCATACCTTAACTAGTTGTCACTAGTTCTTACTTATCAATCCCGATAAGCGTGTCATAATCATAAACATAATCCCGACTTATCCAGTACAGGCTAGGGGGCATTTCTTGGGGGTGCTCGGTCGAACAGGTGTCACCCAAGAATTCATCTTGGTACCGATGTCACATGAGTTCTTTGGAGGTGCTCGGCCGAACCGGTGTCATCTGAGAACTCATCTTAGTACCTCATAAAAAATCTCATAGGTTTCTCAAAAATTTTTAAGTCCCCAAATTTGTCAGAAATTCGGCAGCATAACAGCAGTATGCCGAATTTCTTTCAAATTTTACTTTATGCCACATAAGTCAATTAAACCTGTATCCTCCATCATAATTCCATGCATTCACATAATCATTCTCATAAGTTCACAAGCCACATTGAAAATTCATTATGCTCTTGGTCCTACTGTATCTTATGCTTTGACCCTTACGAGCCTTAAACTTGTGATGTAATTAATCTATCATTTTCTATCAACCTCTTATGCACCTAAGGATTCTCTTCTAACAAATCTTACTATTATTTATGCTCTTTAATAAATCTGGGCAACACCATTCTTTAGGGGCAGAATTATAAACTTACAATTACGAGGTTCTAGAACTTACGTTTTACACCCTTTCCTAGTTCCGTCTTCACCTAAGGCATTGTAAATTAAATCTAAACCAATTATGAGGCATTCCTATGTCTAAGAACTACTTATAAACCATGTTTACCATATTATGAGGTTGCTGGACAGATTCTAAAAGTTAAATGTTCTAAGAGTTCTAGAATTGCATTTTACGGTTTTCTAGTTACTAGTTTCTCTATAGGTGCTAAAAATTCAATCCCACTTCAAATGTAACCAAATTTTTCATGATTAAACAATCCTAATCTGATTATATTCCCATTGAAACAGTTTGGGCAGTATCCAAAAATAAATAGGTTAAAACCATGCTAAGTCTTGACTTTACGATTTTTCTAGAAAGCTAGTTTCTCTCCTATCATGCATAGAAATGTTCCTACCTCATCATACATAATTTTCACACATTCTAAGACATCAAAACATCATCACACAGCAGCAAACTCATCATGGCAGAATCAAAACATTAAGTCCCAAAAAGATGCATAACTTGATATTTCTAAAGCATATAAGTTGCTAGTTTCTCTTGGAATCATTTTTAGGACTTCTAAAACTCTTTTGCAAACCATTTTATTTTGTCAAAGAGGCTAAAACACCTTTAGGTCAGTAACCAACTTGATCCCTCTTTAAAAGAGGTTTAAATTCATAACTTTGTTGGTCTTAACTTTATAAAATTTATGAGGCTTGAAGAAAATCTTAAAACTTGGATTTGTTGGCCCTTGTAGCTAAATGAATCTCTTTCCAAGTTCATCATCACTACTTGATAGAAAATATGCATCCAAGGAATGCTCCCACATTAAACTTTAACTTGAGATAAAATGGGCAAGTCTTTGAGCTCTAAGGTCTTTAAGTGATGACATAAGTTAAACATGCTATGCACCTCATTTTTATTCTTCTTTACAAAGTAAAGTGAGAGCTTGAAATAAATATGCAAGACTTGAAATATAAATATGCAAGGCTTGAAATAAATATGCAAGACTTAGAATAAATATGCCATGCAAGTTCATTTCTTTATTTTAGTGCTCTAGGCCCAGCAACAATCGACTTTAAGGTCGAAATAGAAAGGCTTTGAGATTTAGTTAGGTGATAGTGCAAGCTCTCATTTTAAATCCTTATGTTCTTTAGTGATGAAAAGTAAATATGCTAAACAAGAATGTAAATATGAGGTGCACTCTATTCTTTATCCTTTAACTTTAAGTGATGGCTTGGAAAATAAATATGAATGGAAAGCTCAAAGTAAATATGTAATGCATAAGCTTGAATTTAAATATGAATGCTAGTCCATTTTATTCCTTATTAGAGCTCATACAAGACTTTAAAGGAACTTAAACCTCAACCCAAACTTATCATGACAAGATAAGGTAAAGACAAGAGTGAACCTCAAGGGTTCTTTAGAACACAAAGTTTCTTTTCTTGAAATGAGGTCATAAATAACATTTTTATTAAAACTCAAGCTCTAGAGGCCTCATTGTGATGAACACATAGTCATCATCTAGAAGCTTTCATCATCAAGCCATTATGAATCTCATTGGCCAACATGGCCGAAAATTTGGAGAAAGAAAAGGAAAAGGAACCGAAACTCTTTAAGAAGAAAAGGAAACATTTGAAACTCTAGAGACCATGATCTTGATCATGCATTAACACCGACATCATGAGTCCTCATCATTGAGTTCATGTAACCATTTTAAAACATCATCAAAGTGAATGACTTCAAGGTTCAAGAAGAAAGAACTAAAAACATCTTTAACTTAAGAACAAAGATCAAGCTTTAGAGATTGTTCAAGTGATGGACATCATCATCATGAAACCTCATCATCAAGCTCTCATTCCCTTGTCCTCAAAGGCCTATGGCCGAAAATGAAGAAGAAGAAGGAGAGGGAAAGAAGTTCTAAAAAGACTCAAGAGAAACCATAAACACATAACTAGAGTAAGAACTTAAATAAAGGAAACACTTAAAAGAAAATCCCTACCAAGTGATTGAAGGTTGGGATGAGAGAAGAGGATGAAGAACTTGAAGAACTTGAACACTTGAACTTGAGTGAAAAGAAAACTTTGAAGTGCTCTTTGAAAACTTACACTTAGCAAATGAACTCAAAATGATGCAAGTTCACCCAAGCATGCTATTTATAGAGAAATGAAACAAATACAAGGTGCAAGAGGGAGGGGGAGGTTTCGGCCAAGCAAGGGCAGCCCCATGAGGTCCATGAGGTGAGATGTTGTGATCTTGAGGCATGGTGAGGCATGGTTCAAGGTATGACTCCAGCATGGTTCTTTGAGTGAGAACAAATCAACATGTGATGTAAATGGGGAAAGGGATAGTCGAAACTTGCATCAGCCATGGGGAGGATTTTCTTGCATTTTAATTGTGGTTTAGAGTTGTGTTTAAATATATCTTTGATTAGGATTAAGATTAAGAATTTATAAGAAAGTGTTTAGGTGAGAAAATGGGTAATCAAGGTTGTCAAGACATGTTTAAAGAGTGGTCTTGCATCATTAGTGAGTTATAAACTCATTTTAGTGCATAAACAATTCTAGACACAATTCCTTGATTTAAGGAATTGGAGAGAGAAAACACTATTTAAGATTCCAAGAGTAAAATCTTGAGTTTTAAAAAGAGATTTAAATATAATCTAAGCAATTTTAGGTTCTAATTAATTTTAATAGTTTATTTTGACTCTAGATTAATTATGAAAATTAATTAATCTTCGATTAGAGCCTAATATTGCTTAGGTTTGCTTAATTACATCATTAAGCTCAAAAACACTATTCTAGGGGCAAAATCGTAATTTTGTACTAAAACTGCCCGGGACCACCGGGACTTGAACAGACGCTTCTAAACACGTAAAAACATTGTTTTAAACCTTCGGGGAAAGTTTCGGGCTCAAACGGCACCTTTACCCGCGTAAAAACGCTATAAGGGTATTTTGGTCATTTTGACCCGAAACTGCAGAAAATGAGACTTTCGTCTCCGAAACCACTCAAGGGCCATTCAATCCCCTTCAAACATTGAGTTGGCCCTTCGAGAACTGTCGTGCCAGCCATCCTCGAATTCTGGGCCGAAAATGACCTCAGGGGCATTTCGGTCATTTTTCTCTCAGATAAAAAATCGGGGCGTTACAATATGAGATTTCAATTGCCACTTTATGCCACTACTATGATGTGCTTAATGTTATGATTATTATTCTTGTGTTAAGTAGAGTCATGCATACATTCTTTAATATGTTGCATCCATGACATTAAGAATCATACTAAAATGAATGGACCTTGGCTAACTATCTTTCAAAGGTTAAAAATGGACTTAATGCATGCTCACTTAATTTGTATACTAAACCCAAGGTTCCTAAGGACGTAGATGATGACACCTAGGTAGTAGGAGGCCCTACTGAGATTCTTTAGCAAGATTCTCACTCCCTCTATCTCTTTCGTTCCGTCACGTCTTCAGATGGCGACGTTCGTGATTTTTGTGGACACCCTAACGTGGGAGGTGCATCATGATCTGGACCATGGGTTATACCATTTTGTGGGTCGCCGCGTCATTTGTATATTTATGTTCGTTGGACGGCCCTTCAGTCACCCTGTACATAGTCATCGATTCTCTCCTGCCTCACCTTTCGGCGATGACCTCGTGTTTGAGCGCGCACGCCCTCGAGAGGAGCGGATCGGCCGCACCCCACCGACAGCTTCTGCTATCCGGGACTACCCACAGTATGTGCCCGCTCGCCCTCATCATTCTCCTAGACGGACCCTTCGGAGGACTCTGCCACTCAGGTACCTTCCGAGGGATCCTCCCCCACTGTGCCAATGGACGTTGGGGAGGGTAGTGAGGCTTCCGTCGCTCAGCCGGTGCGTGGAGGACGGGTGAGGATGATTCCCTGCCGTGGAGCTCATGCCCGACCAATGCAGCGCATAGCCACCCCGGCAGAGATAGCCTAGTGGATTGGATACATCCCTCCTTTCCAGAGAGGCCCGCAGTAAGAGACGACCGTCGCATTTTGGTGCCCGAGCTTTGACTAGGCCAGGATAGCCTCTTTTTGTCTTAAGACTATCTATTTGTAGGCGCACTAGAGTTAGGAGAGTTTCTTTTTATGTCTTTTGTTGTACTTTCATTTTCCATGTATTTCTATTCCAGTTGTAGTAAACTAAGTCCCACTCTACATAAGTAGGCATATCATATTATATATAAACATGCAGTTCAGTTTTATTGTGATGTGCCTTTACTTGCTTCATGTTATGATGTTATGAGACGCTTGCTTTATTTCCTCTCATGCTTTATTGTTCATCGTGTCGCGCGGCTCTCATTTTGCTTTTATAATTCAAAAAAAAATTTACCAGTATTTTCGCTAAGTATTTTAAAGTAATAAGGAAACTATGACGTAACAGACTAATGATTAACCTAAATATGTTCTAGAGTATTGGGTTAAAAATTAGGATGTTACACTAATAATAATTTTTATACATTTAAACCACTCCAAACAGCATATATCAGGTCTGGGAGTGCTAGAACATGATTCGAAATTTAACTTCCAAGAAGCATTCAAAGTTGCAAAGTAAGGCATTTCTAGTAACTAGTTTTTCTCAAAATTAATTCTAAATCATGGAACATTCATAAAGGTAATTTATCTCTTGGAAATATAAGCAAGTACTCTAGGATTAGTAGCAAAATCAGAGAGCTCAATAAAAGGGTTTTGGTTATGTAAATCCTATTTTAACACTTTAGGAACTAACATATTTGTCAAGGAAAATTGCAAGACACGAACTTTGAATCCTTAAGATAGTAATACTCCAAACCTTAAGACCTCGTTCCTTTGGAAACAAAACCTTTTTTATACATACAAATGCCCATGGAACTGAAATTCCCATTTAAGTTGAAAGGGGTAAGTCCTGAGCTCTAGATTATTTAGGTGATAGCATAAACTTAAACATGCAAATACAAACTTCATTTTAATCTTGATATTATAATGTGATGACAATGGAGACATAAATATGATATGCAAGGCTCAAATATAAACATGAAGTGCAAAGACATGAAATATATATATGAAAATGCAAGCTCATTTTTAATCTTTAAGTTTAGGTAATGGCTCGAAATATAAACATGCTAGACGAGAAATATAAACCTGAAATGCAAGTTCATTTCTTATCTTTTAATCTTTAGGTGATAACTTGGAAATAAATATGATATGCAGGTCCAATTCTTTATTTTAGTGCTCTAGACCCCTTAGAGTATTCACTCTAAATTAACAATCAACTGTTAGGTTAAAATAGGTAGGTTTCGAGTTTAATTATTTAGGTGATGACATAAATATAAATATGAAGTGCAAGACTTGAATATAAATATAAAATGCAAAGACTTGAAATATAAATATGAATGCACTTCATTTATTATCTCTAAGTCCTAGGCTCAAGACTACCATTTAACTTTTCAAAACAACATAATATCTTTATTTGCTTAAAACATTAAAAGTGAAACCTTCAAGCTTTAGAGGTCAAATAAATAATGGTCTTACAATCAACATCCAAGATCCTCATCATCAAACCATGGTTTTCCAATAACAAGGCCATTATGGTAGAAAAAGAAAAGAAAGGAGAAAGGAAAATAAAGAACCAAAAATGAAGAAGAGGATGGAAGAATCAACATTATAACATCTCAATCCAAAAGTAAAACAAAAGAAAAGAATAGAAATCTTTAAAACAACTCCCTACCAAAGATATTTTTCTTGTTGAGAAGAAAAGATCTTCCTTGGAGTACTAGTAGAAGTTCGATCAAGAAGGAAAAGAAAAAGAAGAAAGTTATGTCTTGGGTTTTTGATCTTGGAGGTGGAAAGGTTAAGTGTTTTAGTGGAGGTTGATGGTGGTTGTGTGGTGGTTTGAGGTTGAGAGGTGGTAGAGGATGGTGGCTCTTGGTAGAATGAAGAAGAAGAAGAAGAAGAAGAAGAAGAAGAATTCTTTGAGAGAGTAGAGAGAAACTTGAGGATTCTTGAACAAGAATTGCAAGAAATGAGCAAAATTTCACTTTGAGCTTTCTTTGTATGTGTATTTACAGAAGAAATAAAACAAGAAGGGATGGCTTGGGGGGGTGTGGCTGTGGACTTCTAAAGGAACTTGGGGGGCAAGTTGCTTCTTAAATATGGGTTAGGATGTGTATTAAGGGTAAATTTAATTACAAGAATGGTTGGGAATAGGTAATTAGGTGTTTAGATAGTTAATCAAGCATTTAGGCATTTCAAGACCATGATTAAAGAGTGGTCATAAATATTTGAAAGAGTTAAGTTTAATTAGTTTGAGTCAAACTCAATTAATTTGAATTTCAAACGCTAAGACAATTCTTTAAATTAAGGAATTAGAAAGAGAAACTACTATTCATGATGTCATGATATAATGTCTTGGATTAAGACTATGATTTGAGTTTCTTTAAGTAATCTTAGGCCCTAATTAACCTCAATTAATTACTTTAGCTCAAGATTGATAATTAAAATTAATTAATCTTTAATTAGGGCCTAATATTGCTTATGTTTTCTTAATCACACAATTAAGCTCGTTATGCCCTTAATTAGAGGCAAAATGGTAATTTTATAGAAAACTCTCGGGGACCAGCTTGAGCTTATACAGACATGATACATTCCTTAAAAACAACATTCCAAACTTCTGTGTGAAGTCCGCGCTCAATTGGCAATTAATTCTGTGTTAATTGGCGTAGGGGTATTTTGGTAATTTTGACAAAAAACCAAAAATTGAGATTTTCATTTCTAGCAACACGCATAACACAATTAATCCCCTTCAAACATTAAAACATCCACTCGAGTTTTGCCTACACTGGCTTTCCTCAATTCCCGGGTAAAATGATCTCAGGGGCATTTTAGTCATTTGTACACAGGGGAAAAATTAGGGTGTTACAACATGTCTGTAGGTTGAGTAATGGCCGGGATAATCATGGTATGTTTGGCTTGAGTAATGGTGGATTGGTGTTTCAGTGTGTGAAAGAGTGTGACGAGTTGGGTGATGTGGTTCGTGAGATAGAGGTTGGTTTGTGTATGATGGTTAGGTTTTTGAATGCTTTGGGGAATACTGGGATTCTTCTGGTTGTTCATTACGTCGTTGGTTCATAATGTTTATTTGCTACTGCATGTCCTGAAGAGTTTTCATAATCTGCTCCATGAACAGAGGAAGCACGTCATTCGTACTCCCTTTGTTGTCATTGGGTTGGGTATTGGTGGTGTTTTGGATGCTCCCTTTATTGCCCGTGTTGACCATTGTGGTAGGTAAAGAGCGTACAGTGTGAGGTGTTTTACGAGGATGGGGGAGGTTTTACCGAATCCCCACAGACGGCTCCAAAATGTTGTTGTCTCGGCTTAGGTAGAGTTGGGTCAACTAGTACTCGATTCGAATTGCTATCCTCTTGGCCCTGGTCTCCCCTATATTCCCTGGGCAAGGGATCTGTTACTTCTCATCAATTCGTGGGCCGTTTTCCTATTTAATGGCCCGACACTCCCGTTATAAGAGACGTTTCCCTTGTCGGGATGGAGGGGAAGGGGAATCCTTATGCTCCTTCGAATTTGGATGGTTTTGCTACGTAAGGGTCCGACTTTCGAGTATATGGGCCTGTCATGATTCTAAATGTTGCTGGGGCATGCTTCTGATGGAGCGACCCACTAACCATGGGCCAGCTTGCGAGCCGGGCTCCTCAAAGGTCCAATTTATTTTGACCATAAGGTCGGTGTATGACCGATCAGTCCAAGCATGATGTAATCAATTACCAGAGTGTCTTGAATGTCCTAAATGAGTTTTGGGTCTTGGTAATCAATTACCATCTTCTGTAATCGATTACCAACATGTTCCAAAAAACCCAGAATGTATTTTCTACACTTGTAATCGATTACATAGCTCTGTAATCAATTACCAAGAGCTCAAATTTACCTGTTTCGAAAATTTGGATTATGTAATCAATTACCAGCTTAAGTAATCGATTACCAGAACTTGAAATGTGAGAATAAGTGTGTTTCTATTTGGAATAACATGGAATGATGAATTTGCATGCTTAACCTTGAATTATATGAATGATAACTGTATACCTATATCCTGTAAGCATAGCATGTGCACTACCTGAGCCCGGTCCTTGATTTTTGGCATACTGGATAAGAGCATGTTTATTGTTATATTGAATTATAACTTGTTAAAGGATATATGTAATGAATGTTGAGCATGCTTATGTGATTGATTACATGATGAGTTGTGGCATGATATGATTATACTCAATTGATTGATATGCATGATTATGAGCATGATATGTTGAATAATAAGTTATGATTGTATTGCATCTCTATAAGAACATGCCAAGGCTGGGTAACATGAAACATAGGGAAATGATCATCTAGACTCCTCGAATTAAAGGTTATGAGAGGTGAGCCATTAAAGTAATATTGTAAAGCCCCGATTTTTCCCGTGTGCAAATGACCAAAATGCCCCTGAGGTCGTTTTACTGGAAAAATAAGGATAACTGCCCCCGGCGATCCTCAAAGGGCTATTTTTAATGTTGAACGAGGATTATGTGTGTTATCCGTGTTAATAGAGCAAAAGAATCTCATTTTTGAGTTCTTACGTGCAAAATTACCAAAACGCCCATGTGTCTAACTGACATAGAATTAACTCCTGACTGGGCCCAGACTTTACCCGGGAGTTCGAGATATCATTTTTAAGGGATGTTTAATGTCTAGTTAAGCTCAGGTGGTCCCGGGGAGTTTTTGTGAAAAATTACCGTTTTGACCTTGATTACGGGCATAATTAGTTTAAGTACGTAATTAATAAAACCTAAGTAATATTAGGCTCTAATTAAAGAGTATTTAATTTTACTAATTAATCTAGAGTTAGAATAATTAATTGAGGTTAATTAGAGCCTAAGATTGCTTAATAAAACTCAAAATCCTTTTCTTGATTTAAGATTTTACGTCACATTTTCAATGAATAGTATTTTTCTTATTCCAATTCCATGATTTAAGGAAACTAAAATGTGATTAAGAATCTTGATTAGAAGATGTTTGACTCCATTAATGACCAATACCACTCTTAAACCTTGTCTTGAGAAGCCTTAATCATCCTTTTTCTCATCTAAACACTTAATCACAACTTCTAATCCATGGCCTAAATCAACCTCTAAACACACTGATAAAACAACATTTAAATGAGATATTCCTTTTCCTCCATTTCTCTCTAATATGTCCAGCCACCTCCCCTATTTTTTTATCTATTACATGTTGAAATTAATTCAAAGAACCATGTTTAGCCTTACCTTCACCCATACCTAGCCATAGCCAAATCTATACCATGTAAAGAGATATTTTTCTCTTCTTTCCCTCCCTCCATGACCGCCGGCCACTCCCTCTATTCATACCCCCATATGTTTCATTTTTCTATAAATAGGTGCCAAGGGAAGTTGCAAGAACCTTTGCATAACTTTGCTACCTCAAGCTTTCTTCCTTCAATCTCAAAGAATTCTTCTTCTACATTTCTTCTAAGAGCCACCACCCTCCACTACTTCTTAACCCCAAACCACCATATAATCACCATAGATCTTTCTCTAAACACTTAACCTTTCCATTTCCAAGACCAAAACTCAAGAACACATCCTCCTTCCTTTTCTTTCTCACTTGGCGGAATCCACATTTGGCTTCAAGGAAGACTTTTCTTTTCATTTCCTTTTCAAGATCAAGCTTTTCTCTTTTCAAAGAAAAACACCTTTGGTAGGGGAGTTATTTCTAAGTTTTCATTCTTTTCTTTGTTTCTTACTTGGGTTGAAATGTTGAAATGATAATTCTCTCCTTCTCCTCCTCCATTTTGGTTCTTTGTTTTTCTCTTTCCTTTCTTTTCTTTTCGGCCATAATGGCCTTGTTATTGGAAAACCATCGCTTGATGATGAGGATCTTGAGTGTTGGTTGCAAAACCTTCATTTATTTGACCTCTAAAGATTGAAGGTTTCACTTTTATGAATTTTTAGCAAATAAAGATATTATGTTATTTCAAAAGAGTTAAATGGTAGTCTTGAGCCTAGGACTCAAAGATATAACAAATGGAGTGCATTTATATTTATACTTCAAGTCCTTGCATTGTATATTTATATTTAAGCCTTGCATTTCATATTATCACCTAAATAATTAATCTCAAAGCCTACCCATTTCAACCTTAAAGTTGATTGTTGATTTAGAGTAAATACTCTAAGGGGCCTAGAGCATTAAAATAAAGAATTAAGCTTGCATTCATATTTACATTTCTTGCCTAGCATATTTACTTTTCAAGTCATCACCTAAACTTAAAGTTTAAAAGTAGAGCTTGCATTTTCATATTTATATTCAAGCTTTGCATTCATATATACATTTCCTTGCCAATAATTAATCTCGAAACCTACCTATTTCAACCTTAAAGTTGATTGTTGATTTAAAGTGAAAACTCTAAGGGACCTAGAGCACTAAAATAAAGAATTGGACTTGCATTCATATTTACTTTTCCTTGCCTAGCATGTTTACTTTTCAAGCCATCACCTAAACTTAAAGATTAAAAATGGAGCTTGCATTTTCACATTTATATTTAAGCTTTGCATATCATATTTATATTTCCCTTGCCATCACCTTATAATTCCAAGATTAAAAATGAAGTTTACATTGCACGTTTAAAGTTATGCCATCATTTAATTAAGTTAGTGCTCAAGACTCACCCTTTCAACTCACATAAGAACTTTGACTCATGGAATACATATATATATATATATATATATATATATATATCTTATTAAATGTAAATATCCTTTTATTAAAGCTCTCTAATTATGCTACTGATCTAAGATTATCAATTGTGTTACCATAAGGAATAGAATTGATTATGAGGGCATTCCTTGATCTAGAATTAGTTCTAAGAAAGACTAGTCACTAGAAATGCTTGCTTCACAATTTTGTATGCTCTTAGGGAATTAGATTTTGGTTTTGGTTCAAAACTCTCCAGAATTGATGTATGTTGTTTGGAGTGCTCTTAACATGAAAAAATTGTTATTAATGAGTATGTTAATCATTGTGACAGTTAAAGGAAAGTTTAGTAACTCGAAAGAACCGAAAAATGTAAATTCTAGGACTCTTTAAAATGAAAATATACTTTCTGTTACAGCATGTGATACTTAAGTGAAAATGACATTGAACACTTAGGGAATATATAGGAATCACCCATAATTGGCTTAGAAATTAATTTTAGCATCATAGGAAAAGCCGATAATGAGAAAGGGTTAAAAACATATTTTATAAGGACACCGAAATGGTTCATTTCATTTTTATTTCAAATCTATCCAGATTTGTTTAAGTAATGCTTTTGGGTTAATAATCAATGAGAATCATTAGGATTGATCCCTTAGGTACATAAATAAATAAATACAAAAGTTGGGTTTACCCGATTAGAAGTTTAATCAATTAAAGAATTATTATGATTGCTTGCTTTATAAAGCATTATGGAATGATGTACTTGAGGTGTATGTGATAATTATGTTTGCATAAATATTATTATAGCATGTTATGTTTTCACTTGAAATGTTTAAGATGCATGTATGAAAGTAATATGAAAGCATGTGACATTATATGATAAGTTGCGTTTTTACATCTTAACATAACATGCTAATATAAAGGTGACGTAAAAATATGTTGAAATGATCCTCTAGACTCCCCGAATTAAAGGTTATAAGAGGTGATCCAATAAGAAAATGATCCTTTGGACTCCCCGAATTAAAGGTTATGAAAGGAGATCCTATTGCCCCCTATCCCGTACTCTAAGAGTCAGGTGTTAACTTATCATAGGATAAGATTATGCTAGTGACGACTAGTGAGGTATGAGCTCATAACCTAGAACTTTCAAAAGGCGAGAGAAATAAGGTGGCCCTAAATGAGAGAAAAAATTAATCTAAGTCACCTAAAAGATAAATGGAAGAAAGTTATGTTATAATTGTTATGATCCATGGGCATCTCTTATGATTGGAATTAGTATATTGTACCTTGCATTGCCATGCATCTCATGATTAGGTATGTTGCATTCATGACATCCAAGATGCATACTAAAATGAATGAGCCTCGGTAAATGGTACTTTAGAACTTTAAAATTGAACCTTATGCATGTTTACCTTTTTATAAAGAAACCCAAGGTTCCTGAGGACGTAGACGATGACACCAAGATAGGAGAATACCTTATTGAGATTCTTTATTAAGTTTCTCACTCCCTCTATCTTTTCTTTCTGTCGTGTCTTCAGAGGACGATGGTAGCCTTCGTGATTTACGTTGATGCACCGACTTGAGAGCTGTATTTTGATGCCACGCACCAGTCCTATCACTTTGTTGGTCATTGTTCATTCCATCTGTTTGTATTCCTGGATCGCCATTTCACTCAGCCGATTACTAGCTTCCAATTTTCGCCCACCTCGCCCTTCGCCGATGACCTACTCTTCAAGTATACATGCCCTTGAGGAGAGCACATTCATTGTACTCCCACTACTGCCTCTGCCGTCTGAGAATACCCCGAGTACATTCCCTGCTCACCTCCAACTTATTCTGAGACAGACATCCCATCGATGGGTTTCTCCTCCACCATACCCATGGAGTTAGGTAGCGAGGCTACTATGACACAACCACTTCGAGGAGGCAGGGTGAGGATGGTGCCCCGTCATGGAGCACATGCCCGACCCTCTCACCGCTTGGCCACCCCGGCCAAGTTAGCTCAGTGAGTTGGCTATGTACCTTCTTTTGATGGGCAAGAGTAGGAGCTGGCAGCTGACTCTAGTGCACACACCCGCACATATTTAGGATAGCCTTCTTTTGCTTTTAGAGGTTATTTGTTTTAGTTGCACTATTGTAGTTAGGAGGTTCAGATGTATTTTCTTGATGTTTCTTCTTATTATAAATGGATGACTGTATTAACGCTACTACTACTTGACTTGGTGTATGGTATGACTATTTATATATAAGAGCTATGATGTTGTTTCTTTTCGTTCTATTTGTTATGTTATGATTTTCCTTTGCAAGTCAACGATACGATTTACTTTATGCACTCGCATGGCTCACGTTTTAGCTTTCATTTCCAAAAAGAAAAATTTTACCCATATTTTCACTAAGTATTTTCTAAAGACTAGAATTAAGAACTGGAACAAAAGAGTAATAACTAATAATTAACTTGAATACATCCTAGGTGTATTGAGTCAATTATTAGGGTGTTACAAATATGTTCATGTTTGCATTTCTATGTAATATGCTAAGCTAAGGTGACATAGAACACATGGAAATGATCCTTTAGACTCCCCAAATTAAAGGTTATGAAAGGTGATCCTATGCCCCCTATCTCGTATTCTAGGAGTCGGGGATTTGCTTATCGAGAGGATAAGTGGAAGCTAGTGACGACTAATGAGATATGAGCTCATAACCTAGAAATCTCAAAGGAGAGAATAACAGGGTGGCCCCCAAGGTAAAGAGTATAAGAAGCTTGAGTTATCTAAAAGATTACTGAGAGAAAGATCATGTTGAAGAGTTTGCATTCTTTACTATATGACATATGATTGTGGCATTGATTATGTGTTATGGTATATCATGTTACATCCCTACATCAAGACGCATGCTAAAATAGGTGGGCCTCGGATTAATAATATTTGGAACTTAATATACATGCTCACTCTTTCATAATGAAACCCAAGATTCCTGAGGACGTAGATGATGACAATAGTTAGGAGGTGATAGCCCTACTGAGATTCTTGTACAAGATTCTCATTCCATCTTTCTTTCTTTCCATCTCATTTTCAGAGAATGATGGCTTCGTTCGTGATCTTCGTTGACACGCCCACTTAGGAGATACACTTCAACGCCGCCCATCAGTCGTACCATTTCATAGGTCATTCTAATGTATGCCTTTTTGTGTTTATGGAGCGTTCTTTTGCACACCCGGTCTATAGCTTCCGATTTTCTCCTGCTTCTCCGCTCGGTGATGATCTCGTTTTCAAGCGTGCTTATCCTCGTGGGGAGCAGACCCACCGTAATCGTCCTGCCAGCTCTGTTGTCCGTGACTTCCCCGAGTACATTCCTCGATCACCCCCTTACACAATGGACTCTCAGTATGACCCATCTAAGGATTCTGCCACCCAGCATTCTTCTGATGGTTCTGCACCCACCGTACCCATGGAGTTTGGAGGCCATAGCGAGGCTACTGTGACCCAACCTATGAGAGGAGCTAAGGTAGCTATGCGACCATGCCGAGGTGTTCACACCCATTCGACTCACTGTTTGGCCACACCCTACGAGCTGGCTCAGTGGATTGGATACCTTCCTTCCTCCGGGGAAGGGCAGCAGTAGGGGATGTCGGTAGATCTCATAGAGCACTGATGCACATGTCATGTACATGACATTCTTCTTTTTTTTTAGGGGTTATCTACTTAGGTGTAGTGGGGAGGAGAGACCATGACTAGTTGTACCATGTTCCTTTCTTTCTATGCTTTTATGGATGAATGTACTGCCTTAACCTTTAATGGTGGGCATGATACTACTATTTTAAGTATTTAGTATTATGGTATGTAATTTGGAACATCTATTATTATTAATATATGAACCCATGTTGATGCTTTTGCTTGTGTTTATCGTTATCCATGTGTATCTATGATGTGTTTTAGTTTCCTTGTCGCCTTGTATGCGAGATGGATGGCATAGTTCTCTTAAGTTTACGCGGCTCACATTTTTGTTTTAAGTTTTCAAAAAAAATTTACCCATATTTTCGCTAAGTATTTTAACAAAAGAGTAATAACTAATAATTAACTTAAATGCATCCTAGGCATGTAAGGTTAAATATTAGGGTGTTAAATTTTAGTATCAGAGCAGTTCGGTTCTCACAGAGCCTAAAGATTGGACTGACTATGCTTCTTGTGCATGATGCGATAGTTATGTCATGTGTAGTTACCTTATCAATAGGATAAGTTCAAGGATAGAGATGCATGACTATTGTATGTACGTACGTGCCATGGTAACTACCTCACTTTACATGAAGTGTTGAGCCTGATCACCTCAATGTTTGTTGTTTTGTGTGCTTAGAAACCAATGGTGTGACCACGACAGACTAAGGCTTCGAGTGCGAGCAATCAGGGTAATGAGACTATTGAAGCTCTCCGAGACATGGCCCTAGGGCTATGCAGATGATGTTTCAGCGAATGGAGCGTCAGGGCAATGCTGGCCATGGTCCTAGTACTATTGAGGACCTCAAGCATGCCCGATTTCATGAATTCCTTCAAGAGCATGGAGAAGATCTTTTTGGTGATCCTATGCACTAAGGAGTAGAAGGTGACCTTTGCCACCTACATGCTGGAGGTGGATACCGATTTTTAAAGGACTGGCACCGGAGGCTGCTAAAAGCATCTGGCACGCCGATCGTTTAGGAGTTGTTTAAGGCATATTTCTACGAGAAGTGCTTCCCAGAGTCCATGAGGAATGCCAAGGACATCGAGTTCATGCAGCTGACCCAAGAGGGTATGAACATTGCGCAGTACACCGCAAAGTTCGAGGAATTGATCAAGTTTTCGCGAGTCTTTCAAGGAAACCCTGACGAGATATGGAAATGCGTAAAGTATGAAGCTGGACTGAAGGTGGAGATCAAAGTGATAAAAGCTCATTTGCAAAACCATTACACATCAAAGCAACAATCGAAGGCAAGTTGGAAAAATGGGTGTTAATTGATGGAGCAATAGCTATTAGCCTAATGCTAGAAAACATGCTGACAAAGTTTGGTAAGAATGTCAAAGATTTGGTGAAGACCAATGTTGCTATAACTTATTACAATGGCAATCCTCTACTGCCAAAGGTGTGGTAGTTTTTAATGTCAAGATGGGAAGTATTAGTCGAAATACCATGTTTGTCTTGGTCCCATCAAAAGCAAGCTACAAGTCCTACTTGGACGTGATTAGATCCACGGAGCTGGAGCCATGCCATCAAAACTACAACAAAAACTCATATTTTGGAATCACGAAGAAAGTATTGAAAAAGTTGAGCAGATGATAGCTTCTGCTATGTCAAGCAACTTCATGTCGATTTCAAGATTTACAACAAGAAGATCAAGCCCTTGGAAGTCAAAGGTGAATTCGACCCAGAGAAAATAGACAAGTGTGTCATTGGCAATAAAGGCTTGAAGCTGACACCTAGGACTAGGGTCGAAACAGTCCCAGACCTAAATTAGTTTATGGATTTGTAGAGCCAAATGGCTCAATTGTCAGCCTACATGGTCGAACAATTAGCATGCATTTTTGATGGTGCATTATTTGACTGTATTTATGATTCTGAACCTTTAGGATTTGAAAATACTTTTATTTTATCTGAAAATCTTAGGAACAGAAATAAAGGCTATGAAGTGTATGACCCTTTTGAAGAAATCAACTTAGGCGAGGCTAGCCAGACAAGACCAACCTACATAGATTGGTATGTCGATTGGGCTTCTAACATTGTCTCTATTATGAAAACGAATGGAAAATTAAGGGTGTATATAGATTTTTGCGATCTTAATCATGTAACCCGAAAAGATGGGTATCATATGCCTATCGCTAATTTGTTAGTCAACCCTACAGTAGGCAATGAAATACTTAGCTTCATGGATGGGTATTCTAGCTACAACCAGATTTGTATTGCTGAAAAGGATGTGTCGAAGATAGTATTTAGGTGTCCTAGTGCCCTTGGCACCTATGAATAGGTAGTCAAGCCTTTTGTACTTAAGAATACTGGAGCCATATATCAGAGCTATGGATATCATTTTTCATGAATTTATTGGCAATTTCATGGAGGTTTTATATAGATGATCTGGTTGTCAAATCAAACAAACAAAACAACACATCTTGAGCATTTAAGGAAAGCCTTTGATAGGATGAGAAAAAATGGCTTAAAAATGATTCCTTTGAAATGTGCTTTTTGTGTGACTGGAGGAAACTTTCTAGGCTTCATGGTCTAGAAGAAAGGAATTGCTATTGACCAAAACAAGGCCAAGGCAATCATGGAAGCTTCACCCCCAATGAATAAGAAGCAATTATGTTATCCAAGTGGCCTCAAGGAACTCAAGAGGGGGGTGAATTGAGTTCTATAAGTTTTTGAAAAATATTCCACTCTAAATCTTTATTCAATAAAATGTAGAAAAATGTTGTGAAGACTTAATTGTTAGGATGAAAGTGCAAATGATTACGAGTTAAAATTCTGATGTTAAATAAGATAGTAAAGATTAAACTTGCAATAAATGTAAAGAGATAAGGTAAGAGAGATTGCAAACTTGGTTTATACTGGTTCAGTCACACCTTGTGTCCTATATCCAGTTCTCTCAAGTAACCCACTTGAGAGTTCTACTATCACTTCAACCTTTACAATCAAGAGCACTCCTACACCTTGGGATCCCTCACCCTTGTGTTTGAGTCTCTAAGAACCAAGAGATACCACACTCTTGTTCTTGCAAGGGATGCCCCACCCTTGTACACAAACTTTTAAAAACTATTACAAGAAATCACTCTCTGAATAGAGTAGATGTTACAAATTGAGGTCCTATAAGGTTTCTCAAGAATAAGACAATTTGGCCAAGTGTTGATCACAAAGATTAATGATTGAGAATGATTGTACAAAATGATCTTTGTAGTATGTTTTTCTGTGTGTTAAAAAGTGTTAAACAATGGTATTTATAAAGAACAAATCGTATGACCCATTGAGGATTAATATCAAGAGGTGTGTCTCTTCAAACACACTCATTTGCAAGTTTTAGGCCATGGTAATCGATTACACAACCTTGTAATCAATTACATAGTTCAAATTTTCGAAAACAAGCAACGGTCACTTGCTGGTAATCGATTACATTCTCATTGTAATCGATTACATGCATGAAAATTCAGGTTCTGGGCTCAAGAACAGACTTGTAATCGATTTCACTATGTTGTAATCGATTACATCAATTCCAGAACTTGAAAAATGAAAGTTTTAACACTCTTTAAAAGCTTTCTTTCATTCTAATGACAATTAATCATCATGCGATCCATTTCCTTTAAAATAAAGCCAATGTTTTTCACAAGTTAAATCAAAACTTTATTTAAACGTAATTGGATTATTCCAAAATAGGTTTTCGTTGTATTCAAACTTATTTCGAAGATTAAAACTTGCTTAACTTGAAAATGGCCAAATAACCTTATTTAAGTGAAAACCTTTTAACAAATTGATCTAAGTCCTAATTATTCTAACTAATTGACTTGATCATTTGCTTGTTCATCTTCAAGAGCTTCCATGCTATTTGCCCCCATTCTTTTTGTCATTTGACTTATTGGCATCATCAAAACCTACAATATAACATTTACAAATTACAATCTTTTCTAGGGAAGGTAAACTTTATGCGACACTTCATTACAAATTTATCTGGCAAAACAAGGATATTTACACCATTGGTCAAAGTCAAGAAAGAAGATGAGTTTGTCTAGACTAATGACCATAAAAAATGTTCGACATCATCAAACAATGTTTGACAAATACTCCAGTGATAATGTCACCTAAGCCTATCAAACTTGTTAAGCTTTATATTGCTGCTTCTCAAGCAATCATTGGAAGTATGTTAGCACAAGAAGATGACAATGGCAATGAACAAGTTGTGTATTATGTTAGTAGAGTGCTGGCAGATGTCAAATCTAGTTATGGTCTTTTGGAAAAATTTTGTTTGTCCTTGTGCTTTGCTTGCACTAAACTCAAATGTTATTTGATTTCTAGAAAGGTCCATGTAATTTCAAAAGCTAATGTAATAAAATATATGTTGTCCTACCTAATTTTGTATAAGAAATGGCAAATGAATACTTGCTTTGATTGAGTTCACAGTTAAGTATGTGCCAGCCAAAGCGGTCAAAGGACAAATATTGGCTTATTTCCTTATTGACCATCCTTGTGATGAATTTGATGAGGCAATAGTGAATTGCATGGGTTTAGCCCCTTGGAAGTTATACTTTGATGGATCAAGACATTATTGAGGTGTAGGAGTGAGGATAGTGTTATCTCTCCAGACAATGTCCCTACTAAGTTTATGTTCAAACTGCTCATGTTTCCATGCTATTGGCAAAAGGTGTGAGAAATGTCAAAGTCATTAGTGATTCGTAGTTAGTCATTAAGCAATTAACTAGAGAATTTAGGTGTATTAGTGAGGTAAACATGATTTCTTTCTCTATCCAAATTTTATTAAAGTGTAGTTTAATAAATTCTTTCACATACTACATACTGAATTTTTTTCTACCATTTTCCCTGCCAATTTGTTTTTACTTTTTACTAAATTAGTACTTCTGGTAGTAAATGAGGATCTGGCAGTAAATTTGTGCACTAACTTCTAAATACGCTTCTTCAGAGCATTTACAATCTCTCCAAGAAGAAGGTTAGATATTACTTTCAATTAATATGTTGATTTGATTAAGATTTTTGATTTTCATCAAATCATGAGTTTTTATTTTATTCTCACCATTAATCCTAAATCCTTAAACTATTTTGGATTTTGAACGAATCTTTTCATTTTCATCAGATCATCCTTTTTTTTAACCATAAATCCCTAAATTTCTTCACTAATTTCGGATTGTTATTTTGATTGAATCCCAAATTGATTACAATCAATAATTGCAAATTCTGATTTTGTATTGAATCCCTAGAAATTGAGATATGCATGGTGGCTTTCAATCTTTGCTACAAATTTTAGGCTTTTTTTTAATTGATCCCTACCTTTATCCGCTTTCACCCTATTATCCCTTGATATTAGTTGTCTAATTTATACTTTTTCTTGACCTTTGCTTTGATTGTTATGGCAAAACTTATCCATCCTTTGGAAAAAATTGCTCCTCTCCATGAGTGCTAGAGAGTCAAAGTTCGGATTATACGGTTGTGGATTCTCCCAAGCTTTAGTGATCTATTAACCATAAACTCAATCGGAATGGTTTTTATGGATAAGTTTGTAAGTCTCACACAAACTCTAATTTTTGTTTCATTTTTTTAACATTCTTTCTTTGGTTTTGATGTATGGATAGTGACTTCTTTTGATTATGTTGGCTGTAGGGATGTACTATCCATGCTTCTGTTCGAAAGAATTTGGTTAATATGTTTAAATCTCAACTGAAAGAAGGGCATGTTTACATTTTTGCATACTTTGGAGTTGGTGAAAATACCTGTTATTTTCGCACTACCTGTCATGAGTTTCGTTTGAACTTCCAGCTAAGAACTACTATTACCGAGTCTAACAGTGATACCATTCCTCAATATGGTTGCAAATATGTAAGCTTTGATGATATATTAAAATCAGATCTGAACTGCCCTTATTTTGTAGGTAATTTCTAAATTTTGATTTTGTTTTGTATTGAGTTATAATACTAAATTTAACTCTTTTTTATCTGAGTTCTAATACTAAATGATTCCGTACTGCTACATCTATATAATCTTTATTGTTCTTCTCTTGAATGCTTTAGATACTATGGGAATGTTAACCGCTGTGGGCAATGTGAGGAAGTTAGATAAAGGTGGAAAGAAAACAAGATTGATTGTAATCGAGTTGGAAGTTGAAGGGTATTCTATTTTAATTCTTTATTAATTTCCATCCTTTATTTAGAAAATCCTGTTGTCAAGTATGCATTTTCTAATCAAATTTGTTGTTAGTGTGAAATTGGAGGTTGCTCTCTTTGGGGAATTTGCATGCATGGTTACAGACTTCATGGCAAGGGGAGCTGCTGAATAGGCTGTGGTAGTAATACAATTTGCTAGAGTGAAAACATTCCAGGGTATAATCCTTAAACCTACTTATTCTCTAGCCTTAGTGATTTTTACAAAATTTTTATTCGACCCTTTTATTACCTTCATTAACTTCCTTAATGTCTTTGCTTTTTTCCATAGGAAAAATCATTTTACAGAATGTTATGCACGGTATTAGGCTCCTGTTTAACCCAAATATGCAGAGGTTAGCGCATTCAAAAACAAGTTGGTAGATGTACATAATCTACTTGGAAAATTGCATTCAGAATTATTATTTTGATTTGTATTTAATAATTATTCACTTTCATTACATAATGACATGTCTTCCATTTTTTCAAGTATGGTTGCTGCATCATCTGGATCTCAGCCTGTTTCTCTATTGTGTGGTGCTCAATCTTATTCGTTTAAAAATGATTTCCTCAATTCAACACCTTCAAAGATGATTGGAGAACTAAAAGACTGTGAAGAGGTTAATAAATACATTTTGTAAATCTGTATTTTATGTCTCTATTTTATAAAGCATGGATTATTAACATTGACTAATCATTTATATTTTGTACCTTCCATTCTTATACTATTATTTATTTAGTTATCATTCCACTGAATATTTACTAACCAAGATTTTTGTTTTGAAGGATGGTTTCTATGTAGTATACACTACTATTGTTGCCGTAAGCAATGGTGAGGATTGGTGGTATATACCCTGCAAGTGCAATAAGGCTATAACCCCTCACTCTGGGATGCATTACTGTAAAAGTTGCTCCTCTCATGTTATGAATGTGACTTCTAGGTTAGTGCTATAAATATGTTTGTTCTTAAAATCCTGCATTAGAAAATTTTTATTTAATCATCTAAATTGATTGCTACAATTCTTATTTTATGCCTTTATTTTTGTAGGTACCGAATTAAGATGACTGTCATGGATGACTCAGGGTCCACTATCTTTGTGTTATTTGATCGTGAGGCATCTTCTATTCTAAACATGCCATGTTCACTCTTGCTAGACAAAACTGAAACAATATGTTATAATCCCTTTAATTTTGCATAGTATGTTATAATCTTTTTTAACAAGATGAGCTGTCTAAGAATTTTGCAACTATATTTTTTAAGGTTGAGTTGGTGGAGCATTCTTTTATTCCTTTTTTTTTAATACATTTTATGATGAGCTCCTTTCTATTTGGTAAGCCTTTTACTTTTGAAAAATCGTAGGACCATGGAGAAACTATTGAGCATCCAAAAGAGTTTGAAGAGTATCTGATTCAAAAGAAATTTCTCTTCAAAGTTGAGGTTAAGACGGGGTTCAGAAGCCATCTTGAACCTTCCTTTAAGGTTTCAAAGATATGCCATGATACACAAGTTGTATCTAAACTTTTAGAAATAGTTAGAACCAATTCTAAAAAACCAACTATTGAAATATCCAGTCACTATTACTCACCTGAGGATGACTTCCTCAAGGTTACACCTAGGAAGACAATTGAAGAATTGAAAGACTATAGAGAAGTGAATTCCTTTTTAGCCTGTGCTATTTATACTTTTTTAATCTTAACACAGTTTTAGATTTAAGTAATGTTTTTTTTTTCTTTGGTTCACAAGTAGAAAGTTCCAATATTAATGCGCAAACTTTTGTGTTGGGTGTTTTTTCAATTAGGATGGTGATTATGTTGTCTATGCTACAATTAAAGGTGTGGATGGTGGACCTAATTAGTTTATTGCAACATGTAGATATGGTACTGAAGTGGTTCCTCAATCAAGTTCTTACTACTGTGATAAGTGCAAAAAGCGTATGGTGAATGTGATTCCGAGGTTAGTCTATATTTTATTAAGTATTGTTCTATTGTCCTTTAAAGAAATAACTTTAGGATGAGGTTTATATTCATTTGTATTTCATTATAAAGAGGTACAAAATTAAGGCTAGGGTTATTGATGCTTCAGATAGTGCAACTTTTGTCATATTTGAAAAGCTTGGATGCTTATTGCTGCACAAGTCCTGTACTGAGATGTTGAAATCTACTGAAAATGTAGGTTTAAGGAAATTATTTAGTTAAATTTATAAATGTAAGAGATAGTACATGTTATATTAAAACAGGATGGATTAAACTAATTACTGTTTTAAATTTTTAAAATAGGATGGATTGAACCTAAGTCAACCCTTAGCATTTCAACAAATGTTGATTGATAGATCATTCATTTTCAAGGTTGAGGTAAAGAGTAGCTATTTCAATGAGTTAGAACCATCATATGATGTCCTTGACATTTGTTTTAATGATTCGATCATCACACAGTTCAAGGATCTGAATCCTACCTTTTTTTCTGCTCAAGTTTGAATTGATTTGCTTTATAAACTTTAACTTGCCCAATTTGCTTAGTAAACTTCCATATTTTTGGTGTCATTTCATTGAATATATTTAATTGCATTTTAGACTGATTTGATAACTAGCATATCATTTAGTGAAAAGACCTTGAATTTAGATCTCCATGATGTTCGGTGCTCCTCCTCCTCCTCCTCATCCTCTTGTGTTAAGGTGTTGTTTTTTGACATTTTCAATTTGTATTGTTTGTTCTATGCATTTTCTATATTCATTCTCAAAGGGACTGCATTTAAATACTCTTTTCTTTTTTCCTTTGTTGTGCAGAATTTGATGAAGGAGTTTGATCAATCTGAAAGTGGAGCTCCACTTTTGACCCTGGCAAAAAGACTGTCCATTGAAATACATGTTAGACCAGATGGAAAGATGTCAACTAACAAGCTGAAATTGTTAAGATTAAGAAGGAGTGATAGTTGCTAAGTTTTATTAGGATTTTGCTATATTTTTTTCATTAGACAAATAAAAAGTCTACTAATCAAGTATGGTTGTAGATAGTTCATCTTTGTTATGTCTTTTTTTGGTTAGTTTAATAAGTCTACAAATCATATATGGTTGTAGGCAGTTTTTCTTTGTTATGGTTTTAGATATCTGAACATTGTTATGTCTTAGGCATTATATTTGTGGACAAGTTTCATATTTTATGATAATTATTTAAGATATTTTATTATTGGTCAACTTGACTTTTAATTATAGTCATGTTCATATGTGCTGAGATTGATGTGCTCTTTGGATGCTTCTTAAGATAAGATGTTACCATTTAGTTTTACTGCACTTTCTTACACGAAATTAATCCTCACAAACCATTCATAGACTTCCATATAGTGATAAAAGCCAAAGGATGGTAGCATAGTGGTGCTACTTTAACTTTTTCTGATTGGTCCATATGAATCCTTCAAGTCTGTGAAGGATTTGTGACAATAAGGTCTTTACAACTACAATAATATTCTTTGGTATGAACACTAAATGTACGAATGGCTCTCATCTACTGATTCATTTTACTTTTTTCCTCACCCATGGTTTTTGTTTTTGCCCATTTTACTTCATGCATCAGTAAACTATGCCTCCTCCCAAAAATCCCTATCTTACAACTATCATTACTCTAAAATATATCAGAAATATATGCAACAAACAACATGCTGTTTTGTAGAGTAGAACTCCAAGGAGAACCAATTTCACTGTAGAGGTAAATCTTCCTCTCAAATTTAATTTTGATGCTATGACTACTAGCTTAGGGATTAGCAAATGCGGTAGACAAGGGGGGATTGGGATTTAGGATAAGAATGATGACAAAGAAACTTATTGCACTCTCCAGAGTATAAATAGCAGCCATAATACAAGCACCATATACATTGGCAATTAGAGTTCCATATGAAATCCATTTAAACAACCTTGCCCTTCCTAATCCACGTCCACCGACCCGTGCCAAGAACCATCTAATCCATACACCTCCAAGTCCAACCATGCAAGCAAACCATAACTTAGCAGCATTGCCTCCATGCTTGAACTTAGCCTTTACTAATGGACCACTGACACCCTCATAATATTTGCAGCATCACCAAGAACATTACCGTAACTGCCATCTAACAGCGGCTACTATCTTTCTGTTTTATTTTTTATCCATTGTTATAAGATTTGATTTTTTTTTTATATCCATGGGATTCCTTGATCTATCATGTAACTGTAACATCGGATAAAGAAAGACATGGCACATACGGTCCACTTTTCTCAATATTTATGCCTACATATTTTTTTAACTTAATTTACAATTTAAATATTAAATATTAAGAAAATTAAATATTATAATCATTAAATATTACATGAATTAGTAAAATTGGAATTGTTAAGATATATTCATGGGACTGAAATCATTAAAATTACAATCTATAAATAAAGTTAAGAACCATTAAGAATGGAGGAAAAATATAGAATTAGGAATCATTAAAGAATTGATTAAATATAAATATATTAGGGTGATAAAAATAATAATGAAAAACTTGATTTTATGAGCAAGGGAAAGACGCAGTGAGTAATGGATTTTACCATGTACACTTGGATGCCGTCAAAATAAAGAAATAAAAACATTTTAAATAAAAATAATATTGATTAAAAGGTGGATGTAAAATGTGGTCTATTTGGTGAGTCGATTTCATACGTACAAATAACAGCTCTTTAGAAGGGATGGTCATACTATTTCCAGATCTTACTTCTGAATCAACAAAAAGTCTCCTATTTTCACATTACTCTTTGCTGGTCATAGTATTAAACTTTGAGCTCTAGCAGAGTCCCAAAAAAGAAGGTTAATATATATGTTCAGTTCATTTTTTAAAAAAAAGAAAAGAAGAGATAATTCTAATTGACTGAATCATACATGATATCTTTTTAATAATACTAATTGAATAAATGATATATTTTATATATAAAAAAAAGATATGTTGCAAATGTTAACATGAATAAGATATTTTTTTTAAAGAAAAAACTTCAATCAATGTTTTTTAATAATCCTACTTATTAGGGATATAGATAGAAATATAGATAGATATTATATATTATAGGTATAATATAGACTGATATGATATGATACAATAATGTAGTAGCAGTAATAGTAATAATAATTCTAATTGCATAACTTACATATGATATTTTTCAGTGATTCTATATGAATAAATGATATTTTACAACCAAAAAGATATTTTACAACTGCTATCTTGAAAAAGATATATATTTTTTAAAAATGATAATTCCAATTATGACTCATAACTTTTTAATAATCATAATTATAGGGACATAGATAGATATAAAGTGAAATATATATGATTAGATAACGTATAATATAATATAATATCTTTGCCTTTAATTGTCGTGATAATAATTGCTTTATTTAAACTACAAAGTATATTTCTTTGATCAATAATAATAAAAAGTATCTTTTCAGCGCAATCAAATTAAAAAACACTATCAATTAAGAAAGATAGCCTATGAGATAATATTTTATTATGTATTATATGTCATAAATTATAGATTTCAGATATCAATATAGATCTTAATTATTTGATAGACACATAATAGCCGGTCATTATTTTACCTATTTATATTCGATTAATAGAAATAGTATATGGTGTGGTCAAGTGTGTCTCATGAGCATTTTCTTCACTATTAAGCATTATTAGTTACTACCAATATGCAGTCATTGTGAACATCCTATATAATATTCCTTTTGTGATACATTTTTCAGAAAATATGGACAATGGCAGTTATTTTGAAAACATCCGACAAAAATATGCAAGAACTTATCGCAAGAATATTCTAAGAAACAAAAGAGGTTCACATCGTTTGGGAGAAACAGGTACATAGAAACTTTCGATTTTTTTTCATACCTTTGTCAAAGGTGTTCTTCTTTATGTCCTTTCATAAAAATACTTTGTTGACGTGCTGAAAGTGTTTCTTTTAAATATAAAAAAATCAAGTAGGGAACATTTATCTCCATGACAATGAGAATACTCCATCTTCACATTTGTTCTTTACTGTAGGTACATTACTTCTTCCATCTCTCTTTTGTATTTGTTTATAACGTGAAAAAGATTTCTTGCGTTGTACTCACAAGTAATAACATGAAAAAGATATTGCAATAGTTTATTTGCATTACTCCTTCCAATAACTTGCAAGTAGTAACGTGAAAAATACTTTTTTTTAAAAAAAAGATAACCTCAATTACGACTTATACATTATTTTTTTATAATCTTAGTTATAGGGATATAGATAGATATAAAAAGAATATATATATATATATATATATAGATAGATATCATAGATTATAGTTATATGTATAGATGATGATGATGATGATAATAATAATAATAATATATCCTTGAATAATAATTTCTTTAATTTATATATATATATATATCCAAGCATGATAAGATATTGCTATCTAATAATTAATTGCTATATCACAATTAATTCTGGGGTGATTGCACAAATAAGTGTTTTCATGAAAAGGATTTTTTTTTTAAAGGAAAGAAGAGATAATTCAAATCTCATGACTCATACGTGATTTTTTTTAATAATCCTAATTGAATAAATGATATGTTTATAACCAATAGAAAAAATATTTTGCATTTGTTATCATGAAAAAGATCTATTTTTTTTAAATAATTCTAATTATGACTCATGCATGGTATTTTTTACAATAATCATAATAATAGGGATATAGATAGTTATAGATAGAAATATATATAGATATTATATGTATCTTATAATATAATATAATATAATATAATAATAACAATATATTTTTCCTTAATTTTTTGTGATAATAATTTATTTATTTAGTCTACAAAGTATATTTCTTTGTTCAATAATAATAAAAAGTATATTTTTTGCACAATCAATTTAAAAAAATACTATCAATTAAAAAACATAGTCTATGAGACAATATTTTATTATATGTTACATATTATATATTATAAATTTTAGGTTTCATGTATCAATATGCATCCTAATTATTTATTTGACAGATGCATTATAGTCAATCATTGTTTTACCTATTTATATTTGATTAATAGATATAGTATATGGTGTAACCAAGTGCGTCTCATGAGCATTTTCTTTTACTCTATTAAATATTATTAGTTTCTACCAATATATGGTTATTGTGAACATCCTATATAATATTCATTTTGTGATAATTTTTTCAGAAAATATGGACAATGGCAATTATTTTGAAAACATCCGACAAAAGCAAGCACGAACTTATCACAAGAATATTCTAAGGAGTAAAAAAGGTTCACATTATTCTAGTGGAACAGGTATATAGTAACTTTTAATATTTTTATACCTTTGTCAAGGGTGTTCTTCTTTATGTTTTACGTAAATTCATAAAAATATATACTTTATTGACATGCTGCAATTGTTCTTTTTTTAAAAAATTAATTGGGGAACTATTATACCCACCATAATGAGAATAGTCCACTGCCACATTTGTTCTTTATTGCATTGCATTTATTCATGTATTAACTATTTATGATACTCTCTCTTTACTTATGGTATATTTGTAAACTTTTTTTGCAGCATCTAGCTCTTCAAACAATAGCAATAATGAAGGTATGTTTATCCAATTTCGATCACCTTTTCAAGTTTTTTCCCTTGCCAAATCATTCTATTCATTTTTTCTAATTTTTAAAATTATTAATTGTTTTTCAAATATATTTAACCTAATATTGAGAATGAGATAAAGTAGTTTTGTTATTCTATATTTTCTTAGTGACCAATCATACTAATAATCCTTCAAAAAAAATCATATTGATAATTTTAATAATTATAAAATAAAAGGAATACTATGTTGGCAAGTGAACATGAAAATCTACATACTATGTCCATATTACAAGGTACACAAGCAATGTCACTCTTTTTTACTCTAGATATTAGAGATAACTCCAAAAATATGGTATTATCTATTAATACATTTGATGAACCTATGTGTTTTTATAAATAGTTTATTTATTATGCTTTTGATGTCACTAGAATAACAATAATTGATATTTATTATGCTTTTGATGTCACTAGAATAACAATAATTGATATGTAGGTCAAACAAGTTTGGCACCAAAATTGACACATTCCATGCAAATGGCATCATCAAATTCAAGAACTCCATTATCGGATTTAACAAATGGTATTTATTTTGAATTTTAATTTAGCTTAAATTATTCTTATGTATTCCACAAAACCTTTGTTTTAATTAACTAGCCCAAATAATTATCTATACTGACAAAAATATCATTTTACAAATGTCCATGGCAGTTGCAAGTACTTCAACGAGACCAAACTTTGACTCAGCTTTAGGTTTGATGAGCTTTGGAAAGCACAAAATCCAAAAAAGATCTATTATTGAATCTATTGTATTACATGTCACATTTGAAGTAAGGACAAAATTTTTTTATTTTATATGCCTTCCATTCCAATAGCATATTGAAAAGTAATGAACGCTATGTACTGTTTTGAAGTCTAATTTATTATTTGTTTCCACTATGACATGAATAAATGATACTCCATCCAACCCATCCATTGGTGAAAACACGACAGAGTTGTCATTTGATAATCCCCTATTTCAACAATCTGAGAATGAAGGTAAGTTCAAATAATATCTATAATCTTTATACTCTGTCAAATAATTATATTGGTTGTATTAACTGTAAAAATTTTCTTTTTTGGCAGAATATTTGGATTTTGGAGACTTTTCATTACAATGTGAATTTTGTTATGCTTCTATATGGTATAAAGAAAGATCAGAAAAACATAAAAGCTCTATAGATCCATATTTTTCCATTTGTTGTATGAAAGGAAAGATTGAACTCCCACTATTGAAAAGACCCCCTGATTTACTATTTAAATTGCTAAATGGCATCGATGAGAGAAGTGGTCATTTTTTTGAAAATATTAGACAGTACAATAGCATGTTTTCATTCACTTCTATTGGAGGAAAAGTTGAAACCTCTTTGAACAATGGCCGATCACCTCCATAATTTATTTTACATGGGCAGAATTTTCATAAAATAGGCTCTTTACTTCCAGTTGAAGGTCGTCTGCCGAAATTCTCTCAACTTTATATATATGATACTCAGAATAAGATATCAAACAGAATGACTCATTTCAGGTACAAATTCATTTATACTTACGGTTAATTATTTCTTTAACTACTAACTCTTCTTCAAATTAAATTCATACAATATATCTGCTACAAAGCTTTCTAACACAAATTGTCATTTGTTTTTAGTAATAGGCGACAAAATTCAAATTTGGACTTGATATTAATAGAGCATTTGAAGGACATGATTGATCAAAATAATGTTTTGACACAAACTTTTAGAAGGGTCAGAGACTTTATAAGTCAAGAGTCGTCTACTAATATTTGTTTGAGGTTGTTTTGGAGTAGATCTTGAGATGCAAGAAATTATAATATTCCATCTGCTGATGAAGTTGCTGCTCTAATAGTTAGGGATTTTGATGCTTCTGATCAAGGGAGAGATGTCATTGTAAAAAAAAATGTTGGTTATTTACAAAGAATTCACAAGACTCACACTGCTTTCATCCCTCTTCAGTACCCATTGCTATTTCCATTTGGAGAAGACGGATACCAAGAAGACATACCTATAAGGGATTCTATCATGAACAACAGGAGTCTCAAGAGAGTTAGAGTAACGTTGAGGGAGTTTATTGCATTTAGGATACAAGAGAGACAATTGGAGTATGGAAACATCTTATGCTCCAGAAGATTGTTCCAACAATTCTTGGTTGACGCCTACACGATGATTGAAGCTTAGAGAATCCAATGGGTCAGATTAAATCAAAATATGATCAAGTCTGACATTTTGAGTGGCTTAAAGGAAGTTGTCACAAGAGGTGAAATAGATCCTGCAAGCTCAGGAATGCGTATAATTCTACCATCCTCTTTTACTAGTGTAATGAGATATATGTTTAATAACTGTCAGGATGCAATGGCTGTTTGTAAAAGGTTTGGGTATCCTGATTCATTTATCACAGTTTCCTGCAATCCTCAATGGCCAGAAATAGCAAGATTTGTCAGTGAAAGGAATATTAGAGCAGAAGACAGGCCTGATATTGCATGCAGAGTCTTCCAAATGAAGTTAGATCAAATATTAATTGACTTCAAAAAGGAATGTATCTTTGGGAAAGTTATAGCTGGTAATATTATTGTCCATTATTTGTAAGTGATTTTAAGTTTTTAAAGTATTATATTTATCAATATATTTTATATTTTTAAAGGCATGTTGAATTTTTGTTATGTTCAAATATGTATACAATTGAATTTCAAAAGAGAGGGTTGCCTCATGCGCACATTCTATTATGGTTACACTCGAATGATAAGCTACATACACCTGATTCTATTGATCATGTGATATCTGCTGAGCTACCGGACAAGGGAAAATATCCTCGACTATTTGAGGCTGTTACAAAATTTATGATTCATGGTCCTTGTGGCATGGCTGATCCAAACTCACCATGTATGAATAATGGAAAATGCTCAAAATTCTTTCCAAAGAAGTTTGTAGAAAGCACAACATTTGATGAAGATGGTTATCCTATATACAAAAGAAGAAATATAGGAGTAACCACTGTAAGAAAGCATATTGACTTGGACAATGGATTTGTTGTTCCCTATAACCCAAAACTATTGATGAAGTATCAAGCTCATATAAACATTGAATATTATAACAAGTCAAATTCAATCAAGTATCTTTTCAAATATGTTAATAAAGGCCCAGATAGAGTTACTGTTGAAATTACACAACCAACAGGTAATCCTGTTAATGGAGGGGTGGTAGATGAGATAAAAAACTACTATGATTGTCGCTATCTTTCTGCATGTGAAGCTGTTTGGAGAATTCTCGCATTTGACATACATCATAGGTGGCCTCCTATTCAAAGATTAAGCTTTCATCTTCCAAATCAGCAGTTGGTTGCTTTTAGAGACAACGACCGAATTGATGATGTAGTTCAAAAGAATAAGGAAAAAAAGACAATGTTTGAGGCTTGGATGGTTTCAAACATTTCTTACCCAGAAGGAAGAGATTTAACTTATGCTGATTTTCCAAGCCGTTTCGTCTACAACAAAGCAAAGCAAGAATGGTTTCCTAGGAAGTAGGGGCATTCAATAGGCAGGCTTCAATACATACCTCCTGGAACTGGTGAGTTGTACTACTTGAGGTTGCTATTAACTGTTCAGAGAGGATGTACGAGTTACCAAAGTTTAAGGAAAATGGGTAATTTTGTACACCAATCTTTTGAAGAGGCATGTCATGCATTGGGATTATTAGCGGATGGCAATGAATTTATTGAAGGTATGATAATTCTTTTACTATTTTTATTGGTTATTTTTTACTTTCAATTTGTTTTTCTTTTTTGGTCCTCATAGTTATTTTTGGTCGTTTCTCATACATTTCTTAAACAATAAATTTATTGAAGGTATAAAAGAAGCTGCAGAGTTAGCGTCTGGAAATCAACTAAGAAAGCTTTTTGTTACATTATTAGTGACAAACACAATGGGCAGACCGCAATTTGTATGGGAGCATGTTTGGGAACTTTTAGCGGATGGAATCCTACATGATCAGAGAAGAATATTAAGGAATCAAGGTATGATATAAATTATCATTTAATTTTTTTCAGCTATTTTAATATTATACTTCCAAATTCTAATGACAAACATTACATTTTTTTAATAATAAGTTGAGAGCTTCATATTGTCATTAAAAAAGACCTTTTGCTTTTGGTAGATCTTTCTATTCCAAGTTCAAAGTTGAAGAATTTATGTTTGATTGAAATTGAAAAGTTACTTAATTCAAATGGAAGGCCTTTGAAAGACTTCCGATCCATGCCATACCCAGATGATTCTCTACTCAATCAATTTCAAAATCATCTCTTAGTTGAAGAGCTAAATTATGATAGAGAGCAATTGTCTATTGATCTTAAAGGCTACTTATCTTCAATGAATGAAGATCAAAGAATAATTTATGATAGTATAATGGACTCGATAATCAGTGAGAAAGGAGGTTTTTATTTTGTATACAGTTATGGAGGAACCGGAAAAACATTCATTTGGAAAACATTATCGGCTGCTGTTAGATCCAGTGGTAAAATTGTTTTGAATGTTGCATCCAGTGGGATTACTTCATTGCTTTTACCTGGTAGAAGGATAGCTCATTCTAGATTTTCAATTCCATTGACACTTACTGAGTTGTCAACGTGTAATGTCAAGCAAGGAAGTCCTAAAGCAGAACTGCTTCAACAAGCAAGTCTTATTATATGGGATGAAGCATGCATGGTAAATAGATTTGCTTTTGAAGCTTTGGATCGTACAATGAGAGATATTTTGAGGTTCACAAATAATAAGTCTAAAGATGATCCATTTGGTGGAGAAGCTGTTGTCCATGGAGGAGACTTTCGCCAGATACTTCCAATTATTCCACGAGCTTCACGAGAAGAAATTGTAAATGCCACCATAAACTCATCAAATTTGTGGCTGCATTGCAAGGTTCTTGAGCTGACAAAGAATATGAGGTTACAAGCAACAAGTTCTTCCTTTGTAGATCTAGAATTGAGATTGTTTGCTGATTGGATAGTTCAAATTGGAGATGGAAAGCTAGGAATTGACCATGACGGAATTGCAGAAGTTGAAATTTCGATAGAATTTTTAATTTTAGAATCACCTTCACCTCTAAGGAGTGTTGTAGATTTTCACTTATCCTAATTTATTGGATAATTTGAAAAACTATGCCTTTTTTGAAGATAGAGCACTGCTAGCACCTACTCTTGAAGTAGTTGAAATGGTTAATGAATTTGTGCTTTCTCAAATTCCTGGTGAGGAAAAAGAGTATCTGAGCTCTAATTCATATTGCATAGCTGATGAAGATGTCGGCATTGAAGATGATTGGATAACTACCTAGTTTTTAAATGAAATAAAGTGTTCTGACATTCAAAATCATAAATTAGTTTTGAAAAAGGGAGTGCCAATTATGTTGCTAAGGAACATTGATCAATCTTCCGGATTATGTAATGGAACAAAGCTGATTGTTGAAGAATTAGGAAACAACATTATTGGAGCAATTGTTGTGACTGGCAATAAAGTTGGAGAAAATGTTTACATACCTCGGATGAATTTAATACCTTCTAATCCAGGCACGCCTTTCAAGTTTCAAAGAAGACAATTCCCAGTTATTCTTTGCTTTGCTATGACCATTAATAAAAGCCAAGGTCAATCTTTGTCATTTGTTGGATTGTTTTTACCCAAACCTATCTTCACTCATGGGCAACTTTACGTGACTATCTCTAGGGTAAAATCGAGGAGTGGTTTGAAAATATTGATATTAGATGATAATGGGAGACCTTGCAACATAACTAAAAATGTTGTTTATCTAGAGGTGTTTCAAAAAATTTGAATTTCAGGTTTGGATCTACGTTTTATAATCTTTATTTATTTTATTAAACAAAATATTCAATGCATTTGTGATGAAGTCTTTATATTATTTTACTAATATATATTTTTTATTATATTATGCAGGATGACATATGAAGATCAAAACATGAAAAAACATTTCTATGTAATTGATATTTTGTAATGACTTCCTTTTTTCTCTGCAATAGTCATGTGGAATATTTACTTTTAATCATAACATTATTGTTCATTATCTACTTTTATTGTTTATTAATTTACAAAAAATGCTATCAAATTATTTGTTTTGTACTCAATTTTAAATTTTTTTTTCATATCACCTCGTGCATCGCACGGGTCAAAACACTAGTATCAGAAAGAATTTGATTTATTTTAAAAATTAAAGACTAAAATGATTGGTGTGTATAATAAAAATTATGGTTTAAAATGATGATTATCTCCATAAAATGAGAGATTCTTACCCGCTCCCAGACCAAAACTAACTTTTGCTCTAAACCATTCAACTTTTGCCACGTAAACATGGTGGGCCAACCCTGTTTCTTAAAATTTTTGTTTTCAAAATTGTTGAAAGATCTAACCATAGTTAAGTTAAAGGAGTTGCCAATTGTTTTGCAGCTCTTACTCTTAATTTCAAACACTTTTTTTTCCCTCTCCGCCTGTCTTTCGTAGGTTCAAATTCTTCAGTCAAAAGTCACAAGTTTTAGCTCACAACAGTGTTGATAAGGAAGGAAAATTCTCAAAGCTTGGGCATTACAGGTTTTCATTCATATTTTTTCTTCTTTTGGCTTTTTCTTGTACTGTTTAGTCACAATGATGTTGACAAGTCTTTTTTTTTTTTTGTGGTTACTAATGTTGACCATTCTAAATACATTGTCACGGTGTTAATCCAATGGTAGCTGGTTTCTTTTTTTTTGTGCGAATTTCTTGTTTTTATTAGTAAACTAGAACCGCTTTAATTTAGTTTTTATATTCATATAGTCAAACACCAAAAAAGTTAATAAATTAAAATTAAATTACTAGGCTTATTTTACATTAAAAAATTAATAAATTAAAATTAAAATTACTAGGCTTATTTTACATTAGATTTTATCTTTATTTAGTCAAAATAGAAAAAAATATATCTTTACTAAGCAAAAGAATATACCTGCCATTGTCATGACATATATTCCAAAGAGATGGTCCAATGAAGCAAGGAAAAGGGTTCATGATTATAATTGCAATGTTACGCATAAAGATGTAAATGAGGCTAAAACGGTCTTTCGAAATCATGCAATGAGATATGCTTATGATCTCATACACATGAGCCAAGGAAAAGAGGAGACAAGAAAACTTATGTGGGAAATTTTAGATAATAGTCATGAAGTACTTGAAAAGCTAATGAAAGATATATCTTTAGATGCTAATTGTGTTTTTGAGAAAGATAGTATCAAAGAGATTAATTCTGGAAATGATGGGCCACCCATTTTGGACCCTCCCATTGCGAAGACAAAAGGAGCTCCCAACTAGAAAAAAAGGACACTTTGAAAGAAGAAAAAGAAAAAAGCACCAGAGAGAGGAAAAGAAAAGACTATCACTAGTAAGTAAATTTAGCAATATATTTGTGCAAATATTTTTCAATGTATTATATTTTATATAATCATTATTTGTTATTGTAATGCCCCAATTTTTACTGTAATTTTTACTGTCATTAGAGTGCAAATTCTGCATGTAGGTAATTATTACATAAGATTGGTGAACAATCCTCAATAAGGAATATAACATTAGAAGAGAGGTTAGGGCGATTAAATGCGAAGTCGCGAATCTCGAATTTACACGTGCGTATAAAATGACCAAAATGCCCCAAGTTATTTTGCTTCGAGAAAATGAGGATCGTGGGCCCACCTATTCTCAAGGGGATGTTTTGATGATAATAAGGGATTGTTTGTGTTATGTGTGTTAATAGAGCGAAGGATCTCGATTTTGAGTTCAAGCCTTGAAAATGACAACGCCCCACTGGCTATTTTAACTTTCGATGTGCGTGCCAGTAGGCCCGAACCTCACTAAAATGTTTTAAAATTTGTTTTTAAGCCATGATTAACCATTGGTTAAGCTCGGGTAGCCTCGGGCGATTTTTAAGTGAAAATGCGATTTTGCCCTTTGTTTTTGGGCGAGTTTGCGAATTTAGGGATTTTGATTAAAGTATCTGAAACCTAAGCAATATTAGGCTCAAATTAAAGCTTATTAAATTCTAAATATTAATCTAGAGTCAAAATTATGTATTTAGATTAATTAGAACCCAAAATTGCTCAAAAACACCCAAATTGCTTACTAATTCACTTAAGCCCTTAACCGTAAATTCTCTAAATTACATGAATACTTTGCCTACACCTAAATAATGCATGGAACACATAAATTTCACTTCTTTGGGTTGTAATGGACGAAATTATTGATGCCATTATGCAGCTGAATTATTGCCAAAAGTTGCACTAAAACAAAATGCCAAAATGTCACCAAGAGACATAATTCCTTAATTTCATACATCTTTGTCTAAAATGATTTTTCCTCCCTTATTTCTCCTACAAAATTCCGCCAACTACCTCCTCATTTTGGCCAATTAGAAGCCTCAAAATCTTCTATAAATAGGCTTGCTTGAGTGGTCTTTGAATGCTTTGTTCATAACTAGTTTTTAGGAGCACCAAAAACTTTCTTTCTTCCTCCTCTTTGGCTAAATTCTTTCTTCAATTTTTCAAAGAGATTTTGTTTCATTTCACTTCAAGAAATCAAGTTCTCTTCCTCTTCTTCAACTCAGATTAGGTAGGGAGTAGTTTCTAAATTTATTTCTATGCTTTGAGGAGTTGTGTTTTTAGCTCAAAATGATGAAATTATGAACTTACCTTAGCTTTTCATTTCGATTTTCCTCTTCATTTTCTTTAACCAATTCGCCCATATGGCCTAGGTGGAACTAAGATGATGGCTTGATGATGAGGACCTTGAGGGTGGGTTGTAAATCCATCACAAGTTAGGCCTCTAAAGCTTGAAAATTCCACTTGATGCAAAACTTTAAAGAATAATGCTTTATGATGCTAAAACAAAGATTTTTAGTTTAGAACTTGAAAGATGTATTTTCCAAGCTTGTATTTCATGTTTATGTTTCAAGTCATCACTTAATCTTTCAAGATAATAAAGAGGTTGCATCTCATATTTAATTTATGCTCTCACTTTATTTTATAATGGCTAAAAGAATCAACGCATGACATGTTTATTTTATGTCATCACCTAAAGATCCTAGAGGTCAAAGACTTGGCCATGTATCACAAGCAAAGAAATATGATTATTGGAGTTAAAGAATTTATTCTTTAAAAAGTCTTGAGATTGGAGCTTAAAAAGATGTAATAATAATTCTCTTCTCCCTTCACCGGTCCTATACGGATTACCGCCGCTCCGGTTTCTTGCATCATGTTTATATTTCAAGTTCTTCCATCATGTTAATATTCTCTTCTCCCTCTGTAGTCTGTGCGGATTACACGCCGCTCGATTTCTTGCATCATGTTTATATTTCAAGTTCTTCCATCATGTTAAATTTTCAAGTCATCACCTTAAATCTTAAAGATAAAGAAATGGAATTGCATATCATGTTTATAATTCCAAGCTATCACCTTATAAAGATAAGATTAAAATAAGGTTGCATATCATGTTTATAATTCTAAGATGTCACCTAAATCTCTAAAGCTCAAGACTTACTCCTTTTATCTTAAGTGAGAATTTTAATTGTGAAGATCCTCCCAAGTTTGACAAAAGAACTAGTTTCTAAATGAGTTTTAAGACTTTGCAAGGATTTTATGGGGAACTAGTATTTTATATGCACTTAAAATATGATTTTATGTAATTGCATGAGGTTCATGATTCGGCCACTGATCTGAGTTTAGTATCAATGTATGATAATGATTTGATATGTTTGAAGTTGTGATAATTATGGTTTATTGTTAAGAGAATGATTCACTGCATGTTAGAGATAAAACTAGCTCCCTAGAACAACCGAAGAGCTAGAATTTACCTAGTTTTTGACCCCTTTAAGTTTAGCCAATGCCAAATCTATTTTAGTATGTTATAATTCTGTCTAGGATTAGTTAGCCACGAAAAATTTGGTATTAATTAGACTAGGATTGATCCCAAACACTAAAAATGAACTTAGCAACTAGAAAACCGTAAAAACAAGATTTCTAGAACTCTAGGGAATGAAATTTATGCATTCTATCCAGAATCTTTAGCAACGATAAGAACCAGGTTTTATCATGTTTAAATAAAGGATAATGATTCATAATTGGTTTAGTAACTAATTTCAGCATCATAGGGAAAGCTAGTAAAAAGAAAGGATTTAAAACATAACTTCTAGCATACCGTAAAACCTTAGGAACAACTTACTACCTATGCTACCCCATTTGATTTAATAGTGTTCTTAAGGCCTATAAATAATCGTAAGGATGGTAATAAATCCCTTAGGTGCATAACTAATTAGTTCTATAATTGAATGATTTCCTGGCTTGCATGTTATAGTTCTTTATTGCAAATAATGAGAACGCTTATGCATGAAATATTCTTTATTATGTAAAATTTATCTTTGTTACTAGAAGAAAGTGTATCATTGTAAAAGTGTAATTTGGAAAGGTTTTGGCTAAGGAAAGACTTGGTATTTAAGCGTGTCCATTGTGACCCACCTCTCTTTCTTGGGAATCTCCCAGATGCATGATTATAGTTGATATATATTATTCTAGCTTAAGACTATAAATGAGAAAATGCTATGATGTTTATGAATTGTATTGTGATATAACATGCAAAGATTTAGTGGTGACTTAAACTTATAAGAAAATGATCCTTTGGAACTATCAGACTATAGGTGGTGAAAAGGTGATTTTAGCCCCCTAACCCGTTCTCTCAAAAGGGTAGAGTCAGGACTTTGGCTTATAAAAAAGGATAAGTATATGCTAGTGATGACTAGTAAAGTATGAGCTCATAACCTAAATTACTCCCAAAGGGGTGGAGTATAGGGTGGCCCAAGGAAAATAATGATGATGATAAGATTTTAAGTCACCTAAGGCACTAAAGAAATGAAATATGTGCATTGTGTCCATGTGTAGCTAATATTATATAACGTTTTTTTATGCATGTTATTTTGATAATGATGATGAGGAATATGATGTAATGATAAAGGAAAAGTTCATTGTAAATATGACATGTCAAGATTATGATGCATTATAAGACGCATGATTAAAAATTGATGAACCTCGGTTAAGTATTTGTCCGAACTTAAAATGAATCTTTGCATGCTCACTATTTTAGAATAATCCAGAGGTTCCTGGGGACTTTGATGATGTCAGCTTTGTGAAGGAGGTACCCTCTTGAGAATTCTTTAGCAAGATTCTCACTCCCTTTTCTTTATTTCCGTCATTATCTCGATTCAAATGGCGACATTCGTTACTGTTAGTTGATACCCCTACTTAGAATTCCACTATGATCCGGTGCATAACGCTCGTATCATTTTGAAGGAAGGTCTTGTGATTAGTGTTTTTATTTATATAGGTCGTCCATTTGCACATCCTGTCCCTAGTTATCGATTTTCTCCTACTTCTCCATATGGCGATGAAATGGTTTTTGAACATGCACGTCCACTTGATGAAAGGATGTTACGTTCTTATCCCGCTTCATCTGTCCATGGATTTCAGTATATTCCCGAGATGAGATATTACGGCGATCCTTGAGGACACTCCTACTCATGTATGTGCAGAGCTCTGCTCCTACTCCCTTGCGTGTAAGAGAGGGTAGTGAGGAAGCAGTTGTTCGTAGGAGTTAGCAAGAAGGCCGTCCATCGACCCGACTGGTGCATCTCGTGTGTCCCCTCCGAGGGAGCTCATCGATGGATTTATTCCCCAATTTCCAGGACAGTGGCCATAGAAGGTTCTTAGTAGATTTATGTGTGTTCATGCACCCTAGTTTTAGGATAACATTTCCGGCTTATGGAGTTATCTAGTTTAGGGGCATGTATTTCCTTATGTATATTTTCTTTTATGGGTTTGCATAAGACAATGATGTATGATCATAACCCACCCTTTGTGTGAGGTTATTGTATGTAAATATATGTTATAATGTGCTTATGGATGTTATATGATGGAGCCAAAGTGATATGATGTGATATATTCTTAAACGTCTTATTATACTCCAAAACACTTTCGTTCACATTGTACTCGACTCACGTTTTCAATTATGTTTTTAAAAAAGTGGCTCGTAATTTCACTAAGTATTTTCAAATTATGAAGAAAGAACCAAAGCAAGAAGTAAAGTCTAGTCATTAATCAGATTCAACCTAGGCGTATTTGGTTAATTACTAGGGTGTTACAGTTATAGGGGCAGCAAAGCAATCTAATTTATCTGAAGAAAGTCAAAGAGTTAATTTGGAGGAGGTCAACCCATCAATAACATCTCAACCAATTGTTTCACAACCTTACTTTGGCTGTCCAACTCAACTTAGTGGCATGAATTTTTATTAGGTAATTTTGGCTACACATCTTGACATATAAATTTTTCAAAATGTGTCATATAATCTATAGATAACACTCTTTCACTTTTTTCATAAAGGTCTATCCAACTAACATGTACATGCCTTCTTGTGCTCAAACTTTGGGTACTAGTGTAACCAAAAACTTTAGGTACTAGTTTTATATTTAGTTATTCTCATTTTTTTCAATTATCAGTTATGTCAAGACAGAAGCATTTCTATTTAAATATCTCCTTGAAGTGAAATTGTTTGGAATGATTATTGAGACAATAGAAAAAATGTTTTAAACTTCTAGTATTGTTCAATTTGATTCCCAAATGGATAAGCTTCAGTATGCTTTGTAATGGTATCAAAGCTGGAGTTACAAATTTGTGGTCTTATAGGATCTTCATTTGAAACAATTATGCGCATGTTGTAATAAACAAGTTTATTTTCATGCTTGAGTTACCGGGTGGCTTTGACATTTTTTATTTTCTTAAGCTGTGTAATAAACAATACACAAACCTCTCTGATCACGAGTTTCACAAATTGACATACACAAACCAATCTTGGTCTTCACCTATACAGATACAGCCCCCATGATCTGTGAACAAACACAAGCTAATCAATATTCCTAACAATCAATACCCTGTTACTAGTCAAAATAACCAACAAATCGAGTCATTCACAGCCAAATACAATCCAAAAATCATAAACAGCCAATTTCAACTCACAAAAATACCAATTACAGATCACAACCAAAAACAAATTTAGAAAATTTTTCTTTAAAACAAAAAAGAGAAGTAGAAACTCTAAAAAAAAAAATTAGAAGCAGAAGGTGCTTCCTACCGTTGTTGCCGCCGACAGGCTCGGTTGTGATACCCAGTGTATACGTGGTAGCGGATAAATTCCGTACTGCCCCAGGATCCCCTGGGACTCACCTGCCGGGAAGGCCCTGAGATGCATGGAGGACCCTTAATGTAGCAGAGATGGTGAACTGTCACCGCTACAACGGTCACAGTTGGTGGCAGTGACGGTTTCAGCGTTCTGGAGACTGCTATAGCGATTCAGGACCACTATGGCGGTCATGTGTGGGTGCAACGTGCTTTTGGTCTTTTGGGGCCCGCTATAGCAATCATAAGTGAAGCAACCAGGGGAGCTTTTGGGGGCAAACCGCTATAGCGGTGTCAGAAGCCCAGAAACAGTGTAAAACGCAACGTTTCACCTAAGTGAGACCTCCAACCCCTTTATATACCCCAAACTTGGATTTCACCCCCAAAATCTGAACCCTCCACCTCCAAGGAGCTCTCCCACCCTTTCTTTCCTAATCTATCATCAATCATTCTCCTCCTAAGATCAAAGGTAAGTGATTGTTGTTGGTTTATGTTAGTTTTCCTTATGTTCTTCTTTCCCCATGTCATGGTTTGTTGTCTTTCTCCATTATTGTCAAGTGAGGGTGCTCCCTCAATGTTGTTAGAGTTAGATTAGAGTTGTTTGGAGATTAGTGGAGACGAATCTTGAGTCAATGATGCTCTATGGCAGTTGTTGGTGTCATTCCATGCTTCAGAAGTCAAGTTGGTGGTGCCACATATTCCTGGCTCCATACTGTGAGTGGTTTCAAACTCATGACTTTATTTTAACCATTATGATTATGTTTGATGCATGATATTTGTGAAATATGAGATTTGAAATAAGCAAAAGTAGAGAATATGATTTTTCATGATTACGCTAAGCTAGAAAAACTATGATTTATGATGATAGCATGAAAGAAAAAGTTTTACAAAACCATGGGATCATGATTGCTGTGTTGTGCATATGGAAAATGTTTTATGTGCTAATGAAATGATTGTTGGAAGAATATATGATTTTATCTAGTTGCTTTTTATTCAAATGTGTTTTATGAGTTTATGAACTCATTATATTTTCAAGATTTAGATTTCAAGCTATGTTTTGGATATTCAGCTAAGATAATTATATATATATATGTGTGTGTGTGTGTGTGTGTGTATTAGAGAAATGTGAACAAGAGTATGACCCAGCTTTACGGATAAATATGTTAATGATTTCTGAGTTTTGTGATTATGAACCCCAATGCTTTGAACTATGATTTTAGATTATCAAGTATATGGAAAGTTATAATAGTTTAAGATTTGAATTTAGAACTTCAGATTTAAGGTACCAAGAGGTACAGAATTCAGTATGATTCTTAGCAACTGTCAGATACATGTTCTGTGGGTTTGAAATCGGGTTGCCTACAAACGGGTGATCCCTTGGGCACGATTTTCATAGCCACAGTTATGCTAAAGTCAGATTGTTAGAGTTATGTGAATCCAGAACTCCCAGTGTACTAAGAGTTTAGGGGCTCTGTTCGCCAGGGATAGAGTACCCATTTTTCAGCTATGGATTTTGTCAAACTAGTTTAGACAGTAGAGATCAGGAAACAGACAGTTAGTTAACGGTTGTATAAGATCATTAACCTTGATACCAAGTTGTCCATCAGAGGACAATATCGCCCCACAGTAGATACTGATAACGGGACCTAGTTAGGTACCCACAACTCATCCACCAGGGACCATTTGACTTTACAGTTTCAGTTATTATATATGTATTTATTTAACTTAGCAGATACAATTTCCCTTGACTCTGCCGCATTTTAATTAAAATGATTTCAAATTGCTTGTAAGTTTACAATCGTTTGTTCATGAATTTACGAAATGAGAAACAATGTCAAATGATTATGATTATTGCATGCATGGTATTATATGTACATTCCTTGGTTGTCCCATATGGGTGATGGGTGAGAGCTCACTCATTGAGTCTGTTGACTCACCCCTCTCCCTTCATCTCATAGTTGCAGGTGCAGATATCTTTACGTCATCAGTCCAGTAGCCGTAGCTATCCCTCGGTGAGCTTTACATTGCTGTAAGGCTTAGCTTAGGCTTTTGTTAGTTTAGAAGGCTCAAATAGATTTGCAGGCAGGATTCGGGCCACACATGTATTTGAGACATTGTAACTAATTTTAAATTTTATGTATTTTCGCATATATTACTAGAATCTAAGTATAGATCTCAATCACTGATTTAGATTTATATTATGTAACAGATTAGCTAAGTAGTTATAATCCAGTTTTTTCTTTCAAAAGATTGAGCAGGATTTCATATTTATATCATATAATAACACAGTTTGTGATTTCATGATCAACGATTTTGGCCCAGAAGTTCCTAGAGTTTGGATATCACTTCTAGTTTTATGAATTCAAGTATTATGTTTTAATTAGAGAAATTAATATTGATTTAGAAGAAAATCTTATTTGAAGTTACAATAAAGTATGCATTCATAAGGACATGTCACTAGAAGGCTTACATGGGGATAGAATTCCTCACGTGCCAATCACGTCCCCAAGTCGAGTCGTGACATTGGCCTCCACCACGGCTTTTTCCACCGCCGCAGCCTCCCTCCTTTCTCTCGGCCGTAACCTCTTCCATTGTCACTGCCACTGCCACAAAAACCACCTCCCGCCGTGCCACCACCGACAAATCGGCCATCCTTACCACTAGATCGGCTGCGAAATCATTAGTCACCATGAGATCGGCTGTGAAGTCATCATCCACGCCGGTTCCCCTTTCTCCTTCTTCCCCTCGCACGGCACCCCTCCTTCTAGATCTGAACCTTCGTGAGTCACTTTCTTCTTTGGCGCACTTCCTTCTCTCCGTTGCATTGCACTCCCCGCGCCACCATCCTCACAGTCTTGAACCCCCTGCTCAGTCATCATCCATCCCACCATGTTAACAATGCCGTTGCATCGCACTCCCCGCACTACCATCCTCTCCACCCCTCTCTCTCTTGCTCTCTGTCCCTTATTTCCTTTCTCTCTCTCCGCACGAGTTGTCTTGTGCATGTAGGGGTGGGGGTTGGGTAAAATTAGGGGTTAGATCAAAACCAAGTTAAAATATTAGGTTAGACTAATTGTGGTTAGTCCTTTTTTTTTTCAAAATGATTTTAGAAAAAATAATTAGATGAATATACTGTCCCGCACCACTGGCATGGCAAAATATAAGTGGCACCAAGCAAAACCAAAACTTGGTTTTGCTCTGGGAGCAGGTAAGAATCTCTCCCATAAAATATTGGTCCGGACTAACATCAAATAAGCAGCCTTGTTTGTCGACTGTAAACTCTGAACTCCCTCGCCAAAAGCCCGTATTCCAACTGCACCCGACCCTGGCTTCCAATTTTCCATGCTCACATGCCTCCACATCAGGCGAATCACCACCTCCTCAGTCTCCCAGAGACTCACCCTCCCTCCCAGACCCCATTCAACCCTCGCACTCTCACTCCAACACCAACCCCAACCCCCCACAACAACAGATCCCCTCACTAGAGCCCAGCTCAAGTCACTCGTCCTCTCCCACTACTCCCATGGCAAGTTCAACAATCTCCTCCACAACGTCGTCGCTCTCCCCTCCGTCCTCCTCACCGCCTGCACCAACCTCTCGGGCCCGGCCCGGCCTGGTCCACCCCTCGACTCAATCTCCCGCCGCTTCAGCATCGAAGCCATGGCCCGACAGCTCCGCGAGAACCGGTTCGACGTTAGCGCTTCCTGCGTGACCCTAACGCCCCAAAGCAAAAACGGTTCGCCGTTGGCACTTCCCAATTTAAAGCTGAAGGTGTTGATTGAGGCCGTCAGGATGGTTCTAGAAATCGTGTACGACGAGCGGTTCGTTACGTTTTGCTACGGTGGGCGCGTGGGAATGGGAAGGCACACTGCTATTAGGTACCTGAAAAACTCGGTGGAGAATCCGAGTTGGTGGTTCACCGTGAGGTTTCAGCGTCACAAGTTTTGTGGTTCCCATGTGGAGAGGCTGTGCTCTTTTATTGAGCGGAAAGTGAACGACGTCGTTTTGATTGGGTTGGTAAAGAGGTTGTTCGAATGTGACGTCTTGGTGATTGAGTTCGGTGGGGATTGTCTTGGAAGAGGGTTTCCTCAGGAATGCGGGTTGTGTTCGATTTTGATGAATGTGTACTTTGATGGGTTTGATAAAGAGGTTCAAGAGATGAGGCTTAAGGAGAATCGAGAGAGTCGCGAATTGGATCCGAGGATGGTTGGTGATGTTGATGGTGTGTATTACAAGCCAGTGAAGGTGTATGCTGTGAGGTACTTGGATGAGATACTTGTTGTGACTTCAGGGTCGAAGATGATGGCGATGGAGTTGAAGACGAGAGTGGTGAGCAGTTTGGAAGTTGGTTTGGGTTTACTTGTGGATAAATTGAACACGGCAATCCATAGCGCGACTGCAGAGAAGATTGAGTTTCTTGGGATGGAGTTGCAGGCTGTACCGCCTTCGGTTCTGCGCCCGCCTATGACGGAGAAGGCAATCAGGGCAAGGAAGAAGTACCTTAGGCAGAAGGAAGTTAGAGCTCTTGAATTGAAAAATGCTAGGGAGAGGAACAGAAGGAAGTTGGGGTTGAAGATATTTAACCGTGTTTATAAGAAGGTGAAGCGAGGTGATGGGTTCAAATTTGACTTTAGTATTGAGAATGAGGTGCGAGAGGTTTTTAAATCCTGGGCTGATGAAGTGGTGCAAGAATTCTTGGGGAACATTGATGAGTGTCAAGAATGGCATCGTAGACTGTCAGCTGGCGATTTCCTTTCTTTAAGACACATTAGAAATCAGTTACCACCTGAGCTTGTTGATGCGTATGATAAGTTCCAAGAGCAGGTAGATAAATATTTGGATCCTATAAAAGCTAGGAAAGCGATTGAGGAAGAAGAAAGAAGAGCAAGGGAAGAGGAGGAAGAGAAATATGCGAAGGGAACAGTTGAAGATTTGACAAGGTTCTGTATGAAAGTTGATGCACCGATAGTACTCATAAGAAAGGCCGTGAGGTTGGTTGGGTTTACTAATCACATGGGTCGTCCAAGGCCGATTGAATTCCTTGTTGCCCTTGAGGATGCAGATATTATCAAGTGGTATGCTGGCATAGCAAGAAGGTGGCTTGATTTCTTCTGTTGTTGCCACAACTTCAAGATGGTCAAAACTATTGTAACTTATCATTTGAGATTCTCTTGTATCTTGACATTAGCAGAGAAGCATGAATCCACTAAGCGTGAAGCCATAAAGCATTTCAGCAAAGATTTGAAAGTTTATGATATGAATGGAAATGACGAAGTGCATTTCCCTACAGACAGAGAGGTTAAGATGATGGGAGATAGAAATCTTTCAGATCCAAAACCTGTAGATGGTGCTTTATCTTTGGCCATAATAAGGTTGGCATCTGATGAGCCTTCATCGCATTGTATTGCTCATTTTTGTGACAAGACAACTGCAGTCTTTTATAGGGTCCGGTTGCTGCAAAAAAGTTTGAATGTGAATCCATTGGATAAAGAGAAATGGGTTCAAGGGATGGGTGCAATTCATGAAAGCCTGAATCAAAAGTGCCTTCCACTCTGTAGTGATCATGTACATGATTTGTACCTGGGGAGAATAACTCTTCAAGACATTGACTGCTCCTCTTTTGCGGATGTGGACTGACTGTTGTAGTGTTGTTGCTGCTAACTCATTTTTAATTTGATTGGCATTGCAGTCAATGAAGTGAGCAAAATTTTATAATTTGCAAAATTTCATCTTATTGTTTTCTTATTGTTTGAACTTATACAATCCTAGTATTCATTATTTTATTCTAGAATGAGCAAATTTTACTCTTGTTGATCATCACTAGCTGTATAAAATCAGGCAGTCTCCAAACTAGTTTCGTAGGTGTCTTTGCCATTTGATTTACTGCAGATTGTTTTGCATGTCTTTATGTGCTATTTGATTACTAAGTAATGCCATCCTGTCATTATTTTCTCATGTGTCTCAGGAGTTGTGTATGACAATGAACATTACATTTTGCATCCAAATTTGAGGCCTCACAAATAACATGTACAATCATGCCTTGTTGAGTCAGTTGAGAGCACAATGTTTACTAGCATAATCTTGAACATGATATGTAAGCACACCGTACTGCCAAATGGAATATTCTTTTTCTGGTCAAAGAAAACATTTTTAATGCTTTTTGGTCATTAATGATTTATTGATAAGATTCTGTGGTTTGGCCTGGCTGCACATGACTTAGCCTGAATCTTGCTTATGCTTCTCTAGGCAGGTTTTTTTCCCTAGTCATTATTACAAAAGGATTTGGAAACACAATATATTTACTCATCTGTAATGGGACAGCCCAAACTCTGCATTAGCTTCTCAAAATTTGAAAAATGCACTCCTTGATATTAAATTTGAGACCTTTTTCTTGGGAGTGGAGTTGGTTCTGAATCCTGCTCTACCTCTTTCTATTTAATCCCACTGTAAGGCTCTTATTTGCAAGACATTTGTCCTGTAAATTTTCTTCACTCAAAACTGCCAGAAAAGCCTGAAAATGCAGCTCTAGTAATGTGACTTCTGCATTTGAAATTTGAATATATGGGAATCGTAAAATCTCTCCAGGCATGAGACTTTAATTTCATCTGTTTTGTATTTTTCATCTTCAAATTCTGGTTTTCATCCTTGGAAACCCTCCCAAATGGATATCAGTGTATAAATAATTCCCAAGTAAATTTTCATGTGGAGAGCTGAAGCTTGACTTTCCTCCACTAAATGAGTGTGAAGTGGTTGCCTTTTGTCGTTGATTGCACAGAGGATGACAGTGTTTAGTTTCGAGTGGTTTCAAGTGTACACTGCAAGCAAAGTGAGATGGAAGCGAGCAAGACATCGTGATTGGTATGTTTGTTTTCACTCTTGGGAGTAACTTGAACTTTCATCATGTTTGACTGCCTGTTCACATTCTATTTGATTCTTTGTGTGATTTTCTCCTAGTTATAAAATCATCAGATGTCATTGCTGATGTGGTTAAAGAGGACCACATTATTAGGAAGGTGACCACTGGTAAGTCGAGTAGGAGAATAGCCATAGGGGGCATGTGGCAACCGCTTTCTTTTCAAATTCCTGGGAATCTGGACATGGGAATGCAATTTTCCTATGTTTGGAAGACAGAGTGAAAAAAAATTCCCAGGCAACTTGTTATCCTAGGAATAGAAAATGATCCAAATTCAACCCACCTCGCTGGTGGGAATCTTCTATTCCCAGGCAAGGGAATGTACTCTAACCAAGTAAAATTTCAAATTTGCCCCTATCAGAACATCCATTCCTACCCTAATCACTTCATCCATTGTGAAAAGAGATCGTCCATCTTCAACTTCAACCTCTCTTCCACTTTGACGCCGCCACAAGATCACTGCCACAAGGATGGACCCAAGGTATGCTTCTCTCTACTGCTCTCTCTGTTTTTGGTTCGCTTTGCGGTTGTGAGCGAGAAAAAAAGAGAGAAGTTTATTTTCTAAAACGCTCCCACCTCGCTCTTCAAAACCTCACCGCTCTACAAACGACGCCGTCAAGGTCGACGGTAACTACCTTTGAATTGAGGAGGATCGATCCTGGCGGCAGCCTCGCCACCTGCTCTTCCGGGATCACCGATATGCCTTTCGCCGGGAGAGTGTTGTCACCGAGGGCGAGGCACTTGAAGACGAACTCGAAGAGGAAGAATGGACGGAAGAATCGCCCGACGATGGAATCAGAGAAACCTAGCTTTTTCATTTTGGGGATGGGGTTTGGAGAGGGGAGCAGGAGGTAGAGGAAAGCTATGCGGAGGATTGGGGATTTTTCATAAACAGTGCTGAATTGTGATTGGGTTGTGCTGAATTTTGATTGGTTTTGCTAAATTTCTGTGATGATTTTTGTAGCATTTGTACTTTAATGCACTCTTTAATTAGTGTAATATGAGTTTTAGGAAATGAAGTCTGATTTAAGGACCACATTGTTGGGTCCTATGTCTGTTGGTGGCTGTTGAGTTCATCATATATATGAAAGATGTTGCTATCTCTTTGTTTGGAGGAATCTTCTGATTGTTTATTGAATGTAGAACCAGTTTTGTAGTTGACTAACTATTGTGAAAAATCTTGTACCACAATCTCATTTTGATTAATCAAATCAAATCTTATTTGTAGAGTCCACAATCACAATATTAATCTTCTGCAAATACACAAGTTTTAAAAACAACTTTCCATGACATTGAACTCAAGTGTTTGCAATCAGAAGAATATGGTTTCAGTATGGTACTTTACCATTATGATATTGATTTGTTTCAGATTATATGTTTATTAATATTGGTTCTTTTTTAAGTAATCTCCTATAATTCAAAGTTGGAAAAGAATCCTACAAGATTTCAGTTCTTTGAAGTATCAATATGTTTTAAGGTTGAATTTTCTTAATAAAGCACAAGACAAAAAACTTTTGACAATCTTTAGGACATAAACATATTCTCTAGAACGTCACCATCTGCCTTTTATTCTTCTGCTCGCTTACTTTCTGTAAACTTCAGTATACCTTTGCTTAACTCTAAGCAGGGACGTCTATTTGTCATTGGTGCTCCTGTTCTTAGATTCACCGATAGTGAGTTTGCCTAAAATTGTTTGTCCTACAATCTTGTACCACAATCTCATTTTGATTATATAATGTTGACTAATCTTGTACCGTATTATTCAAGCAAATCTTGTAGGATTCCCTCATTAAACTGTTGATTTGTTGTGAAAATTACAATTTTGCTTTGTTTTTATTTGGGGTCGAATTTTGTAGAGAGATTTTGAGCTGTGATTTATTTATTTTTCCTGTTAAAGCTTTCGGGCTGTTTAAAATTGCAAGGAGCTTCATTTGTCGTACCTGTGTTTCAGCTGTGCTGTTAGTATTGTTATTATTATCTTGCAATGACAACATTAAAATTGAAGTCTGCTATTTCTTTGTTCATATGTTTGCAAGTAATGACTTTTATTGAATATGATGGGTATGCCTCAAGTCGGACATTCTATATATTTTTTCCAATTAGGGAATGGATCTGTCTATTTTGTGTGGCTTTTGAACTTGAAGCAAAGCCCTGTAATGTGGGAATGGCCAGTTGTTGGCTGTTCAAGTATATACGTGTTATGGTGGGGCTGATGCATGTTGAATTTGACATGGGATGTAACTTTTTTCATCAAAGATAGACTCCGTGATGGTCGATAATTGAAGTATGCGATTGAGGGAACCAAAAGACTACTTTTGTTCCTCTTTCTCCCACTGCCTATGATTGCATTTTTTCTGGAATTCTATCAAGCCTGTGTTGTAGTGTTCTGGAATGAGTGAGTCAACTTCAGATATATCCATAATTGTATTTGTAAACGTTGCATGCCATCTATGGCTTTGGAATGCATCTGATTTGATATTAATTCATGTTACTTAATCACTTTATTAACATGAAGTTTGGTACAATGGAGATGATAACTAACGTTACCTTCTACTTTTTGAGTTTCACATTTTTCTATTGGCTATTTGATTCTGGTGTATGATCAAAGCTAAGCTAATAGCATTATCATCTATTTTGTAGTTAGTTTATTTGGCAATATTTGGTAAGTTGGTCTTATTGCTGTCTTGATTTATCAATCAATTGTTTTAGTGTAGTTTGTGCTGATTGATTTCTCAAGCAAATTGTTCTATCACTTTCAGATTTTTATGGATCCATTTGAAGAAATGGGAATGGGAGGCAGATTTTCTGAGCAGCAGTGAAGAAGTGCTACTGAAAAGGAGGTATGGTATAGGCATGTTGCCAGTGGTTGCTACAAAAATAGCACATAAATAGATGGAGCTAGGTAGTGTACACATTTTAAAATCAAATTTAAAATAATATGTCTACGTTAAATCAGCCATATATATTTAACTCATGACACACTGTGTACTTATGTAAGGTATTACTTGATATGTTGTTATTATAAACTAAGCGGATCAGTCGAATTGAAGACAAGTTGGAAATTGTTGGTGGAATGCTTCTTGAAAGCTGGTTAAATGGAAAATCCATCCACTTCAATTGTTGAAGCTGGCCAATCACTGATGGAATGACTTATTTGATTATGGATAAACAAATGAAAGTATACTATACTTATGGTAACTGTGTTTGAATTGATGTGGCTATTTTGTTATGTAATTTGGATGGTACTCATATATCTAGTGTTGGTAAATAAAATTATGTGTTTGAATTTAATTTGAGCAAATTTTATATAATTCTGATTATGATCGATTATATTTACGTGCAAATTTTGTTTTAAGTCTTGGATTTAATGTGTTTAATGTTAATTTTTGAGTTCTAATTATTAATTTTTATTTTTAAAAGTTAATTAACAGTTAAAATTGTTAATTTTTAGTTAGAATAGTTAATTTTTAAGTAAAAATAGTTAATGGTTAATTTTAAGTTAAAATTATTAATTTTTAATTAGAATATTAATTTTTGAGTAATAATTATTAATTTATAGTTTAAATAGTTAATTTTTGAGTTAAAATTGTTAATTTTTTGTTTAGATAATTAATTTTTTAGTTGAAATTGTTAATTATTAATGAGAATAGTTAATTTTAGAGTTAGAATTGTTAACTTGTAGTTAAAATAGTTAATTTTTAAGATAAAATTATTAATTTTGGTATTAAAATTTTAACGGATATTTTGGAAATATCATATAATATTCCTAGGAATATAAATAATAATTAAACATAAGAATGTCAATTTTTATGTATATTTTATAATAACTAATACTTTTACCAAACACTTTTAAAATATTATTTTTGCCAATAGCATTCTTGGAATTAGCATTCTCAAAAATACTATTTTCAGGAATATACAATTAAATCCGTTGGCACATGCCCCCATAATGGTTGAAAGTCTGGAGTTGCGAAGAAGACAGAGTAACTTGCTTTCATTTAATTTAGTTGGGAGCTTTTGGAGTTTAACATAGCCCACGTTCACTAGTGAAAACATCGTTTGAGATCCCAGTGTAAACCGATTCTTTATGTGCTTTTTCTTTAGTCTGCCGGACTATCCAGCGGCCAAAAGTCATTTAGGAGTTCAGATTGCACAAGATGCTCTCATTCAATATCGATAAATTTAAATTTGAGTGCCTTTTGTTCAATACTATTAGTTGCATGAATGTAATTATTATTTTTTGTGCAATTATTATTTTTTGAGAACATAGATCTATTGATATTGATGAAATTTTAAGGGTAACTTAGTTTACCCCCTGGACTGTAGTTCACGTGTGATTTACCCCCATAAGGTTTAAGAAGGTGCAATTTATTAGTCTGTATAGATGACAAGTAATGGGGAAGGGAAAGGGAATGATTTGGGAGTTTAATAATAGGCAGGAAGGAAACGGAGCTCAAGTGGTATAGTTCTCCCTTTCCCCTTAAAAGCTAATAATTTTTTCGCCTCAAAATTGAGGTGGAATGAGGCGAACTGAAAATTGGGTAAGATAATGACTATGCATTCCATTGTGTAATTATTATATATACAATTGCAAGTTTACTCTAAATATAACTATTGAATCATAACGTAATTAGTGGATTCACTCTAACAATATAATTTGAAACTTACTATAACAGTATATCAAAATTAATCTTTCAACGATTTATATTCATTTCTTACATTAAAAATAACTATCTATCAAAAATAATTATATAATAACATTGTACAATATTTTTGTAAAAAATAATATTAATCATGTATCTTTAAATTTAATTTAATTAAAATAATTGTGTCAATATGTTAGCTCATGATAATATTTTTTTACTTTGATTTTGAGAATTAATCTGTTTAAAATTTTTCAAGAATGTGAAATCCAATTTATTTTAATGTGGAAAAATTAAATTTTTTATTTTAAATTATTTAATAATATCTTTTTTAAGGAATAAATTACCTTAACGTAATCAAGAAATATTATATTCATGTGATATTTTATTTAGTTGTACATGGCAATATTATTATTTTTATGTGTGAATTTCATAAGGTTAATATTTAAATAACTTAATTAATCCGTTAACTCATGATGATATACATTTTGTGTTTCGAAATTTGATAATAATTTGCTTCAGGCTTTTAATAAACTTTAAATTTTAATTTTTTAATAGAAAAAATTTTCGCTTTTAAAGTCATTTAATACGTTAAGATTGTGATTCATTGTGTTTGAAAATAATATGTAACATTAAGGTGGCTATAAATTGTAATAGATATCAGATTAATCTTATAAGATTTATTAATAATGTAAAAATGATATACTAGCAATGCACCAAAAATAATCTCTCTGCATATAATCAATATTGTTAGACATAATGATAGTGATATTTTAATTTTAAATTTAATATATATTAAAATTAAAATAATTATATTAATTTGTTAGCTAATGATAACCAATTTTTTTAATTCCTTTTTTTTAAAAAATCTGCTTAAAAGTCTTAAAAATATAAAATTAAATAACTTAAAAGTAAAAAAGGTTATTGCTTGTAATTTGTATAATAGTTAAGTGTGAAAGAAGAAACAAAATTATTTTTTCCTTCATACTTAACTATTATACAAATATTTTTATTTAAATTTTATAACGTTAAAATTGAAATAATTATATTAATTTTTTGGCTAAGAATAATATAGCTTTCGTGATTTAACTTTTTATAAACCATTTGTTGAAAACTTTTAAAAAATAGTAATTAGATTTATTTTTAAATTAAACAACAAAATATTGTTAAAATTAACTAATAATGTATTTTGTTAGGAAATAACATGTAACAATAATGTGCCTAGAAGTTACAATACATAACATATATTAGAAAATTGAATATGATCAAATATTCAAATGACCATTAATCTTAACTTATCAAGTCCTTTCACCTGGTAAGAATATTTCTCGCATAAATAGTTAATTTTTATAGTTAAAAAAGATGAAAAATACATGCATTATATTTAAAATATTATGAAAATGAAAAAAAAAATTACACAAATCTCTAAAATTTGATACAATTACACTTGACACTTGTCTATCTTACAAATTAATAATTAATTTCTTTTTTTTTGTCTAATAATTGATTTCTATTTATATTCACTAAAATAGTACTAACCTCCCTGCTAACACAAAAAAAATGATAACGGTGTTGCGGAGTAGAAATCAGAATGCCTAAAGGTCACAAATAACCCAATAGCTAGCCAACTCCCAGTGACTTGGGTTTAGTCAGAACTCGGGCCCAGCCCAACTGAGTCTCTAGAAGCCACACCATGCAGCCCACCATACTCATGTAACCCCCTACTAGTTTATTTTTTGTTCCAAAAACCCCCTACTAGTTTAATTATTAACTTAATTATCTCTAATTATTATTAGTAGTTAAACTAACATGCGTCACATTATTAACTTTAGCCTATTCCTATTTTTTTTTTTCCAGATTTTCTTAGTTTAACTAATTCTAATTATAAACGGCTTTTTAACTACAACATACTAGTCGATACTAGGACATCTGAGTTTATAATACCATCACCAACATAGTATAGTAAGGTCGTGAAATTCATTTTGGACATACAATTCATTTCTCTCTTATATCATTAACTTATACTCTTCGATAGATTTGTAGTTTTATTTTATCTTCATTAATTATCCAACTAATGTTTTATCTTATCCTACTTGATTAATATTAATCTTTTCCATTTTCCTCCTACATAAATAATAATTATTTACTGAAATATTAATATAAATATAATATTATTGAATATATGCGTGACTATTAGCATATTCCGTAAAATAGTATAATTAATATATAATTTAAAATTAAACTTTCATTACGTAGAGACGTGGGTTTTAACATGGTATAAAATGATATGATGAGTGTTATAAACTTTGTTTCTCCAAAAATATTACTGAATAATAAAAATATTGCTAAATAATAATTTAAGCATTTTAAATTATTTTGTGAAGAAATGAATTAGTGATATTACTTGGACTCATTTATTTAGCTCCTTTTCTAACTATATGTTTTATTATTTCAAATACGATATGAAACACTGTGCTAGTGTAAATTATTACGGTGTAGATGATTGAGAAGGAAAAGTATTTATATTTTATTATATTAATATTAAATATATTTATTTAATATATAATAATATTATTTAAATTCTTCATCACTTATATATTTTTTAGATGAGAGAAAAATGTTAAGAGAATCAATATTAAAATTACAAATTACAAAGAGAAAATGTTAAAAGAGTTATTAATGTAGATACATTAAAATTACAAATTTATCCAAAAATCTAAGTTAATGAAAGAAAGAAAGAAGTGAGTTTTATATCCAAAATAAAATGTGAAGGATGCTAACCTCTGTATGAAGATGTAGATGTTAGTAATCTTATATGTGTGTGTGTGTGTGTGTCCGCTTAATCTACATTTATATCAAAATAAAAAATGGTAGACAAGGCTGTTTATCATTCAAGCTGAACAAACGAAAGGAAGTCATAAAGCACTAACGGAGTGTTTGGTATAATGTATTAGATATAATAGTACAAGCTAATACTATACGTTTTACCCTTAGCCATTGTTTGGTGTAGACAACATATTGTATGACCTTATATATCATGATCCCCTTATACGTCAAAATACTATATAACTCAATATAATATAGGGAGGCTGTATTAGGCCTAATTAGCTTTTAACCTATAAAATTATTTTTTATATATTTTATTAAAATCAAATATTCTTAAATAAATAATAATAAAATAGATACAAATAATCTTTAATATCAATTTAGTTATATATAATAAAAATAAAAATAATTGATAAAAAATAAATAAATATTTAATAATAAATAAATATTTTTTAAAAAATAATATAATATAAAATTATTAATTAATAAAATATATAAATAAATAATAAATAATATGTAATATATAAAAGTAAAGATCAATAACTTAAATTTACATAATTATGATTAAATATATAAAATATTAAAATATATGAAATAGTATTTTTACTTATATATTATCAAAATAATAAATAATTATAAAATATTTAAATAAATAATAACATTTAATATAAATTAAATTTTAATTAGTAAATATTTAAAATATAATATTTGAAAATTATTATAATAAAAATTCCTATTTTACTATTATTTGATTTTATTTAATACTTAATTAAGATATTAAAATTATCTATAAATAAATAGTATGATATTACTGAATATAAAATTGAATATCTTATATAGTGTTACACTAAAACTATATAGTATTAAAAGTTTATCAGGCCTTGTACTATCAGGTCTTATAATTTCAGCTCTTATCCAATTAAGCATACTAAATGGGCCCTAAGGATGACATATCCCCTCATAGGTGCACTGGTGGTCCCTAGTGTAGGTAGAAAAGCACAAAGAAGGTGGTTAAATAGTACTTCACTTTTTCTTTCCTTCTTAGCTTCTGGAAAACTTAACCAAAATACTATCAAGCTATGAGCTTGAAGTGCAACGGAAACAACGCTAATTACTTTAGAAAGCTACTTTCTAAACTATAGGAAATAAGATAAAACACGTAAAAGATAGTTATTTAGAAAACAAAGTTTAATATGCACAGATACATTGAATATAAAGGAGTTAAGGGAGAAGAAGATACTGAACAAACATTTTTATATTGGCTTGGCTAACCTGCCTACATCCAGTTCTCAACAACTGTTGAGTTCCACTAAAACCCTTTCTCAAACCGAAAAAGTTGGATAATCTTTACAGTAGTCTTCCCAAGCTCTTATGTGTGACCAGTAGCTAAGTCTACTACTATAAACTAGCCTTTTTAAGCTGAACTAGTGACCAGCAAGTACACTCTGTTATCACAACCTGAGTAGTGTTTAATTAGCCTCTCCAAGCTAAACTTGAGTGGTCTTTGACCAGTCTCTCCAAGCTAAACTCGTGACTAGTAGAATACACCACTGTCACGTTGCAAGTAGTCTTTACTTAGCCTCCCCAAGCTAGCTTACACCGATCACTACTAGATTGAGATTACAAAGGTTTGCGTTTGGGTTTGCGACTCAAACTAACCTACACTCAAGTTTTCATAAGATATATAATAACAAACCTGCGAAAAACTTGAATGACTTCTTTCTATGATTTTTCCTAGGAAGAATGTATGATCTACTAAAAATGTAGAAAGAAGATTTTTACAAGCAAGGAACTGATTACAAGAAGTAATGAACTTCACAAAATATGAGGAGAAATTTTTTCATTATTTCAGTGCTTATGTAGTGCCAAGATTTTTTTTATTTTTTATTTTGAGCACAACATTTCTATTTATAGATGGTCTACATTTATGGCTGTTGCCTTTGATTTTTTGTCCAAGTGACACATGTTGATCATCTGTTTGTGTCTTGGAAAAGTAGTCTAGAGGAATTGCTCGTTGTCTATCAGAGCTGTTCCAAAAGCCGTTGTGAAATAGAGGTTTCTGAGGTCAACTTCAGAAACTACTTTTTACTTTCTGAACGAGGTTTCTGAAATCTTCCTTCTAGAAGCTTGAGTAGTTGATCAAGTTGGTAGAAGAGATAATATGTCAGTCTATAACTATATTTGGCTTTAAATTTGAATTTCAAATTTTCCTTCTTTTCCTGTAAAGTGCATCATTTCACTGTAAAGTAAACTTTTTGAAGTGCATTGTCAGTTCCATGATATATTTTCAATCTTCCAGACTTCAATCAGAGCTTGTAAATGATAATATGATTGCGATCCTGATGATTGAAGGTTGTAGAACACGTTGGCTTCAGAGATAGATTGAAATCTTTGCTTGAAGCATACTTTCTAAAGTCGAGTGCTACTTTCTGAAAATCCAAGCCTTAGTTTCTTGTACACATTGATTTTCTTCAATTCCTTAAGCATGTCTGTGTTCATTTCACGATATAATTCTCACTTCTATTTAGTTTCCATATCTTTAAATAAGATAAATTATGTTTGTACATGTAAAGTGAAATTATTTTTGCTTTAGAAATCGTGTTATACTAACGAAAAGACCTATCTGTAGCTTCAAGAAACTCAAGGTAAACATTAGTCACTCTTCAAAATGTTTTTTCTAAATTGGTTGTGTTATCACTCAAAAAATTTTGCACTAACACTTTCTGAAGGGTTCTGAAACTAATAATCTCCCTTTTTTTTATGATAGTAAACCAATTTGAAGAAAATCTTTTAAAGAGATATTGAAAGAAATTGAACATGATATATAGCGTGACAACCAATATTCTTTCAAATCACCATATGATGTGATTTTCAGTCTTTTTCTTAAGGCATAATATAGATAGAGTGAAAAACATTTCATAGCCTTGGATGACTTAAATTAGAGTTGTCTTTATTTTTTTCATGGGGTTTCTAAAGTTACTGAAAGTACTTTCTAAGAGGTATTTGAGCAATACATAAAGATAGCTAGCTTTTTAGTTATAGTGACCTTTATGAAAATACACGAGATTGATTAAAACAAATAATACTTGTGATATTTTCTCTTGATTTGATTTCTTATGCAGCATATCTTTGTCCAAGATTTTTTTAAATGTGATGAAATTTTTGTGTGCATGGAAACATTCAACATATAGACTTTGCACACCCAAGAGGTTTCTGTAGGTAAGAAAGCACACAAGAAAGGGGGTTGAATCATGCTTTACATTTTCTTTCCCTATTTAACTTCAAAAAAAAAAAAACTTAATCATGATACTATCAGGCTATGAGCTTGAAGTGCAGTGGAAACAATGTTAGTGACTTTAGAAAGTGAACTTTCTGAATTAAATATGAAATAAATGCGTGAAAGAAAACTTTCCTGAAAACACACTATAAATAAATCAAATACAGAAATAAAATAAGAGATGAAGGCGAAGAAAGACACTACTCAAGAGTTTTTATATTAGTTCGGTTAACCTGCTTTCATCTAGTTCTCAACAGCCGTTGAGTTCCACTAAACCTTTCTCTCACTAGAGAAAAAACAAAGATAGTCTATACAATAGCCTTCCCTCGCTTTCACTAGTGACCAGTAGACAACCCTTACTATCACAAACTAAATAGTTATTCACCAGCATCGTCAAGCTAAACTGAGTAGTCTTTAACCAGCCTCTCCAAGCTAAATCGAGAAGTCTTTGACCAGCCTCTCCAAGCTAAACCGTGACCAATAAAACACTTTTACTGTCACGTTATAAATAGTCTTTTGACTAGCCTCTCCAAGCTAAATCACACTGATCACTATTGGATCGAGGTTACAAAGGTTTGTGTTTGGGTTTGCAACTCAAACTAACCCACACTCAAGTTTTCTTGGGATTTACAATGAGAGATGATAAGGGGCATTTGTGTCACTTATCTTACTTCTAAACCTTACCTTTTTACATGAGTTTTACTATGTTGTTGACAAAATTAATAAGGATTTTGATTTATTCCTCATTGTGTGATTTTGATAGAATTGATGATTTTTACATTTATTTTGGGATAATTATTGGATTAGAGCCTGTTGTATTTAACATGTCTCTTCGAGTATGGTTTTTATATACAAGAGCTTTTAATTGAGTGCAAATGTCAAGAACAAGGGATTAGATTAAAACAAATAAAGATGTTTTGGAAAGCTCAAGAAGTCCTCTATAACTTTCATGTTCAGCTCAAAACCCAGTTCTAAAAGTATTTTGGTGAAAGATTAAAGGTTGCTTATGTTTTGATGCTGTCCAACTTAACCTCTAGTTATTATTTTTGCAATATTTACAGCTACAGGTATCTAATTGAGGTGATTTTGGTGGCATTGGAAAGCTTATTCAAAGGGCTACAATTGCTATTTCGAATGTCGAGGCCAGATAAGTGCTGTAGTGCTCAACAGCACCTGAAAAATGACTTTCATAAACATAGCTCACTGCTGAGCGCTGCAGCACTCGTGTAATGTTGCAGAATAGCTCATTTAACCTATTTTTGGGCCCTAGTTTGGGCTATTTTAGAGAGCAGTATTTAAAGAATTATGATAGACTTTTACCCTAGCTTTTTACTCAGTTTTAAGCCACCATTTTCAATTGCTGTTATTCTCTCTACATCTCTCTCTACATCTTCTTCTTCTTTATTCTTCTATCTCTAAAGGTTCCATTAGTGAAGATGCTCCATCTTGGAGATTGCAGCAAGGATTATTGCTATTATTTTCAGTTTCTTTTATCTTCATTGTTGTAATCCTCCAAAGATGGAGGAGTAGATTTCTTTACTAGTGTATGGATTTTTGGATGGATTGGGATGACATTTGAGACCCTTTGTTTATATTGAATGCATTGGTTTTCTTAATGTTCTATAGTTTCCATTCCTTTAATTATTGTGGTGATTGTTATAATTTTTATTGGAATAACTAAATGGGCATTCGTCATTTAGGAAAACCCTTTGGACATAAATTGATAGATCTATTGGTTTATGTTTAAGGGAGAACATTAGAATTAACTTTCTGATTGACGGTTAGGCTATAACAATTGGTTCATTAAATCAATGTGATTTTTAATTAAATTGAGATCTTATTTATTAGTTATTTGCATTGGTCAAATTCTAGATGTCAATCTATCACTAGTAGAATTGCCAGTAATTTATTATTAATAGCCACCAATGGGTTTAATATTTGGCCAATGATATTGATTTCCAATCCTAGGAATACCTTGCACTAGTGCTTCCTTTATTGTTGCTATTATCTTTTAATTTCCATTGCTATAATTTTCATTCTTCCAAACCCCCAATTTTCACAACTAAATGTTGAAGCCTCCTTGAGAGACAACCTAGGTTGTGCCCTTTACTACGTTTTTAGTACAACTTAGCATTAAAACAATTTTCTAATTTGAGGAGGTAGGCAACAACCTCTGTTCAAGAGACTTGAGAAAAAATTGAATGACTTTTTTCTAGCTATTTTTCCTTGGAAGAACATATGAACAATGAAGGAATATAGAAAAAAGATTTTTACAAGCAAGAAAATGATTACAAGATATAACATGTTTTACAAGATGAGGATAAATTTTGCAGAGTTTTTGCTCTTTTGTTCAGCGTGAGTCACTTTTTTCTTTGAAAGAACAACATCTCTATTTATAGATGGTCTTCCTTATGACCATTGTCTTTGATCAAATCTCCAAATAACACGTGTTGATCATCCATCTGTGTCTTGGAAAATAGTCTAGAAGAGTAGCTTGTCTGTTAGTCTGAGTTGTTGCTGAAACCGTTGCAAGGTTGAGGTTTCTGATGTCCCTTTAGAAAATACTCTTACTTTCTAAACATGGTTTCTGAACTCTTTCTTCTAGAGATGTCATGCTAGTTCTGGCACTAGGTTTTGACTTTTCAAATTCAAAGTTGAATTTCAAATTTCCCTCATTTTCTTATAAAGTGTATTGTATCACTGTAAATGAGCTTTCTAATGTGCAGTATCATTTCCTTGAGGATTTTTTGATCTTCTTGTCTTTAATTAGAGTTTGTTGATGAATGAAGCATTATGAGTGTAATGATTAAAGATAGTAGAACACTTTGGCTCCAGTATTTTATTGATATCTTCATTTCAGGCATACTTTCTGAAGTCGTGAGTCATGGTTTTTTGTTATGATTGCATTTCTTCAAATCATTAGACATTTTAAGCTCATTTTTAGACATAACTATCACTTTATTTTAGTTCATATCTCCTAAAATGAGATAAAACATGTTTGCACACGTAAAGTGAAATTATTTGTCACAACCCGACATGGGAACGTGATCGGCACGTGAGGAATTCCATCCCCACACAAGCCTTCTGGGTGATGTGTCTCTATGAATGCATACTTTATCGTAAAATAATACTTTAAATATGATTTTCTTCTAAATCATTATCCAAATATTCATTCAAAATCTGATATCCTTTATATCTAAAAATATAAAACTGAAATACTTGATATATAAAACTCTGAAATTACCTTATTCATACCCTGAAAACATGTGATCTGAATCATAAATACATGTCTAGTTTATTATATAAACTCAAATCAAACTCTACCATTTCAAATCTATGCTTGTAAATTGAAAACATATACATAATTATTTCAAATACTAAAATTTTATACAAAACCTGAAACTAAATGCATGGTCGGGATCCTGCCTGCACACCTATTGAAGCACTTCTACTACTGACATAATTCTAAACTAAGTCTCACTTCAAATAAGCCTTACCATTGGAATTTATTGAGTCTACTAGACTGGACGGAGACTGAATCTGTACCTGTAACTATGAGAGGAAGGGAGAGGGGTGAGTCAACGGACTCAGTGAGTGAGCTCTCACCCATCACCCACATGGGACAGCCAATGAAAATACATATAATATCATGCATGCAACATTCATAATCATTTGATATTCATATGCATAACTATATATAGAAAAGATGTAACACCCTAATATTTAACTCAACATGCCTAGGACGCATTTAAGTTAATTATTAGTCATTACTCTTTTGTTCCAGTTTTTAACTCAAAACTTCTTTGAAATACTTTAGTGAAAATATGGGTAACTTTTTTTTTTTGAACTTAAATACCAAATCGTGAGCCGCGCATACTAAATATCTAATGTCATTATCTTGCCTGCGTAAGAGAGATGTTAGAAACGAATAACAGGTAAATACATAATACAACCATGACATAACATATCTCAAATAATAATAACATATCAATAACTGTATCATAATAGTGATGTGTTGTAAACTTAAGGACATCAATATAAATCCATCAATAGAATACAAACTGATAACTGGGATACGATCACTCTAAAGGCAAATATCCAAAAGGAAGTTATCTCCGTAGCTCCTCGTCTAGTCTCAAGACAAATCACGAACTACACCATCATTCATGTCTGGAGACGACACGGAAAAGAAAAGGGATGAGAAACTTATACAAGAATCTCAGTAGGGCTTCCCGACTATAACACAAGTGTCATCGTCATCGTCCCTAGGAACCTCGGGTTTAATTATGAAAATGGTGAATATATATATAAGGTTCATTTATTAAGTTCTAAATATCATTAGCCGAGGCCCGTATCTTTTAGCATGAATCTTAATGTCATGAATGCAACATATTAGTCATGGATGCATGTCAATATCTTATACATAATATCATAAAATCCATAAAACAATGCATATGATATAAAGAACATCATGATCATCATTCTTACAGGTGACTTAAACTTCTTCATTCTCTTTTCCTTGGGGGCCGCCCTATAATTCTCTCTTTTCTCGAGAGTTCTAGGTTATGAGCTCATACCTCACTAGTCGTCACTAGCGTAATCTTATCCCTTTTGATAAGTTAAATTCCCGACTCTTAAGGTACAGGATAGAGGGCATTAGGATCACCTTTCATAACCTTTAATTCGGGGAATCCAAAGGATCACTTCCTATTCAGATCACCTCTCATAACCTTTAATTCGGGGAGTCTAGAGGATCATTTCCATGTGTTTTATGTCACCTTAAATCTTGGCATGATATATATAGATGCAAACATGAATAACTCATCATTAATATTTCATGCTCATAAACTTTACGAACTTATGCATCTCAATGAATTAGACATAACCGTAACATGCCATAAATCAAATCACATAAACATGCATCATATATCATTGCATATATCCATAAGCCATATAAATCTCAATATATGAACATAACCATCACAAGATATCAATCACATTCATCTTATCAAATTATCAATATTTATGTTTAAGTCCCAAAGGGTCAAATCACAATTTCTCAAAGGTTACGGGTCAAAACGTAATTACCCCTTTTTAACATCTACTCATAAATTAAAGACCTTTAACTTTAACTAATACATTTCAAGAGACATATAATTATCAGAAACCATTCAAACTTATAATAAAAACCTTTTAGGGCCATAGACTAAATTTAACATAATTTAGGGGTCAAAGTACAAAGTTACTTATTTTTGACACTTAAAAAGCCAATACTTCTAAAACTTTCTCTAAATATCATAAATGGTATTCTAAACACATATACACATCAGATATCATTATTTACTCTAATTAAAATCCTTTGAATCAAAAAATTACATAATTGATAGTTTAGGACACAACTTTCCGCATTTTATGAATCGGTCAAAACTAATACTTGTAATTATTCTTGTCAACCTCTAAGATACCAAAAATAATTTATACATCAAATACTAATAATTCTAATGTATATAAACCATAAGATTAGTATCAAATTAGTGAGGAATTAATCCATAAAATTCATTGTCTAAAGCCTTATAAAATTACGATTTTGATCTTTTCTAATTATTAGTTTATTTCAAAAATGCTAAAAATAATTCTTACATCAATTATAAGTAATTTATACACATTCAAACCTTATAAAATAGCATTCTAACCATTTTATTTAAATCAGGTTAGTAACATAATTTTTAAATCAAAAAGCTTGAGAAAAGCACAATCTTTAACATCTTTGGATTTCTAACTCTAACAAAAATTATCTAAGTGATTTAAAGACAAGATCAAAGCCTTAAAATAAACAAATCTTAATACCAAGAACATCAAGAGGCTGAAATTAACTTAATTTAAGTATAAGAATTCCTATTTAAGATTAAAGAGGTAAGTTTTGAGCTTTTAGAGATTTAGGTGATAGCAAGAATCATAGATATGCTATGCAATCCATTTTTAATCTTTATCATTATAAGGTGATAACTTAGAAATATAAACATGATATGTAGTACTTCAAATATAAATATGAAGATGCAAGTTTATTTTTAGATCTTCAAAGTTTAGTGATAACTTGAAACATAAAATGCATTACTTGAAATTTAAACATGAGAATGCAAATTCATATTATTATCTTCAAGATTTAAGATGATGAACTTGAAATTAAATATGATTATGCAAGGCTTGAAATTTAAATATGATGTGCAAGAACTTGAAACATAAATATGGATGCTAGTTCATTTTTATATCTTGTTAAACTTAAAACTCAAAACTTAGTAATTCCTTTATTAATCTTTTAACATCAAGAATTAAACCTTGGGCTTTAGAGTTCATTTAAATGATGGATTCACAACCACCACCATGATTCCTCATCATTAAGCCATGGTCATAATCAAATAATAAAAATTGAAAATATAAAGAAAGAACAAGAGAAAGAACATGAAATAAAATCCCTATCAAGTTGTTTCTTGTTATCAAAAGATAATGCTTGATATTTAGAGAAGTTAGGAGAAGAAAATATGTCCTTGATATGTCCTTGAAATTCAGCCAAGATTAGAGCAAATGGAGGAAGGATTTTTCTTGTGTTTTTGCATTTGATAATGGAAAGGTTATGTGTTTAGGAGTTGATTATGGTTGGAATATGTATGCTTGAGGTTTAGAGCTTGGTTAGAGGTTGGGAATGGAGTCTCTTGAGTGTGAATGAGGAAGAAGAAGAAAGCTTGAAGTATTGAGAGAATTAGAGAACTTTGAGTAAGAAAACTATCAAGTAAGAAAATGCTAAGGCTAGGAATGTTTGTGTGTGCCTTTAGGCAATGGAAGCGCTCATATTTATAGGCCAAGGAGGGCTGTATGGCAGCTGCCTTGTGGCTGGAAAAATGGAGTTTCTTAGTTCATTTTCAATTAAAGAAAACATGGAAAAAGAATGCTTTTATTCTTGTAATAATTTGGTTCATGCATAATGGATGAAAACACTAAAATATGATGCTAATGGGAGACATTGTTACTGATCACATCATGGCTGAAATGGGTGGGTTTTCTTTTGAATAAACATAGCCAAAAATAATGCAAAAGAAAGCTAAAGGTATGGTATTATGGTTGGATGTGTTTCTTTGTTGGAAAAATACTTAGCATATGGTGAAAAGGAGACAAGTTGGCCACTAGTTTTTGATTCCTTTAGGATCAGATTGGTGATGTTTTACAAGTGGTAAATCATGTATTAGATGTGTATTTACTTAGGTAAAAGATTAGGAATTGATAGATTAGTGAAAATGGTAAAAGGTTAAGTGTTTAGGACAATACAAGACAAGGTAAAAAGAGAAATCATATACTACTAAATAAGGTTAATTTCAAATGAGTAAAAATCACTTTGTAACATAGGTTCTAAACTTAGGATAAGAAAATGTAAATGTACAATATTTTACCTAAACCGAAATCTTAACTTTGATCTCAATTATCACTAATTTTATGAGGTTTCATAATTAACGAAAGATAATTTAATTTTACCTTAGGTGATTTTAGACTCTAATTACCTCAGTAATTATTTTTAACCTTGGGTAATTAATTTTAAACTCAAGGTTAATGAATAAAATTAATTTGAGTTCAAATAGAGTTTTAATGCTATCTTAATTACACAAGTAAACCTATTTACCACAACTAGGGGTAAAAAGGTAATTTCACATAAAAACTCCCTGTAAATATTGGACAATCTCAAATCATACTTAAAATAGTCATTTTGAACCTTTGGGTGAAAACCGAATTCAAAGATTATATAATTTCATGAAAAATTACTATAGGGGTAAAACAGTAATTTTACTCACGGTAAAAATTGAAAATTGAGATTTTTACCTCTAAGGCACATATAATCCCCATCAGGCATAAAATTAACCCCTCAAAGATAATTTAGATTGGTTATCCTTGATTTCTAGGTAAAAATGACCTCAGGGGCATTTTGGTCATTTTACACGTACAGAAAAATCGGGGTTTGCAACTTTCGCACGAATCGCTAATCAAGTCTCCTATGATATTTCTCTAATGTCATATTCCTTTATTGAGGATTATTTGACCTCGAATTATGTGTAAAAATTACCTAGGGGCATTTTGGTAATTTTCACATAGCAGTAAAAATTGGGGCGTTACAAAAGATATCTTTGTATTTATAAATTTATAGAAAAGCATTTATGAGTTCTTACTCTAACAAGGAAATCATGTCTCATTTTATAATTTCATGAACAAATAATTGTAAACTCACAAGCAACATGAAATCATTTTAACTAGAGTGCGGCAGAGCCTAGGGAAATAATATATGCTAAGCTGAATAAATATATATAGATGTAATAACTGAAGCTGTAAAGTCATATAGTCCCTGGCGGATGAGCTGTGGGTACTTATCTAGGTCCCATTTTCTATATTTGTTGTGGGGCGATATTGTCCTTTAATGGACAACTTGGTACAGAAGTTAACGATCTCATACAACTATTAACTAACCGTCTTTTTCCTGATCTCGACCGTCTAAGCTAGTTTGTCAACATCCATAGCTGAAAAAATGGGTACTCTATCCCTAGTGAACAAAGCCCCTAAATTCTTCGTACACCGGGAGTTTTGGATTCATATAACTCTAGCAATCTGACTTTAGCATAACTGTGGCTGTGAAAATCATGCTCAAGGGATCACCCGTTTGTAGGTAACCCAATCTCAAGCCCATAGAATATGTATCTGGTAGTTGCCAAGAATCATACTGAATTCTGTACCTCTTGGTACTATAAAACTGAAGTTCTAAGTTCATATCTTAAGCTAACATATTTTTATATACTTGATAAATCTAAAATCATAAGTTTAAACACTGGGATTCATAATCATAATAAATGAATTTCTTTTCTCTAAAACTGTATTTCATACTTTACTTTAGGCTCAAAATGGTTTCATATAAAATTTATACTACTCTGGAATTCATGATAACATTTGTATTTAAAAGCTAAAACATACTCTACTCTATATATTTTTATAATAAATCAACTTGACATTCTAAAAGCTTTTTGAAATCTAAAGTCTGGAATATATACATATTGATATCATAACTCTTAAAACATATTTGTTAAAATAGCAAGTAGATAGAATCATATATTCTTCTAACAATCATTTCATTAGGATATAAAACAATTTCCATTCACTCAACACAACAATCATGGTCTCATGGTTCTGTAAAACTCATTCTTTCATGCTTTCATCATAAAACATAATTTTCCTAGCTTAACATAATCACGTAAAATCATATTCTCTACTTTTGCTCATCTAAAATTTCATATTTTGCAGTTATCATGCATCAAACATAATCATAATGGATAAAATAAGGTTATGAGTTTGAACCCACTCACTGTTTAAAGCCAAGAGTATGTGGGCACCACCAACTTAACCTCAAAAGCATGGAATGACACCAACAACTGCCATAGAGCAACATTGACTCAAGATTAGTCTTCACTAATCCCTAAACAACTCTAATCTAGCTCTAACAACATTGGGGGAGCACTCCCACTTGACAATAATGAGAGAAATAACAATACCTATACCAAGAATGTGAAAGAATGGAGAGAATGGAGACATAATCTAACAACATAAACTTACCTTGACAATTTGGGGAAGTTAGATTGGAGAGAATGAGAGAAAAAATGATGAAAAATAAAGAGAAAAGGGTTTCTAGTCGGATTCTATTTCTGTTTCAAATGGGGAGCTCGATTGGGTTTTTATTTTAGGTAAAATGAAATAGCATCATTTTACTGATATTGTGCTGTCACGGGTTACTCGCTGTAGCTAGCATGAAGGCTCACCTGTTCGCTGCAGTGAACCTGTTCTGCATAATTCTACAGAACCCGGTTCAATAACTTGGTTCTGGCTTTCGGGGCCAATCTGGCTACTTGGGCCTCGGGGGATCCTAGGGCAGTACAGAACTTGCCCACGGACACGTGTACCTCGGGCATCACATTATTCTTGCTGACAGAAGCCTTGCTATGCTAGCGATAGAACATCTTTGCTACTTCAAGAAAATCAAAACAACCATTAGTCATTCTCCAAAGTGTTTTCTTTAGCTTTGTTGTCATTCGAAACATATTGTATCAAAGCTTTCAAAAGGGTTCTGCAGCTAACAACGTTACAACCCAACTTGGGCATGTGACCAGCATGTGAGAAGTTCCATTCTCACGTAAGCCTCGTGACCTGAATTTCTCTATATACACAACTTGTAATACCTTGGTTTTAAGCAGAAAGGGTAGAAAGTTCCTTCGGATGGGAGAGGACGCTAGTTACCCTTACCTATTATTCCGGGTCCTAGATTTCTCTAAGTCTGGACTCTATACGTCCTTAGAGGGTTCTATGATAGAGCCACTTTCTTAGGATCAAAAGTCCCGGTAATTGTTCCCTAGAAGAAAATGAGTTGAAAGTGATTTTTAATGAATTTTATGAAACTCTCAAACGCTTCATTCTCGGCCTACAAGTTTATAAAATCGCAAGAATTTCTGAATTTAAACAAAAATCCAAAATTTGGATTCTGAATTATTGGGATTTTGATTTTTCTGATATTTTATTTGAATCCAAATGGGGGGTATTTCCTCATTTACATTTATGTTTTAAAGTTAATGGAGAGTAAAATAAATGAGGACATTAACTTAAAATTAAGTGAGTGTCGAGATAGCCAGTCATCCCAGCCCAGTCCAATACAAACCAGCACCTGACCTTCCGGGAGACCGCCCAGGCGGTCATCCGAGAGTAAAGTGGTGCAGCAAGTTAGAAAGGGGACCTTCCAGGCGGTAATTCACCGCCTAGGCAGTGAACAAATTTATAAAACACCTTATTTCGGGTTCCAGAACTTTCTCAAACACATTTCACCCCTTCTCTTCTTCCCAAGCACGACAATATCACCTCCCAACCTCATTCCACCCTCTAAACTCCATTTTCTTCCATTTCTTTCTAACATAACTTCATTCTTTCATTCCCAAGGCTTCAAGGTATGTAGTTTTCTTAGTTTTGCTCTCTCTTCTTCCCTTTCTTCTTGTCTTGGGGGTGGTCTCTATGTTTATGAGGGAAGGGAGTTCTTCCTCCATGTTGGAGATGGATTTGAGCTTTTAGTGATTCTAGAGGCTAATCTAAGTTTGTATTACTTCTATGATAGATATTGGTGCCATTTCTACTCCAAGAAACCCTGTCAGCATTGAAACCTCAACTTTTATCACTCCTGGTGAGTGGGTTCACATCTGTAATTTCTATATTAATTATTATGCTTATTTTCACCTAAGACACGAGGTTATATATGATTATAGAGTTTGCTTTACAAACCACTGAGTTTTCTATGAAATATAGTGTTCTAAATTATTAGTTTGAACAAGAAAACATGTTTTCCTAAGAACCATGGGCTATCCATGGTTGAGATTGAGACTTTGCACAATTGCTTGATGAAGTTGATATTATAACTATATGACTCTGGCACTATACATTGTGGTATAAAGAGAGATTTGAATCCTAGGATAGAAGACTCTATGAATAATATAGAAAAGAGTGAGGTTTTGCTGAGCTAGCAGTAACTGTAGAGAAACAGGTTGCGTGTTAACGGCATTAACCTTGGTACCAAATAGCCTGGGCCAGAGATTACAGAAATTTATTGTCACATTGGGGATGGTGATACGTAATGCCTAGATGTGACCAAAGATTCATATTCAGAGTTTTGTTACGTCACAAATATTGTGCGTAACCAGAGCAGAGATTACTGTTTCTCTATTAGAGTATTGTTAGGTCGGTCCATAGAAAGTTAAGACTTGATAATATAAGCTTAATTACGAAATATCCTAATATTTCATCATTTGCACTATCATTTCAGTATTGTATATCTTATCTTGGTAGCCCATGAAGGGGTTCTAGGTGGGAACTCACACAGCCCTCTGTTGCTTCTCACATTTTACAGATATTGTAGCTGTTAAGGGTGCTTCATAGCCATCTCCATCCCAGTAGCATTAGAGCTCAGTTACTGAGCTTGTTAGGTGAGATGTCTGGTATTTTGTTCTAGACATGCTCCAATGTGATACAGGCAGGATTCTAGACTATAGAGCATGGTTACATTTTGCGTAGACCTATGTGTTAGAATATTATTTTGGACTGTATATTTTATTTCCTAACACATTTTGTATATAAAGGACTTGTGCACATTTTGCGATATTATATTATTAGCCTTTAAGACACATTACGAGATTTCCGTCTTATGATCATGATTTCGAAAGCAAGTAATTTGTATAAAAATAATAATAAAATAAATAAAGGATACTATTTATTGACTTTTCCTAAGTCAACATGCAAATATGGACGATATAGGTCACGAGGCTTATGTGGGAATAGGACTCCTCACGTGCTAATCACGGGCGCAAATCGGGTCATGACACAACTGATTATAAAATCATTCAAAATACATTTTTTATTTTCTATATATAAATCAACTATTTCATTAAATCATACTAGTTTATGTTAAAATTTCATAATTTATACTTTATAGTCTATGAATCATAATACAAAACATATGTTATAAGCTACTATAATTTGAAATATTCGATTTCGATACAAACCAAAATAGTACTATGATATGCAAAAACATAAACATGCTCTATAGTCTGAGATCCTGCCTGCGTCTATACTGGAGCACTCTAGACAAACTATAAATACTTCGCTCAAGTGAAGCTCACCACCGAAACTCTAGTACTTCTGAAAAGATGATGACTGAGAGGAATCTGCAGCAGCTGTTCTATCTGTGTAATAAAAGAAAGGAGAGGGGTGAGCTTTATGTAAAACTCAGTGAGTGAATCCCTACCTGATACCCCTTCATGGGATGAAAATAAAGATAAACAATCAAATATAAAGATAATAATCAAACTGGTTAATGCAATAACTCTGAAATTGTGATACCCAGTGCATACATGGCAGCGGATAAGTTCTGTACTACTCTAGGATCCCCCGGGACCCACCCGTACTGTCGGGAAAGCCCCGGATGGCCAAGGAGCCTTGGAAAGCAGGTTGGGTGCTGTTGCTATAGAATTCTACAGAACAATCTTGCTGCAGTGAGTTTTGGTGGCTACAGTGAGTGGTCTCATTGTAGTAAGAAAGGTTCGCTGCAGCGAGCGGGCCTAGTGTCAGCACAGTGCAAAATGACGTAGTTTCGTTTAGTGAACCCCTAACCCCTTTAAACACCCCATAGTCGGGATTTCTCACCCAAAACCCAAAACCCTTTTCTCCTAACTATCTTCAAACTCTCTTCCACTTAATCTAACTTCATTCCATCTCATTCCAAGATCAAAGGTAAGAGATTTATAGGTTTTTATTGTTCCATTCTTTGCCATATGAAAACCTAAAGCTTGTATAGTGTTTTTCTCTCCATTCCTTCACGTTTTTGGGTATGGGTATCATAGGTTGTCTCCATTTCGATCACAGTGATGTGGTGATGCGAGTTCTCCAAAGACAGACTCGCTGCAGTGAGTGACGCGAGCAAGAAGCTCACTGCAGCGAGTGGTCTCGCTGCAGCGAGGTTAGTCGCTACAGTGAGAATGAGTGATCACAACTTTAATCCCCCTGTGCCATCAGAGTTATCTTGTGTCATCTAGAGTTCATCAGAGAATAACATAGAGTTTTGTGACTTCTATGGCAGACGTTGGTGCCATCCCTCCTCTCCAGAGCTCTATTGGTGTTGGCGCCGCTACTTCCTCCCTTCCAGGTCAGTGGGTTCGGAACCTATGGCTCCTATGTTGGTCATTAAAGCTAATTTCTTAAAAGATAATATGATTGTATGTTTCTAGAGGATATTCCAAAGAGATTAGAACTTCTAAATGATATAGATATATATGTATATATATATGTTTATCAAAGAGATGATTTTCAACTAGAGCATAAAATGAATATTTTAGAAAACTCATGGGACCATTGTTGTTACATGATGTTTATCAAGAGATAAATTATATTTTGTTATATGATTAGAGATTTTTTATTGTATGAATAGGATGATGTTAAAAGAGACACTTATGATTGATAGAGCTGTATGCCTAGAGAGATGCTACATCAGAGTTTTAGAGAAATGACAAGTTTTATGACTTAGACTCTAAACAGTAGCTATACAGAAATAGACTGCAAGTTAACAGCAGTTATTCCATTAACCTTGGTATACCAAGTTGCCTCATGGCCAGAGAAATAATATACGGGACCTAGATAGGTGCCCCAGAGATCAGAGACTTTGTTATGCTATACATAACCAGAGATTTGTTATGTCACATGATTTGGGCATAACCAAAGATTCCTGTTTCCTTGTTAGAAAACTGTGGTTTTATGATTCTAACAAAAATATTGATATTAGAGCTATTTGTTATATCTATGAATATGAACTTTAGAGTTATTGCATTAACCGATTTTGATGATTTATATATTATTTATTCTCCTTGGTTGTCCCATGAGAAGGTTATGGGTGAGAACTTGCTCACTGAGTTTTAGATGAAACTTACCCCTCTCCTTTCCTCCATTACAGGTGTTGTAGATTCTGCTGCGAGTTCTTCCCTTCCACCTCCTGCCCTGCAGTAGAATTATTTCAATTAGTGAGCTTCACTAAGGAGTGAAGTACTCTTTTGATTTTTTTTTATAGGTAGAGTGCTCCAGTGTGCATGACGGGCAGGGTCCCGGACCATAGAGATTTGATTAGCATTGATTTATCATGATTATTTTGTATTTACATGATTACAGATTTCATGTATGTTTTGTATAGAGGGCAACTCACATATTTGGATCTCAGAGATATGTTCAGAGTTTAGAAATGAATTTGAAATGATTTGATTTCTGATTTCAAAGATTTATATTAGAGTTTATTATGATTATGTTCTGTGGAGACAACGATTTATTAGAGAATAAATGATGTTTTGTAAACAGTTTTATATTAAATTATACATATAGAGAGACTTAGAGATTACAAGGCTAACGTGGAAATGGGGATCCTTACTTGCCGGTCATGTGCCCAAGTCGGGTTATGACAAAGTGGTATAAGAGACATAGGTTTCCGTGCATGTCACTGGAGCAAATGTCCACAAGTAGCATGGCATTTTTGTAAATAGAAGCACATTCATTTGTATTAACGAAGTGTTACTTGAGGCCTTTAGAGTGGTCAGTCATGTCCAAGTTTAGAGTTAGAGTCTTGTCTTCCTTTTAAGATCCGTGTCTTATCCTTGTGCTCATGTTCTTTTAGATTCAGTATGCCTCCCCTACACCATTCTTCTTCCTCTTACCGCCGCCGTCATAGTAATGGATCTTTGGTTTCAGAGGCCAGTTTCAAGGCACTAGAGCAGGCCTTAGCAGCTCTCATAGGGGCATTGACTAGGCAGATTGAGGCTGGCACTCCAGATGACACGGCGTTAGAGCACTTTGAGAAGATGGATCCACCCACCTTCTAGGGGCATCTCACAACCAAGGATCCCCAGGCTTTTCTCCGTGGGGGAGAAAAGATCATCAGAGTCATCCACTGCTCTTAGGAGAGGGCAGCAGAGTTAGCTGGCTTTCAGTTAGAAGGCCAAGCTAGCATTTGGTATGATGAGTTCCTTCAGGGGCTGTGGCGATTCTGAACCACCCCCCTGGGAGGAATTCCAGGCAGCGTTCTTAAGGAGGTATCTGTCCGAGAGCCGCAGGGCTTAGATAGTTGAGGAGTTTCTGAGGCTCTGACTGACGCCAGGCATATTAGTTACAGAGTATGAGGAGAGGTTCACATACCTGGTCCAGGCAGTGGCTAGTATGTTGACATTAGAGACAGAGAGGCTCAGGAGGTTTGTTCAGGGGCTGCCTCAGAACATGTTCCTCAGTCTCTAGCCACATGTCCACACCATGGACTATGCGCAAATAGTAGACACGGCTATTGGGTTAGAGGCTAGGTTGGCAGATAGGAGAACTGCATCAGATTCTGGCAAGAAGGCCAAGACATATGGTTCCTTCTCAGAGGGAGTTGGGTTGAGCAGAGGATTTGGGTAGTAGGGCCAGTAGCGGTCCTAGTCGGGCAGGACCACCTTCTTAGAGTCTACCCCGACTAGGCCTGCTGCTACTTAGAGTCAAAGCAGAGGTAGTAGTCAGTACAGTGGCCAAGGATCAATTCAGAGTTTCCATCATTGTTAGACTTGTGGGAGGAGACACGCTGGGCAGTGCATGATAAGCGCTTTTGCTTATTACGAGTGTGGCCAGCAAGGCCACAAGCGTGCCGAGTGTTCGCTCAGATAGAGAGCACCCAGTCAGGGGTCAGCGAACCCCACAGCTTCAGTTCAGTCAGGGACCCAGGGTGGCCTGGCTACTCTAGCTGGCAGAGGTGCTAGGGGTAGTAGAGGTTTGGGTGGTGGAGGTAGAGGTCAGAGTGGTGGGGGATAGCCCCGTCTGTTTACTCTCATATGCCAGGATGCAGTAGCTTCGGCTGATGTTGTGACAAGTATCATTAGAGTTTTCTCCTATGAGGCTTTTGCTTTGATCAATTCCGAGTCTACATATTCGTATGTGTCCTCGTTCTTTGCCATACAATTTGAGAAACCTGTTTCTACCTTAGAGAAACCTTTTCAGGTGGGCATACCCTTGGGGGGACCCCTTCTGATTTGGTTGGTTTATAAAGATTGTGAGGTTAAGGTTGGAGGTATGGAGGTGCTTGCTAACCTTCATTTGTTAGAGATGTCAGATTTTGATGTCATTATAGGCATGGATTGGCTAGAACCATGTCATGCCATGGTGGATTGCTACAGTAAGACCGTAAAGTTTGATGTTCTCGGAGGTGAACTTCTAGAGTTTAAGGGTACTAGTTGCTTGGTCTTAACTAGTTTGATATCAGCCATGAGTGCCTTGAGGCTCATGGATAGAGGAAGTTATGGGTATCTGGCTTCAATTAGAGCCATTGACGTAGTAGTGCCAAGGTTGGAGTCAATTACCGTGGTTTGCGAGTTCTCGAATGTTTTTCCAGAAGAGCTACCAGGGATGCCACTCGAAAGAGAGATAGAGTTCGGGATAGAGCTTGAGCCCGGGGTTAGGCCTATCTCTATACCCCCGTATCGGATGGCTTTCACAGAGTTAAAAGAATTGAAGGATCAGTTACAAGAGATGCTTGACAAAGGGTTTATTTGATCGAGTACCTCACCTTGGGGTGCTCCAGTGCTGTTCGTTAAGAAGAAGGATGGATCTATAAAGATGTGCATAGACTATCGGCAGTTGAACAAAATTACAATCAAGAATCGGTACCCCTTGCCATGCATAGACGACCTGTTTGATCAACTCCAAGGAGTTAGTTGTTTCTCTAAGATTGACCTTAGGTCTAGCTATGACCAGTTGAAGATCAAAGGTGAAGATATACCCAAGACGACCTTTAGGATAGGTTATGGACACTACGAGTTCTTAGTGATATCCTTTGGGTTAACTAATGCCCTTGTAGCTTTTGATGAACAGGGTCTTCAGACTATTCCTAGACCACTTCGTGATTGTCTTCATCGATGACATCCTAGTGTACTCTAGGAGTGAAGAGGAACATGAAGACCACCTTAGCATCATCTCCAGACCCTAAGGGAGAACCAGTTGTACGCCAAGTTCTCTAAGTGTGAGTTTTGGCTCGATCAAGTAGCATTTCTTGGGCATGCGGTGTCTAAGGATAGTATCCTAGTTGACCCGAAGAAGGTTGAAGTAGTTCAACACTGGCCGAGACCAGCTACAGTGTCAGAGATCTGTAGTTTATTGGGTTTGGCAGGATACTACCGGAGGTTTGTTAAGGATTTTTCGAGGATAGCAGCACCCTTAACCAAGCTGACCTAGAAGGGTGTTAAGTTTCTATGGTCGGACGCTTATGAAGAAAGTTTTCAGAGGCTCAAGACCTGTTTGATGACTGCTCTTATTCTGGTGTTGCCCTCGGGCACAGGAGGCTTCTCGGTGTTCTGTGATGCTTCTAGAGTCGAGCTCGGCCGTGTCCTTATGCAGCATGGTCGAGTAGTGGCTTATGCATCTAGACAATTCAAGAGGCATAAACAGAACTACGCGACGTATGATCTAGAGATGGAAACAATAGTGTTTGCTTTGAAGATTTGGAGACACTATCTGTATGGAGAGACATGTGAGATTTTCAACGATCACAAGAGTTTGAAGTATATCTTCTAGCAGAGAGACTTAAATCTCAGGCAGTGTAGATGGCTAGAGTTGTTGAAAGACTATGACTGTACCATATCTTATTATCCGGGCAAGGCTAATGTGGTAACCGACACTTTGAGCAGGAAGTCCATGGGCAGTTTAGCTCATATAGCACCTTCGAGGCAACTGTTAGTAGAGGAGATCCATAAGCTAGAGGCAGAGGAAGTCTGTTTTGGGCTTGATGAGTCTGGAGCTTTTCTTGCTTACGTTAGGGGCCAGTCAACCCTGGTGGAGCAGATTAAGGCATAGCAGGGGGAAGACCCTAGGTTGGTTAAGCTAGAAGAGGGTGTATGCAGAGAAGAGAGCCCTAAGTTTTTCATGGATGCGGAGGGTGTATTTCTCTTTGGGAACCACATGTGTGTGCCCGATGTAGGTGAGTTGAAAAAAGAGTGATCGAAGAGTCCCATAGTGCGGCATATTTTGTTCATCCCGGTTCAGCAAAGATGTACCAAGATCTTAGACAGCTATACTGGTGGGAAGGCATGAAGAGAGACATTGGTGGCTATGTAGCATGGTGTTTGGTGTGTCAGCAAGTTAAGGCTGAGCACCAAAAGCATACAGGTTTACTTTAGCAGATAGAGATCCCAGAGTGGAAGTGGGAGAGGATAACCATGGACTTTATAGTCAGGTTACCTCGGACCACTAGAGGCTTCGAATCTATATGGGTGATTGTGGATAGGATGACCAAGTCTGCTCACTTCCTACTAGTGAAGACGACCTTCAATGTAGCTTAGTATGCTCAGCTTTACATAGACGAGATTGTTCGACTTCATGGTGTGCCAGTGTCGATCATATCAGATAGAGGGTCTCAGTTCACTTTGAGGTTCTAGAAAGCATTTCAGGAAGCTCTTGGGACACGAGTGGATTTGACTACAGCTTCCATCCACAAACAGATGGCTAATTAGAGAAAATGATCTAGACCCTAGAGGACATGCTCAGAGCTTGCGTGCTAGACTTCGGTGGAAGTTGGTGTGACCACTTGCCACTGATAGAGTTCTCGTACAACAATAGTTATCAAGCTAGCATCCAGATGGCACCATTTGAAGTATTGTATGGTAGATGCTGTAGATCTCCAGTTGGATGGTTTAAGCTTGGGGAACCTAAGTCCCTAGGCCCAGACTTGGTACAAGAGACTTTAGAGAAAGTTCAGCTGATCAAGGAACGGTTGTTGGCGGCTCAGTCTAGACAAAAGTCTTATGTTGACAATCGGCGCAAAGATCTGGAGTTTGCTGTGGGTGATCATGCATTTCTGAGGGTGTCTCCCATGAAAGAAGTGGGGTAAGTTAAATCCACACTATATCGGCCAGTTTGAGATTCTAGAGAGAGTTAGGGTGGTGGTCTATAGGTTGGCACTACCTCCCAGTTTATCAGAGATACACCTAGTGTTCCATGTCAATATGCTAAGGAAGTACATGCCCGATGAGTCATACGTGCTCACTTCACAAGCGATACAAATTGATAAAGACCTGTCATACGAAGAGGAACCGGTTGCTATCGTGGATCGGTAGATCAAGAAGCTTCGCTCAAAAGAAGTGGCATCAGTGAAGGTTATCTGGAAGAACCACTCTGGCGAGGAAACCACATGGGAAGACGAGGAAGTTATGAGGATCAAGTATCCGCACCTTTTCTCTCCTCAAGGTATGTTTTAGATTTGGGGACCAAATCTCTTTTAAGGGGAAGAGAATGTGATGCCTGGTGCATACGTGGCAGTGGATAAGTTCTGTATTACCCTAGGGTCCCCCAGCACCCACCCGTGCTGTCAGGAAAGTCCTGGATGGCCGAGGAGCCTTGGAATGTAGGTTGGTCACTGTTGTTGTAGAATTCTATAGAACAGTCTCATTGCAGCGAGTTTTGGTGGCTACAGCGAGTGGGCCTAGTGTCAGCAAAGTGCAAAATGACATAGTTTCATTTAGTGAACCCCCTTTTAAACACCCCATAGTCGAGATTTCTCACCCAAAACCCAAAACTCTTCTCTCCTAACTATCTTCAAACTCTTTTCCACTCAATCTAACTCCATTCCATCTCATTCCAAGATCAAAGGTAAGAGATTTACGGGTTTTTGTTGTTCCATTCTTTGCCATATGATAACCTAGACTTTGTATAGTGTTTTTCTCTCCATTCTTTCAGATTGTCGGGTATGGATATCATGGGTTGTCTCCATTTCGGTCACAGTGATATGGGGATGCGAGTTTTACAGAGACAGACTCGCTGCAGCGACTAATACGAGCAAGAAGCTCGCTGCAGTGGGTGTTGTTCGCTGTAGTGAGTGGTCTCACTGCAGCGAGGTTAGTCGCGGCAGCGAGAATGAGCGATCATAGCTTTAATCCCCCTGTGCCATCAGAGTTATGTTGTGTCATCTAGAGTTTATCAGAAACTAACCTAACGTTTTGTGACTTCTATGGTAGACGTTGGTGCCATCCCTCCTCTCTAGAGCTCTGTTGGTGTTGGCGCCACTACTTCCTCCCCTCCAGGTGAGTGAGTTCGAAACCTATGGCGCCTATGTTGGTCATTTGAGCTAATTTCTTGACAGATAATATGATTGTATGTTTCTAGAGGATGTTTCAAAGAGATTAGAACTTCTGAATGATATAGATATATATGTTTATCAAAGAGATGATTTTCAACTAGAGCATAAAATGAATATTTTAGAAACTCATGGGACCATTGTTGTTAAATGATGTTTATCAAGAGATAAAGTATATTTGTTATATGATTAGAGATTTTTTATGGTATGAATACGATGATGTTAAAAGAGACACTTATGATTGATAGAGCTATATACCTACAGAGATACAACATCAACGTTTTAGAGAAATGACAAGTTTTATGACTTAGAGTCTAGACTGTAGCTATAGAGAAAAAGACTGCGAGTTAACGGCAATTATTCCATTAACCTTGGTATACCAAGTTGCCTCATGGCCAGAGAAATAATATACGGGACCTAGATAGGTGCCCCAGAGATTAGAGACTTTGTTATGCTATGCATAACCAGAGATATTTTATGTCACATGATTTGGGCATAACTAGAGATTCCTGTTTCCTTATTAGCAAACTGTGGTTTTATGATTCTAAGAAAAATATTGATATTGAGCTATTTGTTATATATATGAATATGAACTTTAGAGTTATTGCATTAACCGATTTTGATGATTTATATATTATTTATTCTCCTTGGTTGTCCCATGAGAAGGTTATGGGTGAGGACTTGCTCACTGAGTTTTAGATGAAACTCACCCCTCTCCCTTCCTCCATTACAGGTGCTGTAGATGCTGCTGCGGGTTCTTCCCTTCCACCTCCTGCCCTGCAGTAGAATTATTTCAGTTGGTGAGCTTCACTAAGGAGTGAAGTACTCTTTTGATATTTTTTTTAGAGGTAGAGTGCTCCAGTGTGCATGACGGGCAGGGTCCCAGACCATGGAGATTTGATTAGCATTGATTTATCATGATTTTTTTGTATTTACATGATTACATATTTCATGTATGTTTTGTATAGAGGGCAACTCACATATTTGGATCTCATAGATATGTTCAGAGTTTAGAAATGAATTTGAAATGATTTGATTTCTGATTTCAGAGATTTATATTAGAGTTTATTATGATTATGTTTTGTGGAGACAACGATTTATTAGAGAATAAATGATGTTTTGTAAACAGTTTTATATTAAATTATACATATAAAGAAACTCAGAGATTACAAGGCTTATGTGGAAATGGGGATTCCTCACGTGCCGGTCATGTGCCCAAGTCGGGTCGTGATAGAAATCATATTCATGAGAATAAACAAAATAGCTCTAAAATTGATATTCTTTGGAAATAATAAAGCCACAGTAATCTAATAAAGTAACAGTAATCTGTGGTTATGCCTAATTCATATGGCATAACAAAATCTTTGGTTATGCATGTCAGCCATGGCATAACAAAATCTCTAAACTCTGGGGCACCTGACTAGGTCTTATTTCTAATTTCTTTGGCCTTGGGAGCGACTTGGTATATCAAGGTTAATGGATTAACTGCCATTAACACAGCCTGTTTCTCTATTGTTGCCATCTAACTAATCAAATAAATCCACATAATCTGAAAAGCCTTTAAAAGCTCTTGGTTCTCTATGAGCTTTGAATCTATGTAACTCTAACAGTTTGACCTTAGCATAACTGTGACTATGAAATTATGTCCAAGGGATTACTCTTTGGTAGACATTGCGATTTCGAGTCCACAGAATATGTATCCGCCAACTGTTCTGAATCATACAAAGATTCATGCTCTAAAATCCTTTTATGTCTTAGTTTCTAAATCAATTCTCAACAACATTCTTTCATAAGCTTGGAATTTCTAAAATGATAATAACATTCCTTAACATCTCATGGTTCTCCAGTATCATTTGCGTAATCCATATTCAGCATAAAACAACCGTTTTAACAATCATAATTCACAGATAATCACAATTAAAACTAACTCTAGAGAGAATCATTTTACCAATAATGGTCCCATGAGTTTTCTAAAATATAGTTCATGCTATTTAGAAAGCCACAATTTTTCACAAATCAACATAAACCTCAAATCTTGTGCAATAATATCTGAAATCATACTTTAAGTCATAATTTCATGAAAATAACACTAATGGACAATATAGAGATTACAATTGCAAACCCACTTACCTGGTGGGGTAGATAGTGAAGGAACTATATTGACAGGACTCCTTGGAGCAGGAACAACACCAATATCTGATATAGGAGCCATAATACTCTATATTAACTTCTAGAAATCACTAAATTACTCAGATTTGATTCTAATACCAAAGAGGAACATCACCTCTTGGATAACATGGAGAAATAACAAGATCAACCTCAAGAACAAAGGGGAAATGGAAGAATAGGAGTAGAAACATTACAATCTCTTACCTTAAAGTCTTGAAAGTGAAAGATTGGAGTTAGATTGAATGAAATGGAGTTTGGAGGGGGTGAAAATGGTGGAAGAACCGAGTTTAGGGGTGAGAGGGCATTTGGGGTCATGTTTTAGGCCTGGAACCCTGAAATGAGGGTTTTATGCTCTCTGATGACCGCTGCAGCGCTTTCTAGAATGCCTTCCAGGATACACTTATTTACATTTATTAATTTTAAGTTAATGTCCATTAACTTTAAAACATAATGTAGATAAGGAAATATCCCCATTTGGATTCAAATAAAATATCAAAAAAATCAAAATCCTAACAAATCAAAATCCAAATTTTTGAATTTTAGTTCAAATCCAGGAATCTTCGAGATTTTCTGAACTTATGGGCTAAAAATGAAGCGTTTAATGGTTCCATAAAATTCATTAAAAATCATCCATCAACTTATTTTCCTCTGGGGAACAATTACGAGGACTTTTGATCCTAAGAATGTGATTCTATCATAAAGCCCTCCAAGGATGTGTAGGATCCAGACTTAGTGAAATTCAAGACCCGGGACAATAGCTAAGGGTAACTAGCACCCTTTCTCATTCGAAAAATTTTCTACTCCCTTTATTTAAAACCTGGGGTATTACGAACAATCTCCCTTTTTTTTATGATTACAAACCAATTTGAAAAAAATCTTTTGAAGAGATATTGAAAGAAATATTACTAAAAGTACAGCGTGATAATTAATATTCTTTTAACTTATCATAGAAAGTAATTTTCAAGAAATTCTTTTCTTAAGGCATTGTATGAGTAGGATAAGAACATTTTATAGCCTTAAGTGATTAAATCATACCTGTTATTATTTTTCATGAAATTTTAAACTAGCTCAGAGTACTTTTTGCAAGGTATCGGAGTAGTTTGTCAAGAAAAAAACATTGAAGTCTTGTCTATACAAGCAGCTTGATTTTTAGTCATATCAGAACTTTCTGAAAATTCACAAGCTTAAGTAACTGACAAGAAATACTTGTGATATTTTATCTTTATTACTTTCCTTATTCAGCACTTCCTTATCTAAACATATTTTTTGAAATGGATGCTCATATATATATATATATATATATATATATATATATATATATATATATATATATATATGAGAGATGTATTAGAGCATTTGAGCAGACAAGACAAATATTGACACTTATGCAATTTCTAATACTCAAAGAAACCTTAAAAGGAAACAGTACATATTTTTCTAGGTTTCTGAAGCTCAATAAGGATTAATTCCAATAAAATCAGAGTAAGAGCTATATTTATCATATATTTGGGAGTTTAGGAAACTCTTCACATAGGTATCAAAGCATGGGATTTTATAAATCAAACACTTAAAAACAGATGACATGCTTTTCAAGTAAACTTGCATACACAACATATGTCAAAGTGTCAATACTTCATATATCAGAGCATCAATATGTCATGTATTAAAGCATTAGTGTAGAAATGATGTAATGAGTTGTCAGATAAAGCAGATTAAAAAAAAACTCATTCATCAACACAAGATGGCTAATTATCTAAGCGAGATATACAGATATATGTAACACGAGGCAAGCATAAAACAAATTGAAACAAAGTAAAGAAAAATAGAACAGATTGTATTAAATCAAACTAAAGAGATATTTTAATATCCATAAAAAAAATAGAAATTATTTTTAACAAAAAATGTTTATGCTAAAAAAAATTCTTTGAATAAGCTCCTTCGCAGAATACTCCCCCTGTTTTTCACAGCACAAGATTTTCTTCTTTTTCTTCTCTCATTTTTGTCATCAACAAAAAAAGTGTGCTGGAATACAGGAACATCATCATTAGCCTTGATGCTTAACTTCACGAAGAATCTCCAACAACAGAGCTTCATTTCTTTGTGACATTGCTTGTCCATGTAGTAGTAGTTTAACCTCTGTGTAGCTCGGTGGTGCTGTTGGGGTAGGTTGGCTTGAAGAAGGATCACTACCCTAAGCAGGAGATGGATTAGGTACAAACGAAGCGGGAGGAGGAGTGGGTTCCTTAAAAAGATCAGGGATTGATTTTGCAGCCTAAGGCAACTCCATCTCAGGAACTATGGTCGTCTTTTCAGGTTTTAAGGAATCTGACTCAGATGAAGAAGATGATTCTTGCATATGTGAGCCTAAAGGTTCAGAGGTAAAAGATGATCAATGTTCTTCCTCATCAGCCCCTTGTCCTGGCCGATGACATTTTCCTCCTCCATATGTCACAGTAAGTTCTTGATGAGATTTGGAAGAATTGGACAATTCCTCAGAATCTTCAGAGTCTTATGAGTTACTCTCAATCTCAATCATTATTCTTTTTCTTTTTCTTTCCCTTTCCTTTGCATCTTGGATGGCAAAGTTGAGCAAAGCATCTTTTATCTTCTAGATTTACCTCTTAACCCCAGATGTGGCAGCACCTGTAGGTTTTTCGAGGGTTTTGAAAGAGTTGAAAGAGTACACAGTACCTTCCATATACTCATACCACTCATTTGCTAGCAGATAGTGGAAGTGCTCAAAGACTTTAGTTAGCAGAACTCCATATGGAACAACATCATTTCTCTTTTTTTCTAGAGAGATGGCGCTTAGATGTGGTCAAATACCAATCTGGGCAAGTTCACTCTTCTTTTTGTTAGTAGATAGAAGAGTAACATGCAATCCATTCCCACCAGGAGATGCATGCTTCCCAACCTTAGGAGCAAGGAGACTTGTATGATGGTGAAGATTTTCCTTACATTGGAGTTCAAGAGTCATGAATGAGTCTTCTTTTGAGGAGCATCTGAGTCCCTCGTCAAGAGCATTGATGATGTCGGAGAGGTTAGTGGTGCTTAGGTCAATATCAAAACCTCTAATGCAAGATGTTATCCCAGAGTCAGACACCTGTACAAGTTGGGAATAAAATGTTGTGACCATGCCAATGAAAATTTGGTCTGCAAGGTTAAGAAAACTTTCCCATCCTTGGAAGGTGATGACCACTAGAAGGGTGAGGACCTAAGCCATTAGCTCCAATTGCTATAGCCTAACTACCAATCAGAAAGTTAATTCTAATATTTTCCTTCAAGCATAAACCAATAGATCCATCAATTTATGCCCAAAGGGTTTCCCTAAATGACTATCGCCAATTTAGTTATACTAATAAAGATTATAACAATATCCACAATAATTATAGGAATAAAAACTACAAAACATTAAGAAAATCAATACATTTAATATCAAAAAAGAGGACTCAAACATCATCCCAATCCATTTGCAAGCCCTTTAAAAAAATCTACTCCTCCATCTCTAGAGCATTATAATCAATGAATCTAAAAGAGTACTTGAAAATAATAGCAATAATCCTTACTATCATCCATAGGAACAAAGCAATTCACCTATGGAATCTCTAAGAGAGAGAAGAGTAGAGGAGAAGAAAATAAAAATATAGAGAGAGAATATTAGCAAGGGATTTAATCTTGGTAGCCAAAAACTCAATCCAAAACTAGGGTAAACATATGTGTCAATCCTTTATATACTGCTATCTAAAATAGCCCAAAGTAGGCCCTAAAGACAAATAAGTGAACTGCAATCCTACTATCACACCAGAGCTGCAGCGCTCCTTGAGCACTGCAACGCCCAAGAGAATACTAAGTCCTAAAAATTGATTATTGTTACTCTACCTAGCACTACAGCAGTAAATGAGCACTGTAGCACTCATTAGAGAGTGAACTTCCACACTTTTTCTTCCTTTTCCCTCCAAGCTTCTTCCAAAAAGTTTTCAACCTTGCTTTTGACATTTTGCACTTGATTCAAAGCTCCTGTGCTCAAAATTACACTCAAAGAAACAAGTCAAATGCAACAGGGTATGATTACAAATAATTCCTAAAATTCAATGCAATTGTCAATGATTCTATCAAAATCACACAATGAGGAATAAATTAAAATCCTTATTAATTGCATCAACAACGCATTAAAACTCATGTAAAAAGCTAGAGTTTAAAAGGAAGATAAGTGTCATAAATTTTCCTTATCAAACTCCCCCTACTTAATCTTTCATATGTCCTTATATGAAACTAAGATCAAACCAAGGCATGGGTGAGAAGTAGTATACAAAGACTACATTAGACTCCTAAAACTAAAAATGCATGATGCATGAAATTAAATGAAAATACACTAATCCAATGAACCTAGAGGTGAAACAGTAAGCTTTTACACCAACAATCAAGAGAATTACAGCAAGGAAGGCATGAATACGAAAATAGCACATAGTGTATATTTCACATATGATGCATTGATCATATACAAAAATCCTCCCAAGGTTAGTGTTTGTCACTCATTCACTCAAATATTTGGGGTTATGACGCACATTCAATAACCTCAAATGAAAATGCATTACTATAAGCTTGCTATGGGTCTCATTCTGTAACACCCTAGTAATTAACCAAATACACCTAAATTGAATCTGATTAATGACTAGACTTTACTCCTTGCTTTGGTTCTTTCTTCATAATTTGAAAATACTTAGTGAAATTACGAGCCATTTTTTTTAAAAAAAAAAACATAATTAAAAACGTGAGCCGAGTACAACGTGAACGAGTAAGCGGAGTATAATAAGACGTTTAAGAATATATCACATCATATCACTTTGGCTCCATCATATAACATCCATAAGCACATTATAACATATATTTACATACAATAACCTCACTCAAAGGGTGGGTTATGATCATACATCATTGTCTTATGCAAACCCATAAAAGAAAATATACATAAGGAAATACATTCCCCTAAACTAGATAACTCCTTAAGCCGGGAAGGTTATCCTAAAACTAGGGTGCATGAACACACATAAATCTACTAAGAACCTTATATGGCCACTGTCCTGGAAATGGGGGAATAAATCTGATCCACTGATAAGCTCCCTCGGGAGGGGACACACGAGATGCACCAGGTTGGGGTCGCATGAATGGCCTTCTTGCTAACCTCGGCTGAACAACTGTTTCCTCACTACCCTCTCTTACACGTGTGGGAGTAGGAGCAGAGCTCTCAGAATATACATGAGTAGGAGTGTCCTCTGAAGGATCAGTTTCAGAATATCTCATCTTGGGAACATACTCTGGAAATCCATGGACAGCAGATGAAGCGGGATAAAAACGTAACATCCTTTCATCAAGTGGACGTGCATGTTCGAAAACCATTTCATCGCCATAGGGAGAAGTAGGAGAAAATCAATAACTAGGGACAGGATGTGCAAATGGATGACCTATGTAAATAAAAACACGAATCACAAGACCTCCCTTCAAAATGATATGAGCGATGCACCGGATCATAGTGGAATTCCCAAGTAGGGGTATCAACGAATAGAACGAATGTCGCCATTTGAATCTGGAGACAATGACGGAAATAAAGAAAAGGGAGTGAGAATCTTGCTAAAGAATTCTCGATAGGGTACCTCCTTCTCTGATAACATCATCAAAGTCCCGGGAACCTCGGGATTATTCTAAAATAGTGAGCATGCAAAGATTCATTTTAAGTTCGGACAAATACTTAACCGAGGTTCGTCAATTTTTAATCATGCGTCTTATAATGCATCATAATCTTAACATGTCATATTTACAATGAACTTTTCCTTTATCATTACATCATATTCCTCATCATCATTATCAAAATAACATGCATAAAAGAACATCATATAATATTAGCTACACATGGACATAGTGCACATATTTCATTTCTTTAGTGCCTTAGGTGACTTAAAATCTTATCATCATCATTATTTTCCTTGGGCCACCCTATACTCCACCCTTTTGAGAGTAATTTAGGTTATGAGCTCATACTTTACTAGTCGTCACTAGCATATACTTATCCCTTTTGATAAGCTAAAGTCCCAATTCTACCCTTTTGAGAGAACGGGTTAGGGGGCTAAAATCACATTTTCACCACCTATAGTCTGATGGTTCCAAAGGATCATTTTCTTATAAGTTTAAGTCACCATTAAATCTTTCCATGTTATATCACAATACAATTCATAAACATCATAGCATTTTCTCATTTATAGTCTTAAGCTAGAATAATATATATCAACTATAATCATGCATCTGGGAGATTCCCAGGAAAGAGAGGTGGGTTACAATGGACACGCTTAAATACCAAGTCTTTCCTTAGCCAGAACCTTTCCAAATTACACTTTTACAATTATACACTTTCTTCTAGCAACAAAGGTAAATTTTACATAATAAAGAATATTTCATGCATAAGCATTCTCATTATTTGCAACAGCAACTATAACATGCAAGCCAGGAAATCATTCAATGATATCAAGTACTTAATAAGCATCCAATACTTACATAGAATTATCAATTATAGAACTAATTAATTATGCACCTAAGGGATTTATTACCATCCTTACGATTATTTATAGGCCTTAAGAACACTATTAAATCAAATGGGGTAGCATAGGTAGTAAGTTGTTCCTAAGGTTTTACAGTATGCTAGAAGTTATGTTCTAAATCCTTTCTTGTTACCAGCTTTCCCTATGATGCTGAAATTAGTTACTAAACCAATTATGAATCATTCTCCCTTATTTAAACATAATAAAACCTAGTTCTTATCGTTGCTAAAGATTCTGGATAGAATGCATAAATTTTATTCCCTAGAGTTCTAGAAATCTTGTTTTTACGGTTTTCTAGTTGCTAAGTTCATTTTTAGTGTTTGGGATCAATCCTAGTCTAATTGATACCAAATTTTTCGTGGCTAACTAATCCTAGACAGAATTATAACATACTAAAACAGATTTTGCATTGGCTAAACTTAAAGGGGTCAAAAACTAGGTAAATTCTAGCTCTTCGGTTGTTCTAGGGAGCTAGTTTTATCTCTAACATGCAGTGAATCATTCTCTTAACAATAAATCATAATTATCACAACTTCAAACATATCAAATCATTATCATACATTGATACTAAACTCAAATCAGTGGCCGAATCATGAACCTCATGCAATTACACAGAATCATATTTTAAGTGCATATAAAATACTAGTTCCCCATAAAATCCTTGCAAAGTCTTAAAACTCATTTAGAAACTAGTTCTTTTGTCAAACTTGGGAGGATCTTCACAATTAAAATTCTCACTTAAGATAAAAGGAGTAAGTCTTGAGCTTTAGAGATTTAGGTGACATCTTAGAATTATAAACATGCTATACAACCTTATTTTAATCTTATCTTTATAAGGTGATAGCTTGGAATTATAAACATGATATGCAATTCCATTTCTTTATCTTTAAGATTTAAGGTGATGACTTGAAAATTTAACATGATGCAAGAACTTGAAATATAAACATGATGCAAGAAACTGAGCGTGTAATCCGCACAGACCAGTAGAGGGAGAAGAGAATATTAAGAAACCGGAGCGGCGGTAGTCCGCATAGGACCGGTGAAGGGAGAAGAGAATTATTATTACATCTTTTTAAGCTCCAATCTCAAGACTTTTTAAAGAATAAATTCTTTAACTCCAATAATCATATTTCTTTGCTTGTGATACATGGCCAAGTCTTTGACCTCTAGGATCTTTAGGTGATGGCATAAAATAAACATGTCATGCGTTGATTCTTTTAGCCATTATAAAATAAAGTGAGAGCATAAATTAAATATGAGATGCAACCTCTTTATTATCTTGAAAGATTAAGTGATGACTTGAAACATAAACATGAAATACAAGCTTGGAAAATACATCTTTCAAGTTCTAAACTAAAAATCTTTGTTTTAGCATCATAAAGCATTATTCTTTAAAGTTTTGCATCAAGTGGAATTTTCAAGCTTTAGAGGCCTAACTTGTGATAGATTTACAACCCACCCTCAAGGTCCTCATCATCAAGCCATCATCTTAGTTCCACCTAGGCCATATGGCCGAATTGGTTAAAGAAAAATGAAGAGGAAAACCGAAATGAAAAGCTAAGGTAAGTTCATAATTTCATCATTTTGAGCTAAAAACACAACTCCTCAAAGCATAGAAATAAATTTAGAAACTACTCCCTACCTAATCTGAGTTGAAGAAGAGGAAGAGAACTTGATTTCTTGAAGTGAAATGAAACAAAATCTCTTTGAAAAATTGAAGAAAGAATTCAGCCAAAGAGGAGGAAGAAAGAAAGTTTTTGGTGCTCCTAAAAACTAGTTATGAACAAAGCATTCCAAGACCACTCAAGCAAGCCTATTTATAGAAGATTTTGAGGCTTCTAATTGGCCAAAATGAGGAGGTAGTTGGCGGAATTTTGCAGGAGAAATAAGGGAGGAAAAATCATTTTAGACAAAGTTGTATGAAATTAAGGAATTATGTCTCTTATGGTGACATTTTGGCATTTTGTTTTAGTGCAACTTTTGGCAATAATTCAGCTGCATAATGGCATCAATAATTTCATCCATTACAGCCCAAAGAAGTGAAATTTGTGTGTTCCATGCATTATTTAGGTGTAGGCAAGGTATTCATGTAATTTAGAGAATTTATGGTTAAGGGCTTAAGTGAATTAGTAAGCAATTTTGGTGTTTTTGAGCAATTTTGGGTTCTAATCAATCTAAATACATAATTTTGACTCTAGATTAATATTTAGAATTTAATAAGCTTTAATTTGAGCTTAATATTGCTTAGGTTTCGATATATGAATCAAAAATCCCGAAATTCGCAAAACTGCCCAAAAATAGGGGCAAAATCGTACTTTCACTTAAAAGCATGCGAGGCCACCCGAGCTTAACCAATGGTTAATCATGGCTTAAAAACAAATTTTAAAACATTTTAGTGAGGTTCGGGCTCATTCGGCATGCACATCGGAGTTAAAGCGACCTTGAGGCATTTTGGTTATTTCGCGCGTCGGAACTCAAAATTGAGATCCTTCTGCTCTATTAACACACATAACACAAACAATCTCTTATTATCATCAAAACATCCCCTTGAGAATAGGTGGGGCCCACGATCCTCATTTTCTGAGTAAAATAACTTCAGGGGCATTTTGGTCATTTTATACGTCTGAAATCGGGATTTGTGACTCTCGCATGAATCGCTCCTAACCTCTCTTCTAATGTTATATTCCTTTATTGAGGATTGTTCGGCCTCAAATCTTATGTAATAATTACCTACAGTAATTCGGTAATTTCTAATGATAGTAAAAATTGGGGCATTACAAAATACACTAATCCAATGAACCTAGAGGTGCAACAGTAAGCTTTTACACCAACAATCAAGAGAATTACAGCAAGGAAGGCATGAATACGAAAATAGCACATAGTGTATATTTCACATATGATGCATTGATCATATACAAAAATCCTCCCAAGGTTAGTGTTTGTCACTCATTCACTCAAATATTTGGGGTTATGACGCACATTCAATAACCTCAAATGAAAATGCATTACTATAAGTTTGCTATGGGTCTCATTCTCTATTTTGTCATATACACATGCATACTGAATCAAGATGACTTTCCTTTGGTTGAAATGTGGCTTAGGTGAAGGTGGGTAATTATGTAGGCTAGTGAGCTAAACCTCTACTCAAAAGAGAGCAAAAGCATACACCAAGAGCATAAGTGTCTAAGCGTATACTTTGTCCAAATTAACACAATCATAGGCTTTCTTTTGCAATGTGGCACACCTTCAATTCAACTTTTTTTCTAGAATTTTTTTTTCAATCAACTTTTTCATTCTCATTTCTTTATTTTTTCTTTTTGGTTTGCCACTTTCTGAATTTGTTTTTGTACACATTGTTCTTTCCCAATACTTAAATTGAGATACGTCCTCATGCTCCCCTCTATACTTATGCTGAAGCACATATAAGAAATGCATAAACACTTTCCTAAGCCTAAAAGTTAGGAATTTTCATGGTTTTTCACTTTTGCTAAGGATATGTTAAAATAAAAGAATAGGCAATATGGCTCGAAAGGGTTAAGAAATGGTAACATGCAAAGGCTGGCTATATGGAAAGTGGCTAAGAATAAGAAAAATGCCTCAATCATATTCAATTATGCACATGGAAACATATTTTCAAACAAGACCCTAAGCAAGGTCTAGAATGCAAATCCAAAGAGGGAAACACACATGAACTAATAAGGATGACACATTATAGTCCAATCAAAGAAGCCCAAAATCTCATAGGTAAAAGTGCATGTATTCAATTCAAACAACACAATGAATCCACCAAGCATGCAATACAATATCGTCAATGCCAAGCAAGTCAATAAAGTACATATGATGTGAGCCTATGCATGTGATCTTTAAGGTACTAGAGGGATGGTGTAAAATGCAAATAAAAGTAGATATGTTGCAAGACTCAAAACTAAAATTAAAATAAATAAAGTGCCCAAAAAAAGGGAAAAGTAAAGAAAAACCTCATGGTTGGTTGTCTCCCACCCAGTGCTTTGCTTTAATGTCCCTAAGTTAGACGGTCAGGACCCTCATGGAGGGTGTGCAGCTTTAAACCAAAGAAAGGCTATTTAAGCCTGTAGATCCAAGGGGGTCACATGGAAGCGCATAAGCTAATATCCATCAATTGTAGGTGAAGATGTGCATGATAAGGGGGGTTGAATTGTACATTGAACCTTTTTCGCATTTTTTGGAACTTCTGAAAATAAATATTATCAAGTATAAACTTGTAGTGCAGTGGAAATATAGTCAGTAGCTTCAGAAAGTATATTTCTGAACCTTATTAAATAAACCGTTCATAGGTAACATAAAACGAGAAGAATATATAAGATCGAAAGTAAGAGAATGATGCAACAAAGATACATAAAAAAGATCAGGGAGAGAAAGAAAAATGACAAAAAATATTTTATGCTGGTTTAGCCAGCCTGCCTACATCCAGTACTCAACAACTGTTGAGCTTTCACTATAACAACAACTTGCTAAACCTAGGAAAGTAAGGATGGATAGTCTTTAGCCTTCCCAAGCTATCATCTGTAGGCTTTAGAAATCACCTATCAACACAGATTTGAGTATTTTTGTACTAGCTTCTCCAAGCTAACATGAGTAGTCTTGTACTAACTTCTCCAAGCTAACCTATGATCAGTAGCCACCCTTATTATCACGTTGAAAGTAGTATTGTACTAGCCTCTTCAAGTTAACAAGAGTAGTATTATACTGGCCCCTCCAAGCTAACCCGTGATCAGTAGCTACCCCTACTGACATATTGAAAGTAGCCTTGCTCTAGCCTCTTCAAGCTGCAAGTAGTCTTTCCCCAACCTCTCCAAGCTGCAAGTAGTCTTTGACTAGCCTTTCTAAGCTAAACCGTGATAAGTAAGAACATCTTATTATCGCGTTACAAGTAGTTTTACAGTAGCATCTCCAAGCTATCTCACAATGATCACTATCGAATCTAGGATACAAAGGTTAAGTATTTGGGTTACCACTCAAACTAACCTACAAATAAGTTTCCTTAACATATACATGAAAAGTTCCTAGAAAAACTTGAATGACTTCCTTCTTCTACTTCTTCCATAGGAAGCGCATAAATCTAACTAAGAATATAGAAGAAAGATTTTCTGTACACTTCAAGGGTAAAACTGATTACATGATAAAGATTGAACTCCAGGAAGTAGAAAGAGATTTTTACAGAGTTTCCTCTTCTGAATCTTCAAATCTCTTCATGTTCTTCAAGCTTTGCATCTCCTTATATAGTGATCTTTCTTTGTGACCGTTACCATAGATCAGTTCCTCAAGTGATACGTGTTGAACATCAGTTGTGTCTTGAAAAGAATAGCTACAAGAGAGGTTGACAAAATTGTCACATCGGTTCCAGAAGTCATTGTAAATATGAGCTTTCTGATTTTCCATCAGAAACTACTTTTCTACTTTCTGAGAAAGCTTTTTGAACTCATCCTTCATGAAGCCAAGGTAGTTGATCAAAGAGATAAAGGAGATCACGTACCAGTTTGAAACTGGGTTTGACTTGATAATTTGAAATTCAAAATTCAAAATTCAAATTTTCCTTCCTTTCTGGTAGCCTTTTTTGGTCCACTCACAGGTGAGCTTTCTAATGTATACAATCTATCCCTTAAAGAGTTTTTCACTTTCTAATCTTCAATCAAATCTTCTTTACTAATTATATCTTTGCAATTGTGATGATTGAAGATTAAGTATCACGTTCCACTTGGACATGTGTTGATATCTTCATCTTGAATGAACCATGTGATGTCCCATGCTACTTTCTGAAATCTCTTTCCTTAGTTTTTTGTAGGTTGTAGCCTACCTCTGATTGTTAGCTATTAAAAGCTTGGATAAGGATATAATTTCATTTCTATTTCATAACAAATCTCATAACATGTTTACACATGCATAATGAAATATATATACTCATTTGAATAAGCCTTGCTCTTGCTAAATGATAGATACCTGTTATAATCTTACAAGAAACTCAAGAGAAACATCAGTCATTCTTCAAAGTATTTTCTTTGAATTAGTTTTGTTATCATTCAAAACACATAAGCGTATAGGGTTCTAGAGCTAATGATCTCCCCTTTTTTTATGATAATAAACCAATTTGAAAAAAATCTTTTGAAGAGATAATTGAAAGAAATATTATAGAAAAGAAAATGTGATATGCATATTCTTTCAATATATCAGAAAGAGAGATTTTCAGGAATTTCTTTTTCTTAAGGCATGATGTTACAACCTGATAATTGGGCCGAGACCTCATTTGGCCTAATTAGGCCTAGAAAGGTACAATTCACCCATTGAAGAAATAAGCCCAAGATTTTAAGGATGGAAACCGTAAAACGAATAGTGCCATGCTCTTTCTGGTTTTCGAGATCCAATCTTTTGGAAGCCTGTCTTAGGGCCATGCACTCCGGGAGCTGGCCAACCACCAGTCCACGATCCCACAATCCAGCCCACGTACAAGCCTACTACCAGAATCTTCAAAATAAAGGGAAGTGGTGATGAGACCTAGATCTCATATTTAAAGGGTACACAATAAGTTGATCATGTATTCAATCTATCCTAACATATACCTCTACCTCGATTCATATTAACACCCTAGGTGGAGTCCTTGCAGGTACCCTACCATTCAATTTAAATTCATTATAAGAACTCTAAGAAAGGAATGCAGCATTTTTATAAAAGCTCTCTCTCCCAGGTGACCTCCTACTTCACTACTACGCTACATTGGTGCCGACGCCGGGGATGGATTGCTGCTCTTCCTTTCTTTCGCATTTACAACAGGAAAAGCATGGCAAAACTAAGACTACAGGGAGACCTATTCTCCAAGATAGCAACATTGAACACCCATAACGCCTACAAGATGGGTGGACCGCCTCCTCCGAATTCGCATTTCATACCGATGGACATTGCCTGGAAACACAACCACAGGTGCGCTCAATAGTGCAAAGACCAAAGATCCCCATTACTGAACACCCTACCTTTCCTTCACCTCAATTGGAGCCCCAACCAGAGTTGCACGTACATCACCAAGATCTTAGTAGGGCATCCAGGGCATCACGAGCAGAAGCTCCACCCTCGGACACCCTGATTACAAACATGTTTCACATGATGCGTGATCAGGCCATTCACATACAGGTATTGGGGAATGAACTCCGAGAAAGAAGATAAGATGATGACTGCTTAGGTCAGGAAAGAGATAAAGCATGAGAAGCAAAAGCAAGGTTGCGACAAGAGGAAGATAGGGCCAGGAGGCTGGAAGTCTTCCTTAAAGCTCTAGAGGATGGTAAACAGAAATCACCATCGAAACACCCCTTCACCTCCGAGAATGTGCGACAGAGAAGAAGCAGAAGCCAGAAGAAGGTGCCAAGGCCACAATACAGAGGCCAACTACCGAGGTTGGAGTAATGAGGGGAGTTTCCAATCCCCTGAAAGTAATAACCGACAATGGAAAAATACACGTGACAAGGTGGATCACGGAAGATCAAAAAAGGACGCAATATTTCCCTTTTCTGAAGATATTATGAGATACGCCCTTCCTCTTGGTTTCAAGCCTCCAAGTGATATCAGATTATATAATGGTACCACGAATCCCCAAAACAACCTGGATATATTCCGATCTTGAATGTGCCTTGATGGGACCCCGGACCCTGTAAAATACAGAATATTCCCAATCACACTGGATAAGGCGGCACTAAAATGGTTCAGCAGGCTCCCCTCGAGATCAATCAATCAATTTTCTGACCTGGCCGATAAGTTCCTGGCTCAGTTCTCTGCCAGTCGAAGCAAGACCCATTGATCCATCAAAAGAAAGTAGTTCACAAAATGACAGAGACAAGTAGATGACTCACAAACTAACGTGGAGTAGTGATTTTGATACAAGTTAGCTGTTGCGTCTGCTGGCTGTATAATTTGATTGAAAAAAATTACCCTAAGCTTAGAATGCTTGATTTACAAAGATGCTAAATTTTGATCTTCTTCACTTATCTTGATGCTTTGAAAGCTTAGAATGCTTGGTTCCATGCTAAATTCGTAAGCTTAGAATGCTAAATTTGAGGCCATCATGCTTACTTTAATGTTGTGCTTAAATGACTTGATATGTATTATTAAGACAATGATTAATTAAAAGGACTTTTGTTGTTAATTTTGATTGAGTTTGATTGATTAGTTACTAAGATTACAATAGTGAAACATATAGCTAATATGCTTCATTTATTCAATATGCATCATCCTAGCTAATTCCTGTAGGCTTAATCTTTTGTTATATATAGTGATGTAGTCAGCTAGTTTTGTGGCTCAGGAACCTAAAGGAGATCCCTTGTGCTGATACTGGTGCTAAATACATTGTTGAGTCCATTGGAGTTTTCACTAATAAAGACAAGGCTATTTCCCATTTGAAGGTTTGTGTTTACATGGCCACCAAAGTTTTCACCTTTTCCCAATTTTGATTCCTAATTTTGATTGTTTCACTGTTAATTGCTTACATGTATGGTTTGTCTTTCTGTATTGTAGTCTAATTACTACTTATTTCTTGAGCTTCCCCATGTTTTTCTAGCTTTCACACACTCACGCAACTCATTTTGTGTCACTATTAAGGGCAAGATCAAATTGAAAAGGTTGATATTAAACCGAAAAGACAATAAAATGCATAATGAAAAGAATAGCATAGGAAAAAAGAAAGAGATCTAGAAAAGCAGTTTTAGTTTTTAACTTGTAAATGTGTTTTTGTTACTAAATTGTCATTCACAGCAGAAATTAGAGAAAGTTCTTGTATCTCGTGAAAAATTTCTCTGTTGCTTTGTTTATATGTTACCTTTTTTTTTGTAATTTTACTGGCATGAATTCTTGATTTTCCAAACACTAATATCTTCAAGAGTGAGTGTATTATGTGCTCAAATCAAGAAAGTGATAAGCTTTTTCTTTTAGTCTATAAATTTGCTATAATACAGTAAGCTGCTACTATTTGTTATTTGTTTTGACCCTAAGCTTGAATGATTTTTGTTTATAATAGGAGAATTTTGAAAAGAAAAAAATTGAATTATCATCATAGGCTGAGACTAATTCTAGAGAAGCAGTTGTACAGTTGCAATCCGTGCCATCTGATTTGCAAATTTGGGTAGACTCTATGGGAGGACAGAAAAAAGGAAGAGTATCTGGGCTTGGATCTTTAGGTAGGTCAATAAAAACTATTACTCCAGGAACTTTGCTAACAATGACCATATCAAGAGAAGTGAAGTTCATTCATTCAATGCTTCCTTACAAGCTCAATTGGAACAAGAGAAGCCAGAGAAAGAAGATATAAAGAAAGAGTTGTATGAAACAAGAGATACATTGAATATATTGATGAAGAAATTAAGCTATGGAGCAAGTTCTTCTCATTCAAAGCCTATTTCCCATAATCAAAATAATTCAAGCAATGAAGATGATTCAAGTGATGAAGAGCATGAGGATAGTACATCATCTAAAGACTCTAATGCATAGTTGTCATTTATTGACCTATTACTTTTGCTTTATATTTATTAATCTTAGTACTTAATCATATATGATGACGATGACTTATGAATTTTTATTTAATTTGAGTAATACATTACATTGAAGTTATTATATTATGAGAAAATTTATGTTTCATTATTGAATTAAGCATTTTGTTTATTTGAAGGTGAGTTATTAGAAATAGACTTAGATATGGCAGGTATGAGTGAGAAATAAATTTAAAGCAATTATTAAATTTATTCAATTTAATTGCAATTTTTGCTACGAAAGTTATATTAGAAATGTTTAGTTGTGAACTTTTTTGTGAATTTAATTAAATTTTGATTCATATTTCGTGCAAAATTTGTTGTAAAATTTATTATTTGCCAATTTTGTTGCGAAACTTACATGCAAAATTACTTGCAAAATCAAGTTTTGAAAGGTGCATTAATTTGCAAAATTTACTATGAAACATACATGCAAAATTACTTGCAAAATCAACTTTGTTATGAAATCATCTGTGCAATTACCTGCGAATTCAGATTTTGGAAGACCTGAATTTTGTTGCAAATTAAATTACACGTAGATTTTGTTGGGCTAATTAGATGCAAATTTTGATAGGAATGTTACCTGCACAATTACTTGCGAAATTGAATTAGGATTACCTACAAGTTTTGCTGTGGATTTAGTTACCTATAGCTTTTGTTGTGAAAATTATTTGTGAATTTTGTTGCAACAATTTAATTTGAGGATTTTCTTGCACAAAATATATTCGAATTTTCCTGCAAATATTTATCATGAACAAAATTCATAGCAAAATTCTTTCCACCCACACACATTGCCACGAAAATTAGTTGCGGATTTTTCATATTTCTTGTGAAATAATCCATAGCTAATTACTTGTGGAATTCAAAGTTCGCAGCAACCAATTATCAACGACCATATTACCTGTGGATTTTTTTTCCAACAAAATCTGTATAAAACTTGCTTACCTGTGAATTTTTAATAGAAATCTATAGCAAAATCCTCAGGTAATAGATAAGTTTTTGGTAGTGAAAGGCAACGGTCATGAGGAAGACTGCTATATATATAGAGAGATGCTGCGTTCAAAAGATGATGGGAGAGACTCGAGCTTAAAAGAGAGGAAACTTTTCCTAAATCTCTCCTCATCCTGTAAGATTCATCATTCTTATGTAATCAGATTCCTTACATGTAAAAAATCTTCCTCTATGTTTCTTTTTTTTTAGATTTATGCCCTTCTTAGAGAAAAAGTAATAAGAGGAAGTCGCTCTTGCTTCCCAGGTTTATTTTAAATGTACCATCTTTAAGGAAACTTGAGTGTTAGTTAGTTTGAGTGGCAACCTAAACACAAACCTTTGTATCCTTAATCTGTTAGTGATCAGTGTGAGAAATACCTTAGAGAGGGTAAGGTAAAACTACTTACAACGCGACAGTAAAGTGTTCTTACTGATCATGGTTTAGCTTGGAGAGGCTAGTCAAAGACTACTTGCAGCTTGAAAAGGCTGGCGAAAGACTACTTGCGGCATGGACAGGCTGGAAACAGACTACTTGCGGCTTAGAAAGGCCAAGGAAAGACTACTAACAACGTGCTGAAGGAGTTGCCTATTAGTCACGGGTTGGGCTTGGAGAAGCCAGTGTCAATACTATTTATGTTAGCTTGGATAGGCTAGTACAATGCTAATCATGTTAGCTTGGAGAGGCTAATTCAATACTACTTCAATATGGTAGTAGAGGTTGCTACTGGTCATGGTTGTTAGCTTGGAGAGTCTAGTACAATACTACTTATGTTAGCTTGGAGAGGCTAGTACAAAACTACTCAATCTGTGGCAGCAGGTGATTTCTAAAATCCACGAATGATAGCTTGGCAAGGCTAATGTAAAGACTATCCAATTTACTTTCTCAGGTTGAGAAAGTTGTTTTAATGGAACCTCAACAGTTGTTGAACACTGGATATAGGCAGTTTGGCCAAACCAGTATAAAAATCCTTGTGTCTATCATCTTCTCCCTAATCTCTTTTATTTTAGTCTTGCTTTACTTATTTCCTTTACCTTCGATTATACGCCTTACCACTTATCATTTACAGCTTTATCGTTCTCGGCTTTTATGCTTTATGATTGTCCAGATGCTCCTCTTTTAATGATATACATTAGAAAATAGCTTTCTAAATCAACTAACTTATTTCCGCTGTACTTCAAGCAAATGCTTGATAGTAATCTATTCTCAATTTTTAGAAAGTGTATAAGAAAACAGAGGACTAAAGCATTATTCAACCCCCCTTCTCATGCACTTTCTTACCTACAAGTGGTATCAAAACAAGGCCTCTAGGGGTTGAGCAATTCAACGATTGAAGAGGATAAAGATCTGATGGACAGAATGGCCTACATCATCTTCAAAAGATCAATCTATCAACTGATCATCCTTTATTGTCAAGACACTACGCTATGGCATAATTCATTCAAATACTGAAAGGGATTTCAAAGAGACCCATGGACAAGAACATTACAAAGAAGAAAAGCTCGATGGTTCTACTTGGTCATGTCTAATTCATATATGCCCCAATCTAAAGCTGCATATGGTTCTTATGCATTGTTTGTTACACATGAAAAGCTATGTGAAAAAGACTGCACATGATGCTAGAAGATCTTAACCGATCTCAAGATGTCTTTGATCCTAATATTGACATATCAGATGTTTTGCAACATTGAAGTAATAAAAATTACTAAAACTTCTTTTTGAAGTAGAAATGTCTAATATTGTTATTTGAGATTGGATATGGAGATGAGTTCTCTGTCTGTGGAATTTGTCAGAAGTCTATAATGACTATATCAAGAAGACATCAATCCCATAAATGACAAATCAGGACAAAGATCATCTTGACAAAGAATATTTGCTTATGGCAGTAAAGATAAATGTAACATCCTAATTTTTAACCCAATACTCTAGAACATAATTAGGTTAATCATTAGTCTGTTATGTCATAGCTTCCTTATTACTTTAAAATACTTAGCGGAAATACTAGTAAATTTTTTTTGAAATATAAAAGCAAAGTGAGAGCCGTGCGACATGTTAATTAGTAATGCACGGAAGGTAATAAAGCAAGTATCGCATAGCAACATTTCATAAGCAAGTAAAAACACAGCACCATAACATTGAACTGCATATTCTTATAATATATGATATGCCCACTTAGGTAGAGTGGGACTTAGTTTAGTACAACTAGAATGAAAATACATGGAAACGAAAGTACAACAAAGGTGATAAAAGAAACTCTCCTAACTCTAGTGCGCCTACATATAGATAACCTTAAGACAAAAGGGGCTATCCGTGCCTAGCCAAAGCTCGGGCGCCAAAATGGGATGGTTGTCTCCTACTGCGGGCCTCTTTGGAAAGGAGGGATGTACCCGATCCACTGGGCGATCTCGACCGGAGTGGCGATGCGCTGCATCGGTCTGGCATGAGCTCCACGGCGGGGAATCATCCTCACCCGTCCTCCACGTATTGGCTGAGCGACAGAAGCCTCGCTACCCTCCCCAACATCCATCGGCACAGTGGAGGAGGATCCCTCGGAGGGTACCTGGGTGGCAGAGTCCTCCGAAGGGTCCGTCTCGGAGAATGATGAGGGCGAGCAGGGTACATACTGTGGGTAGTCCCAGATGGCAGAGGCCGTCAGTGGGGTGCGGCGGATCCGCTCCTCTTGAGGCGTCTTGGCTCGAACACGAAAGTCGTCGCCAGTAGGGTGAGGCAATGAGAGAATCCATCGCTATGTACGGGGTGACTAAGAGGCCGTCCATTGAACATAAACACTTTCGAGCAGCCTTGGCGGCCCACAAAATGGTATGACCTGTGGTCCGAATCATGATGTACCTCCCAAGTTGGGGTGTCCACAAAAACCACGAACGTCACCATCTGAAGACGTGACGGAAAGAAAGAGACAGAGGGAGTGAGAATCTTGCTAAAGAATCTCAGTAGGGCCTCCTACTACCTAGGTGTCATCATCTACATCCTCAGGAACCTTGGGTTTAGTAAACAAAATAAGCGAGCATGCATTACGTCCATTTTTAGGTTCTAAAACATAATTTAGCCAAGGTCCGTTCATTTTAGCATGATTCTTAATGTCATGGATGCAAATATATTAAAGGATATATGCATGGCTCTACTTAATACAAGAATAATCATCATATCTTTAAGAACATCATAATAATGGCATAAAGTGGCAATTAAATTCTCTTTGTGACAAAATCATCATAACTTCCTCGTAGGCCACCCTAAAAGACAATCGCTCTGGGGTGCTCGGCCAAACCGGTGTCACCTAGAACGTGTCACATCTCTAGGTTATGAGCTCATACCTTAACTAGTCATCACTAGTTCTTACTTATCAATCCCGATAAGTGTAATATAATCATAAACATAATCCCGACTTATCCAGTACGGGCTAGGGGGCATTTCTTGGGGGTGCTCGGCCGAACCGGTGTCACCCAAGAATTAATCTTGGTACCGATGTCACATGAGTTCTCTGGAGGTGCTCGGCCAAACCAGTGTCATCTGAGAACTCATCTTAGTACCTCATAAAAATTTCATAGGTTTTCAAAAACTTTCTGAGTCCCGAATTTGTCGGAAATTCGACGGCATAACTGTTGCACACCGAATTTCTTCCAAATTCTTCTTTATGCCACATAAGTCAATCAAACATGCATTCTTCATCATAATTTCATGCATTCACATAATTATCCTCATACTTTCACAAGCAACATTAAAGATTCGTTATGCTCTTGGTCCTACGGTATTTTATACTCTGACCCGTACGGGCCTTAAACTTGTGATATAGTTAACCTATCATCTTCTATCAGACTTTTATGCACCTAAGGGTTCTCTTCTAACAAATCTTATTATTTATTCATGCTCTCTATTAAATCTGAACAACATCATTCCTTAGGGGCAACATTATAAACTTATGATTATGGGGTTCTAGAACTTGCATTTTAGACCCTTTCTTGGTTCTGTCTTCGCCTAAGACGCTATAAGTTAAACCTAAATCAATTATGAGTCATTCCTATATCAAGGAACTAATTATAAACCATGTTCTCTACATTATAAGGTTTCTGGACAGATTCTAAGAATTAAATATTCTAAGAGTTCTAGAATTGCGGTTTTACAGTTTTCTAGTTACTAGTTTCTCTATAGGTGCCAAAATTCATTCCTACTTCAAATGTAACCAAATTTTTCATGATTAAACAATCCTAATCTGATTGTATTCCCATTGAAACAGTTTGGGCAGTGTCCATAAGTAAATGGGATTAAACTATGCTAAATTTTGACTTTACGATTTTTCTAGCAAGCTAGTTTCTCTTTTGACATGCATAAAAGTGTTCCTACCTCATCATACGTAATTTCCACACATCATAACACATCATAACATCATCATACAGCAGCAAACCCATCATGGAAGGACTAAAACATTAAGTCCCAAAAAGATACATAACTTGATATTTTTAAAAAAACACATAAGTTGCTAGTTTCTCTTGGAATCATTTTCAAGACTTCTAAAACTCTTTTGCAAACCATTTTATTTTGTGAAAGAGACTAAAAACATCCTTAGGTTAGTGACCACTTAGTCCCTCCTTAAAAGAGAATTAAATTCATAGAACCTTGTTGGTCTTAAACTCAAACAAATTCATGAGATTTAAAAGGATTCTTAAAACTTGACTTATTGGTCCCTGAAGCTAGATGAAACTCATTCCAAGTTCATCATCACTACAAGGCCGAAATCATGCATCCAAAGAATGCTCCCTCATTAAACTTTAACTTGAGATAAAATGGGCAAGTCTTTGAGCTCTAAGGTCTTTTAAGTGATGACATAATTTAAACATGCTATGCACTTCATTTTTATTCTTCATTACAAAATAAAGTGAGAGCTTAAAGTAAACATGCAAGACTTGAATATAAAAATGCAAGGCTTAAAATAAATATGCAAGACTTGGAATATAAATATGCAAGGCTTGAAATATAAATATACAAGTTCATTTCTTTATTTTAGTGCTCTAGGTCCAGCAACAATTGACTTAAAGGCCGAAATAGAAAGGCTTTGAGATTTAGTTAGGTGATAGTGCAAACCTCATTTTAAATCTTACGTTCTTTAGTGATGAAAGGTAAATATGCTAGACAAGAATATAAATATGAGATGCACTCCATTCTTTAGCCTTTAACTTTAAGTGATGGCTTGGAAATTAAATATGAATGCTAGTTCATTTTATTTCTTATTAGAGCTCATACAAGACTTGAACTTAAACCTCAACCCAAACTTATCATGTCAAGGTAAAGTAGAAACAAGAGTGAACCTCAAGGGTTCTTTAAAACACAAAGTTTCTTTCCTTGAAATGTAAACATAAATAACATTTTTATTAAAACTCAAGCTTTAGAGACCTCTTTGTGATGAACACATAGTCATCATCTAGAAGCTCTCATCATCAAGCCATTGTGAACCTCCTTGGCCATTATGGCCGAAAATTTGGAGAAAGAAAAGGAAAAGGAACCGAAATTTTTGAGAAGGAAAGAAACATTTGGAACTCTAGAGACCATGATCTTGATGATGCATTAACACCAACATCATGAGTCCTCATTATGAGTCCTCATCATTGAGTTCATGTTAACCATTTTAAAATATCATCAAAGTGAAAGGTTTCAAATCAAGAAGAAAGAACAAAAGAAAACATCTTTAACTTAAGAACAAAGATCAAGCTTTAGAGATTATCCAAGTGATGAACATTATCATCATGGAACCTCATCATCAAGCTCTCATTCCCTTGCTCTCAAAGGGCTCATGGCCGAAACATGGAGGAGAAGAAGAAGAAAAGAAGTTCTAGAAAGAATTCAAGAGAAACTATGAACACATAAAGAGATTAAGAACTTTAAATGAAAGAACTCTTGAAAGAAAATCCCTACCTAGTGATTAGGAGGTTGGAATGAGAGAAGAGGATGAAGAACTTGAAGACTTGAACTTGAGAGAAAAAGGAAACTTTGAAGTGTTCTTTGAAAACTTACACTTAGCAAATGAGCCCAAAATTATACGAGTTCACCCAAGCAAGCTATTTATAGAGAAATGAAACAAATGAAAGGTGCATGAAGGGGGAGGAGCTTCGGCCATCAGCCTCATGGGCAGCCCATGAGTTGCATGAGGTGAGATAATGTGGTCTTGAGGCATGGTGAGGTATGGTTCAAAGTATGGTGAGGTATGGTTCAAAGTATGGTGAGGTATGGTTCAAGGTATGGCTTCAAGCATGGTTCTTTGAGTGAGAAACAATTCAACATGTATGGTAATTGAGAGAGAGGGGGCCGAAATGCATCAGCCATGGGGAGGGTTCTCTTTGCATTTTAATTGTGGTTTAGAGTTGTGTTTAGGTGTATCTTTGATTAGGATTAAGATTAGGAATTTGTAAGAAAGTGTTTAGGTGAGAAAATGGGTAATCAAGGTTTTCAAGACATAATTAAGGAGTGTTCTTGCATCATTAGTGAGTTATAAATTTATTTTAGTATATAAACAACTCTAGACACAATTCCTTTATTTAAGGAATTGGAGAGAGAAAATACTATTTAAGATTCCAAGAGTGAAATCTTGAGTTTTAGAAAAGAGATTTAAATCTAATCTAAGCAATCGTAGGTTCTAATTAATTTTAATAATTTATTTTGACTCTAGATTAATTATGAAAATTAATTAATCTTCGATTAGAGCCTAATATTGCTTAGGTTTGCTTAATTACATCATTAACCTCAAAAACACTATTCTAGGGGCAAAATCGTAATTTTACACTAAAACTGCCCAGGACCACCGGGACTCAAACAGATGTTTTGAAACATGTGAAAACAGGGTTTTAAACCTCTGGGGAAAGTTTCGGGCTCAAACGGCACATTTACCCGCGTAAAACGCTATAGGGTATTTTGGTCATTTTGACACGAAACTGCGGAAAATGAGACTTTCGCCTCCGGAACCACTCAAGGGTCATTCAATCCCCTTCAAACATTGAGTTGGCCCTTCAAGGACTGTCGGGTCGGCCATCCTCAAATTATGGGCTGAAATGACCTCAGGGGCATTTTGGTCATTTTCCACTCAGACAGAAAATCAGGGCATTACAATAAACATCATGCACCAGGGTTAAAGCTAAATTGTCATATTCCTATGCAAAGAAGAAGAGTGTGCCAGACATATAGAAAGTCTTATCAGGAGGTCTTGATGTACTAAAACTTTGTCACCATTCTATGCTTCATCGCTAAAGAACATCATCAAAGATAAGTGAGGTAAATATCCTTACACCTCACCTATGTTATAATATTTTATCTGCTTCATGTGATAAGTTGCTAGAAGGTTTTCATGCCTATTCATATGTATATCTTAAACAAATCAAAGAGCTCACAAAGTTACATCTTTCTGAAGCCTCCAATATGGTATATGAAAATGTCAGAATTTCCTTTCTGAATCCTTGAGAGAACTTTATGGCATCCAAAGATCTGACATGTTTAATTTGACATATTTCAAAAACTATGTTTTTATGAGAATGGTCAACATCTATAGTTTCAAAGTAACTGAACTGAGATATACAGATGAAATAAAAGAAGAAAGATCTATGCAACTTTATCTAATATATCTATATATCCTTTTGTTTCTGTTCTTTGATATATATATATATATACATATATATATATATATATATATATATAAAGATACCTTTATAGCAAGTGATTCTTGAAAAGGAATTTCATTAGAAAGGTTGGAAAAATCTTTCTCTAAAGCTAATCAACAGGACCCAAGGAAGTCTGGGTACCAAAAGCAAAATTTCTTCTTACAGGTTTCTCTGAAAAATCTCTCTAGCTGAAACTTCAAAAAGCACTTTGATGACGATGATCATTCCAGATATCATGTATTAAACCTAAGAGCTATCACAATTCCTAAAAGATAATCTTCTCGAGAATCCCTCAAGTATGATTATGATGAAAAGCTTAAGGAAGACTTTGCTGACAATCTTGATAATGTTGGAAAAAGCCCCGAGAATATTTATCTCAATGAATCTCCAGAAAGCTAGCAGATGAAAGCAAAAGCTTCAAAAAGTGAGCTCCAAAACCTCTAAAAGTATGCTTAAACCTTTCAAGATTATCAGAAAGGAATCTTTCTGAAATACAATATGCGCAGTATGAAGATGACAAAGAAGCTGAAGAATCTGAATGTCCAATAACTTCATGAAAGTTTCTGTTTTAAAGATAGTCTTATAAAGTTTCTGTTTTAAAGATAGTCTTATATTGTCAAAGTTCTTGGAATATCTTTCAAGAGTATGAGAACCAAGTCATTCCTTAGTTATTCACCAAGTGTGTTTTCATCACCATCTTTGTATCTAAACATGCTAAAAAAGCTTTGAGTTGTTAAAGTTGGGAGGAAGCTATGCTGAATATCCTGACCAAGCTCAAGAGAAAAGTCTACACATCTTGTTTGAAACATCATCATCAGTACTAAGAAGAAATTCAAGGACTGTCTGGATAAATCTGATATCATTAGGGCAAGCATATCCATACAAGAGAAAGGGACCAAAAGGAAATAGCCTATGCTTTATTTGTATATCTGTTTGTGCTTATGCTTGCATATTCACATATCTATTGAAGCACTAAGCTATATCTATTTTAAGCACATCTTCATCTATCACACATGAGATGCTTTTAAATGCGTTCTATATAGCTTGATTGAAAAATTGTGCATAATTTGTTTCTGATTGTGTTCAAAAACCTATCCTTACCATGCTTTAACATGACTAAGATCAGTTAAGGAGAATCTTATCTTTCTTAAGTGTGCTACGCTTATATTGCATATGATGTGTTATAATTAGTCTCATTAGCTTACTGAAAAGCATGAACTATATGTTTCAAGGTTTTATCAAAATCATCTTTCATACTCTGATACTTATGTAAAAGTTCCACCGCTCATGCTCAGTTATGATTTGGTATATCTGGGTTTGATCCCTAATGAACTTCAAAAACTATGCACAGCAATGTGTTGGCATATCTGTGATAAAAGGTTCTTTGAGCATCAGAAACTACATAAGTATCAGTATGTTTTTATCATCATTATGCATGCTTTATTGAAAATCATCATATACATTTTTTAAGCTTTTGTTTTCAAAAACTAGCTTGGATCAAATTGTGCTGAATAAGGAAACTCATCAAGATAATATATCACAAGTATCACTTGTTTATTATTATTCAAGCACTATTAAAATTTTAGAAAGTTTCTTTTGAACGGAAATCATGTTGTTGGTATTAATGAGCTTGAACAATCATATCTACTCAAGTATCATTACGATACTTATCAAGAGGATTCTGACATAGTTTAGAAAATGACATCATAACCCAAAAAACTCAGTTTTGAGTTACTTAAGGCCATAAAATGGTTTTGATCTCATCCATATCATGCCTTAAGAAAGAACTTGCAGAAATTTATAGATTGTGATGTTTGAAAGATTTCTTTATCATGTGTTACTTCATTCTATTTCTTTCAACATCTCTTCAAAAGATTTTCTTCAAATTGGTTTGTCATCATCAAAAAGGGGGAAATTGTAAGTTCCAGAACCTTTCAGAAAGCTTAATGGTTTTGAATGACAACAAAGCCAATTTAAAGAAAGTATTTTGAAGAACGTCTAATGGCTACCTTGAGATTCTTGACAAAGCAAAACATGTTGTTCCGAATTGCATAAAAACGAACTTGAATTGAGAATAACTTCACTATACATGTGCAAGCATGTTTTATCTCGAGGAGAGGAGATTAAGCTTAAATGAAGTAAATATTATTTCACGCAAAGAACGTAGATATGCATCACGGACAGAAGAATATCCTGACATAGCAAAACAAGCAGTTCTGATTTGCATAAAAGCAAACTCGAATTGAGAATAATTTCACTATACATATGCAAACATATTTTATCTCAAGAAAGGAGATTGAGCTTAAAAGAAGTGAATATTACAATCATTCAAAGAATGTTTACATGCACTACGGACTGAAGTTTATCAAGTCAGGAATAAGAAAACAAGGGAAAAGGTTTTCAAAAAGTAGTACGGGACATCAGAAAGTACACTCAAGATGAAGAAATCAACTCATATCCAAGAGCAACGTGTTATTTAATCTCCAATCATCTCAATCACAAAGAAATCATCAATGAAGAAGATTGGATTGAAGACCAGAAGATTAGAGAATCTTCAAGGAACTAATTACAATGTCAGAAAGCTCACCTGTGAGTGGAGCATTTGAACGCTATAAGAAAATAAGGGAAATTTGAATTTAGAAACTCAAATTTTAATCCAACCCAGCTGTCAAACTAGTATGTCATCTCTTTGCCTAAATGATCAATCACCCTGGCTTCACAAAGGAGGAGTTCAGAAAGCATATTCAAAAAGTAGAAAAGTAGTTTCTAAAAGGAGATTAGAAAACTCAACATTACAACGGCTTTTGCAACCGATATGACAGATCTATCAACCTCTCTTCTAGCTTATTCTTTCAAGACACAACTGATGATCAACATGTGTCACTTGGAGATCTGATCAAAAGCAATGGTCATGAGGAAAACCACTATATATAGAGAGAGATGCTATGTTCAAAAGATGATGAGAGAGACTCGCACTTGAAAAAGAGGAAACTTTGCTTAAATCTCTCCTCATCGTGTAAGGTTCATCATTCTTATGTAATCAAATTCCTTACATGTAAAAAATCTTTCTCTATGCTCTTTTTTTAAGATTTATGCTCTTCTTAGGGAAGAAGTAATAGGAGGAAGTCGCTCTTGTTTCCCAGGTTTATTTTAAATGGATCATCTTTAAGGAAACTTGAGTGTAAATTAGTTTAAGTGGCAACCTGTAACATCCTAATTTTTAACCCAATACTCTAGAACATACTTAGGTTAATCATTAGTTTGTTACTGCATAGTTCTCAATTTCACTTAGAAAATACTTAGCGGAAAATACGGGTAAATTTTTTTTTGAAATACAAAGTGAGAGCCGCGCGATGCGATGTAACAGGTAACGGGCAAAACATACATCTCATAACGTCATAGCATAAGGCACATAAAGGCACGTTATGGGAAAACACTGAATATCATCATATATACATATAACTTGCCCACTTATAAGTGTAGGACTTAATTTGGTACAACACGAGTAATACAATCTAAAAAAGGAAATACAAGAGAAAATGTAACGGAAACTATAAAAGCAATTCCCCTACCCAAGTGCAACTAGCAGGATGACGTCTAATACAAAAGAAGGTTCATCTCCATCTAAGTGTGTGTTTCACTGCCGGGTACTTATCGGTCGATCGTCACCTCCATCGACGTCCATCTCGCGAACGCGAGGCAAATATCCTGGGAAATCCAAGAAAGCTCCTCGGGCATGAAGAGGCGGAACGGGGATCAGCGACCTCAATGGTGTGGCTGCATCTCCGGTTCCGTGCAAGCGTGGCTGAGCCAACGGTGCCTCAATCGCCTCCCTCAATGGTGGGGGAGAGGGGACAGAGCTCTCACTATACGGATGGGTAGGCGGGTCCTCGGACGAGTCGGTCTCCGAGAAGTAGGTCCAGGGCACGTAATCGGGATAGTTTCGCATGGCTAAGGCGGCGGTGTGCATGCGGAGCACTTTCTTGTCATGCGTACGCGCGCGCTCAAAAACCCGCTCGTCGTCGCCATAGGGTGCAGTCGGGGAGAAGCGATGGGTGTGCACGGGATGAGCGAAGAGGCATTCTACGAACATGAAAACCCGCACCGTGCACTGTCCCTCAAAATGGTATGACCCATGAGCCGGGTCATAGTGCACCTCCCATGTCGACGTGTCCACGAACACTACGAATGTCGCCATCTGAAGACATGACGGAAAGAAAGAGATAGAAGGAGTGAGAATCTTGCTAAAGAATCTCAGTAGGGTCTCCTACTACCTAGGTGTCATCATCTACGTCCTCAGGAACCTTGGGTTTAATTATACAAAATGACTGAACATGCATTAGGTTCATTTTAAACTTTAAAATATACTTTAGCCAAGGTTCATTCATTTTAGGATGATCTTAATGTCATGAATGCAACATAATAGAAATGTATGCATAGCACTACCTAATGAACATACATAAAACATAACATCAAGCATCATCATACTTAGTGGCATAAAGTGGCAATAGTAATGTTCATATGGGACAAACTTAGTGACATAATCATAATCATGAAACTTCTCTTCCTCATGGGCCACCCTAAAAGACAATCGAAACTGGGGTGCTCTCAGACCGGTGTCACCCAGAACGTGTCACATATCTAGGTTATGAGCTCATACCTTAACTAGTCATCACTAGTTCTTACTTACCACTTAACGATAAGCGTATCATAATTCATAAATCCCGACTATCTGAGTACGGGTTAGGGGGCAATTCTCTTAGGGGTGCTCGGCCGAACCGGTGTCACCTAAGAGTATAAAATGGTACCGATGTCACATGAGTTCTATGGAGGTGCTCAGCCGAACCGGTGTCATCCTAGAACCCATCTTAGTACCTTAATTTTCAAAAATCTCTTTGAGTCCCCCTGTTAAGCGAATTGTATGGGCGGCACAAAGGCATTATGCCGAATTCCTTCCAAATTTGCTTGTATGCCACATAAACATATATCCTCATGAATTCCTCATATGAATAACATCATCATCATTTACATACCACATGCATGATCATGGAACATTCAATCGCGTTTATCCTTACGGTAGCTTATGCTTTGACCTTTAGGGTCTTAATCATGAGATATGGTTCTCTAACATCCGTCGCTCATATTTTATGCACCTAAGGGCTCATAATTAAACATCAGTCATAATCCTCATGTTCACACTTAAATATGAATAGCTTAGCGCAGAATTCCTAGCTTGTGGTTACTGGTTCTAGAACTTAACGTTTTAGACCCTTTCTTGGTTCGTCTTACGCTTCAAGCGCTATGAATTAAATCTAAATCAATTGTATGAGGCATTCCTATGCTTAAGGACTAATTATTAATCATGTTTATCATGTTGCAAGTGGTGCTGGACAGAATCCCAGAAAAATAAATGTTCTAAGAGTTCTAAACTTGCACTTTTACGAGGGGCTCTAGTTACTAGTTTCATGGGTGCTAGAATTCGATTCTAATCCAAATGTTACCATGTTTTTCATGTCTAAACAATCCTAATCTGATTATTCTCCCATTAAAACAGTTTGGATAAGTTCCATAAACAAACGGGTCAAAACTATGTTAAATTCTAGCTTTACGGTATTTCTAGTTAGCTAGTTTCTTACCTATTATGCATAGAATCATTTCTACATCATCGTATGATATTTTCACACATTCTAACACATCATAACATCATCATACAGCATCACACTCATCATATCAGAACCGAAAACATTTAGCTTTAGTAAAGGATTTATATTGACATTTCTAGGTACATAAGTTAACTAGTTTCTCTTAGAATCGATTTAGAATTTCTAAAACTCTTTGCAAATCATTTTAATTCATCAAGAGGCTAAGAGAGTCTTAGGTCAATGACCAAAATATATTTCATCTCCTAAAAGGGAATAAAGTCATATCTCATGACAACATAACCTTGAAAAGGTTTGTAAAGCTTTAAGGAAAACTTAGAACATAGACTATTGGTCCTTGTAGCTAGATGAAAACTCATTGCAAGTTCATCATCACTACTTGGCCGAAAATATGCATTCAAAGAATGGTTTCACATAAAACTTTAACTTGGGATGAAATGGGCAAGTCTGTCAGCTCTAGGTTCTTAAGTTATGGCATAAAATAAACGTGCTCATGCTTTCCATTTTTAATCTTTGCTTACAAATAAAGTGATGACGTAAGATAAATATGCAAGGCATACACTTAAACGTGCAAGCTTGAAAGTAAATATGTGAGGCATAAACTTTAAACGTGCAAGCTTGAAAGTAAAGATGCAAGGTTCAATTCTTTATTTTAGTGCTCTTGGCCCAACAACAATCGACTTTAAGGCCGAAATAGATAGGCATTCGAGAAATTAATTAGGTGATGATGCAAGTTCAATTCTTTATTTTAGTGCTCTAGGCCCAACAACAATCGACTTTAAGGCCAAAATAGAAAGGCTTTGAGAATTAAATTAAGTGATGATGCAAGTTCCATTTTAATCTTTATGTTCTTAGGTGATAGCTTGAAAGTAAAGGTGCATAACAAGAATGTAAATATGCAAGCATAAGATAAATTATGCAAGTTCATTTTATCTCTCTAGAGCTCTTAACAAGACTTTAAAGGAACTTAAACCTTAACCCAAACTCATCCAACCAAGGTAAAGTAAAGTCTAGAGTTCTTAGAACTCAAAACAACATCTTTAGAAAATCAAACCATAAGGCATATAAAAGAAAAGGAAATGGCCGAAACATCTAGGCGAGAAAAGAAATATTTGAAACTCTAGAGTCCATGATCTTGGTGATATATTAACACCAATACCATGAGCCCTCATCATTGAGTTCATAGAATCATTTTAAAATATCATCAAAGCTAAAGTTCTCAAGAATTCAAGAAAGGAAGAACTAGAAACATTTTTGCTCAAGAACAAAGATCAAGCTCTAGAGTTTGTTTCAAGTGATGAACATCATCATGAAACTCTCATCATCAAGCTCTCATTTCTTTGAATCTCAAGGCCCATGGCCGAAAATGAGAAAGAACAAGGAAAAGAAAAGAAGTTCTAAAAAGAATCAAGAGAAACTATGAACATCAAGCTTGAAACAAGAACTTTAAAGAAAAGAATACATGAAAGGAAATCCCTACTTGATGTGATGAACTTGAAGATGGAAGAAGAAGATGAAGATGATGAAGAACTTGAAGAACTTGAAGAACACTAGAACTTTGAGAGAAAAAGAAAAGCTTTGAGTGTTCCTAAACTTAGCAAATGATCTAAAAGTGGTGCAAGCTCCTCAAGGCATTCTATTTATAGAGAAATGAAACAATGAAGGGCTAAAAGTGTGAATGGGCTGATGAGTTTCGGCCATGAGGGTGCAGAATGGAGGCATCCATGAGTTCCATGAGGTGAGATAATGTGGTCTTGAGGCATGGTGAGGTATGGTTCAAAGCATGGTGAGGTATGGTTCAAGGTATGGCTCAAGCATGGCTTCAAGTAGTGAGAAAACAATTCAATCATGTGGCCAAAGAGGGCATGGCTGTTCGGCCATGTTGGCACTAAGGGAGGTTTGTTTTGCAATTTAATTGTGATTTAAAGTTGTGTTTAGGTGTATCTTTGATTATGCTTAAGATTAGGAATTTGTAAAAAAGTGTTTGGGCAAGGAAAATGGATAATTAGGGTGGTCTAGACATAATTAAGGAGTGGTCTTGCACCATTAGTGAGTTAGATCCTCAATTTAGAGTCTAAACAACTCTAGACATATTTCCTTGATTTAAGGAATTGGAGAGAGAAAATACTATTCAAGATTCCAAGACTAGGAATCTTGAGTTCTAAAAGGGATTTAAGTTTAGTCTAAGCAATTTTAGGTTCTAATTAACTTTTATAAATTATTTTGTCTCTAGATTAATTAGGAAAATTAATTAATCTTCGTTTAGAGCCTAATATTGCTTAGGTTTGCTTAATTACATCATTAAGCTCAAAAACACTATTCTATGGGCAAAATCGTAATTTTGCACTAAAACTTCCCGGGACCACTGGGACTTGAACAGAGACCTCTAGATACATGAAAACATGTTTTTAAACCTCTGGGAAAAGTTTCGGGCACAATCGGCACTTCTACCCGCGTAAAAACGCTATAGGGGTATTTTGGTCATTTTGACCTTAACTAAACCTGCAAAAACGAGATTTTCGCTTCCGGAAGCATTCAAAGGCCATTCAATCCCCTTCAAACATTGAGTTGACCCTTCGAGGATGACCGAGTTGGTTACCCTCGAATTCGGGTCAGGAAATAACCTCAGGGGCATTTTGGTCATTTTCCTCGGACAGAAAAATCGGGGTGTTACACAACCCAAACACAAACCTTTGTATCCTTGATCCGTTAGTGATCAGTGTGAGACATAGCTTGGAGAGGCTAAGGTAAAACTACTTGTAATGCAACAATAAGGTGTTCTTACTGATCATGGTTTAGTTTGAAGAGGCTAGTCAAAGACTACTTGTAGCTTGGAGAGACTGGGAAAAGACTACTTGTGGGAGAAGCTAGGGAAAGACTACTTGCTGCATGAAAAGACCAGGAATAGACTACTTATGGCTTGGAGAGGCTGCGAAAAGACTACTAACAACATACTGATAGAATTGCCTGTCAATCACGGGTTGGGCTTGGAGAGGCCAGTGTCAATACTACTCATGTTAGCTTGGATAGGCTATTACAATAGTACTTTCAACGTGGCAGTGGAAGTTGCTACTGGTCACAGTTGTTAGCTTGGAAAGGCTAGTACAATACTACTTGTAACATGGTAGTAGAGGTTGCTACTGGTCATAGATGTTAGCTTGGAGAGGCTTTTACAGAACTACTCAATCTGTGGTAGCAGGTGATTTCTGAACCCCATGGATGATAGCTTGGAAAGACTAATGTAAAGACTATCCAGTTTACTTTCTTAAGTTGAGAAAGTTATTTTACTGGAACCTCAATAGTTATTGAGTAATGAATATAGGCAGTTTGGCCGAACCAGTATAAAAATCCTTGTGTCTATCATCTTCTCCCTAATCTCTTTTATTTTAGTCTTGCTTTACTTATTTCCTTTACCTTCAATTATACGTCTTGCCACTTATCATTTACAGCTTTATTGTTCTTAGCTGTTATGCTTTATGATTGTCTAGATGTTCCTCTTTTAGTGATACATGTCAGAAAGTAGCTTTTTGAATCAGCTAACTTATTTCTACTGCACTTTAAGCAAACGCTTGATAGTAATCTGTTCTAAAGTTTTAGAAAGTGTATAAGAAAACAAAGAGGAGTGAAGCACGATTCAACCCCTCATTCTCATGCACTTTCTCACCTACAGTCCCAACCTGAGTAGTATTTAACCAGCCTCTCCAAGATAAACCTGAGTAGTCTTTGACCAGCTTCTCCAAGCTAAACCCATGACTAATAGAACACACCACTGTCATGTTGTAAGTAGTCTTTACTTAACCTCTCCAAGCTAGCTCACACCGATCACTACTAGATCGAGGTTACAACAGTTTATGTTTGGGTTTGTGCTACTCAAACTAACCTATACTCAAGTTTCCATAAGATATATAATAACAAACCTGGGAAAAACTTGAATGACTTCTTTCTATGATTCTTCCTAGGAAGAACATATGATCTACTAAGAATGTAGAAAGAAGATTTTTACAAGCAAGGAACTGATTACAAGATGTAATGAACTTTATAAAGAGAAGAAATTTTCTTAGCATTTTAGCTCTTATGCAGCATCAAGATCTTTTTTATTTTGAGCGTAACATCTCTATTTATAGATGGTCTATATTTATGATCATTGCCCTTGATCTTTTGTCCAAGTGACACGTGTTGATCATCTGTTTGTATCTTGGAAAAGCAGTCTAGAAGAGTAGCTCATCGTCTGTTAGAGCTGTTCTAGAAACCATTATGAAATAGAGATTTCTAGGGTCACCTTCAAAAACTACTTTTTACTTTTTGAACGAGATTTCTAAACTCTTCCTTCTAGAAGCTGGAGTAGTTGTCCAAGTTGGCAGAAGAGATGACACGCCAATCTATTAGTGAGTTTGACTTTAAATTTAAATTTTAAATTTCCTTCCTTTTCCTATAAAGTGCATTATTTCACTGTAAAGTGAACTTTCTGAAGTGCGTTGTTAGTTCTATGATATATTTTCAGTCATTCAGACTTCAATCAAAGCTTGCAAATGATAATATGATTGTGTTCCTAATGATTGAAGGTTGTAGAACACATTGGCTTCAGAGATGAATTGAAATCTTTGCTTGAAGCTTACTTTTTGAATTTGTAAGCCTTGGTTTCTTGTACACATTAATTTTCTTCAATTCGTTAAGCATGTATACATTCATTTTATGATATAATTCTCACTTCCATTTAGTTTCCATCTCTTTAAACAAGATAAATCATATTTGCACATGTAAAGTGAAATTATTTTCGCTTTAGAAATCGTGTTATGCTAACAAAAAAACTTGTTTGTAGCTTCAAGCAACTTGAGGTAAACAGTAGTAATTTTTCAAAATATTTTCTCTAAATTGGGTGTGTTATCACTCAAACTATTTTGTATTCATATTTTTTGAAGGGTTTTAGAGCTAACAACTAGCTCCTTTTTTTCGAAAGAAAAAACACAGGGAATAGGTTCTTTGTTTTGGCTTTTAGTTTGCTTCTTAGTTGCTTTCTTTTTTTCTTTGGGGGGTAGAAAGTTTCTTATCCCTAAAAAATTACTATACTGGATTTAAAGTAAAAGATAAAGAAACAAAGAGTTTAATTTTTATTCATTGATAATATAAAAAAAATATACTCGTATTTAAATTTTGTACTTGATTGAGTTTTACATTTACCCTTAAAAAGTGATAAATAAAAAAATTGAATTGGATAATAGAATAAAAAAATTTATATTACCCAAGCATAACAAGTAGACTCGTGAGGGAAAGAAATTGACGGGTATACTAGATTCGAAACAATAACTTTATATATCAGTAAGCGGAATGCATTCCATTTTTCACATTACTGATATAGCCAACATTTCAGTGGTGTCTTTTACTAAAAAAACACATGACTACTTATTGATTATTCCAAAATCTGTTTTATATATTATTATTTGATTGATTATTCATATTTGATTACTTATCAAGAATAATTTAACGTTTAAATTGTTTTGTAGTGCCGGCGTATAACAGTATAAGTTAAAAATACAAATAAAAATGGTCTGTCCTAATACGAAAATCATAATTAGTTTAATCAGTTTAATATATAAAAAATGAAAATATTGTAAGACAAATAGAAGATTACAAATATTAGAATAATCATTTGTCTGTTAATTGTATAATAGGCCTATGTTGTCTAAGGTACAACTCTTTTCCGGAAAAGCTTTTATTTTGTACTATAATGGTTTCCGGTCGAGCTTAAAACTACTCGATTGTAATAGAAGTAGAAAGTAGAATATATGGCAAAGTTTGAAAAGATATTAACCTAATCAGTACCTTTAATTCAAAATTATATAAAGGGTTCTGAAGATAAAACGAGTAATTGTTTTCCATGGTTTTTTTAGTTTAGAAAAACTACTATTTTGACCCTTAAAAAATTAATTCGTTGATAAATTAGTTCTTAAAAAATATTTTGCTAGTTCATGATCTCTCGCTATCAGCATGCTAATTAACATATTAATCCCTAAAAGATTAATGTATTGAAAAATTAGCCCCAAAATAATTAATGTGCCAACAATATTTTGTCCACACTAACATAGTCCTTTACCAATAATGAAAATGATCATTAGAGTACAACAAACTAATAAAATATTTTTTAAGGATTAATTTATCACCCCGTTGGTCTTTCAAGGTTAAAATGATGAGTTATCCTTTTTGTTAAATCTTCTTTTTCTTTTTTATTTTATTTTAAATTAATTAAACTATTTTAACTGGCAAGGGCGTGTAAAGCAGCTAATGAAAGGCCATATATATTAGATTAATCAAAGGCTTGAATATACATCCACGTTAAAACTTAGAAGGAAGGGTTTTGCCTCGTTGATTCAAACACATCACTTTTAGTAGAAGGATACATGTAATTTTAAGGGAAAAAAAATAATTGAACCACATTGTAACAACTCTAAGATTTTGCAACATAGTTATACAGATAATAGGATAACTCACCTATTAGAAGAAAGAAGCTTCAGTAATGGTTTGCCTTTGTTAAAATCTTCACTACTATTTATATTATATATAAATTTAATTTTTATGCACTAATAATTACATTATCATTTAATTAAATTATTCTATTTATATAACTTTTCAAGTAATATGTGTATGAGAAATTTAATCACTTTTATTGATATCACAATAATTAATTGAATAATAGTATTAAAAATTTTCTATTGTCAATGTATCAAAAGTAAATTTATTTTTTATCAGTATGTGTATTAAAATTAAATTTATTTTTAAATTTTTATGATAAAATAAAGCCTATAAATAGCTAAATTGATGACGCGTTAAGAATTGAGATTTTATGTAATTTTTTTTTTTGACTGAGATTTTATGTAATTCTTAAAGGGACTTGTACGTGATCCTATTCATATAGACGGTACATGATAAAAAATAATATATATGAGAGAGAGTAACATTTGTGTAAATTGATCCTATGACAGTCTAAACCGTAGAAATATTTACTTTTATAATTAAATAAAAAACTATAAATGCAATTAAATTAGTGACATGATCTAGTATATATTAATTAGAAGGAAAATGTTACACATCTAGAATTTTTTATTTTTTTTTTGAAAAACAAGTGTTAGAATAACGTGATATAAATAATAATCTTTGGATGATAAGTGGGGTCTATCATTACATTTAATCAAGTCATTATTATGTATTTTTATAAAATTTTAATTATTTTTTAGATAAATAAGTGAGTCCTATCACCATATTTAATCAGACTATTATTATATATTTTATGTAAATTTTTAATTATTTTTTTTGAATGTGCAGCATTAGTCTCATTAGAATTGGATTTCAACTAACTCTATAAAAGGAATTGTAGGTGATCTTCTTATATAAAAGGTATATGATATATGAAATTATATGGCAGAGTAACTTTTATGGCTATTTATTACGATACAATCTGTTCATTCGAAATATTTACTTCGATAACGAAATAAAAAAAACTATAAATTATAAATACATGACGACCTATAGCTTTTTTTTTTTTTTTTGTCATTCTAAAGACACTCTATGCATTATTAAGAAATGGATTTTGGGTGCATTTAGTTGTTCCTGAGTCGGAAGTACTTTATTTAGTAAAAAAAAAACATATTTTTTAACCTTTTAGTGTTATTAGGATGTGTTTCTCAATAGAAACATAAATAGCAAATAATTAGTTTGTATGCTTGTTCTAGAAGCTGATAAGTAGTTGCTTATCCAAGAATTAGAAGCAGTAGAAGAATTAAAAAAATGCAAGATGATAAATATACAAATCATATTTTCAAAATTATCCTTAATTTTTTCTAAAAGTAACAAAAAAATATCATGGCTCCCTTTTAAGGGTCATTTTTTTTAATATGGAATTTGAATACTCAATATAGAATAATATGGCCATTTTGGTGAAATTAAAGGTATATGGGATTTTTGAAATTTTGCACTACACGACAAATAAAAAGGAAATATAATAATATTTTTGAAATGAGGATTACCCAAAAAGTATAAAAATGATAAAGTGCAGCAAGGCATGCCAAGTCTCAACAATACCAGCCAATTTGTTCCAAATTTTCAAGCTGTGGGAGGAACTGTCCGTATACCATGCTTATGCTATATCTTGCACAAAGTTAAGAGAAACTTAATTTAAATGACAAATCAATCAAATTTTATTTCACATACAATAACATCGGTTGGCTCTCTCCGAACGACCAAGAAGTTGCTCAAATATATTCATCATTACTTAGGCATTGCCATCAGTCCATCCAATGTATAACACCCTAATATTTAACCAAACACGCCTAGAACGTGTTTAAATTAATTATTAATTATTACTCTTTTGTCTTAATTCTTAACTTTAGGTTGTTAAAATACTTAGTGAAAATATGGGTAAATTTTCTTTTTGAAACTTAAAACGAAAACATGAGCCACGCAAACTTAAAAGAACAACACCATTTGTTTCGCATGCAAGTCAAAAGGAAACTAAAACACATCATAGATACACATGGATGAAAATAAACACAAGCCATAGTCATAACGCATTATCATGGATTCATATATTGCTAACATTAGATGTTCCATTTTAGACACCATAAAATAAATATTTAAAAGAGTAGCATCGTACCTACCATTAAAGGTTTGGATAGTACAGTCATCCATAAATGTCATAAAAAGAAAAGAAACAAAGGTACAACTAGTCAAGATCTCTCCTCTCCGCTACTCCTACTAGGGTGCACCTAAGTAGATAGCCTCTATTATACAAAAAGCAAAAGAAGGCTATAATCTCCATATCATGTGCACAGGTGCCCCAAGGACTGTTACTAATTCCTACTGCTGCCCCTCCCTGGAAGGAGGAAGGTAACCGATCAACTGGGCCAACTCATCAGGTGTAGCCAAATGATGAACGGGATGGACGTGGGCACCTCGGCATGGTCATGTAACTCCCCTAGCTCCTCTCACAGGCTGAGTCACAGCGGCCTCGCTATTGCCTCCAATCTCCATGGGGACAGTAGGTGTGGAACCATCCAAAGAACGCTGGGTGGCGAAATCCTCAGACAGGTCAGACAGCGGCTCCCTCGGGTGAGGGGTGATCTGGGAAGTCACGTGCAGCAGAAGTAGTAGGACGGGTACGACAGGTCTGCTCCCCACGTGGTCGAGCACGCTCAAACATGAGGTCGTCACCAAAAGGAGAGGCAGGAGAAAACTGGAAGCTAGAGACTGAGTGTGCAAAAGGACACTCCATGAATACAAAAAGGTACACAACACAACGACCCACAAAATGGTACAACTAGTGAGTGGCGTCGAAGTGCAATTCCCAGGTGGGAGCGTCAATGAAGATCATGAATGAAGCCATCCTCCTCTAAAGACAAGATGGAAAGAAAGAAAGAGGGGATGAGAAACTTGTACAAGAGTCTCAGTAGGGCTTTCACCTCCTAACTAGTGTCATCATCTACGTCCTCAGGAACCTTGGGTTTCATTATGAAATAGTGGGCATGAATATAAGGTTCAATTATTAAGTTTCAAATATTATTAATCCGATGCCCGCCTATTTTAGTATGCATCTTAATGCATGGATGCAACATGATAAGCCATGAGCACATAATCAATGCCACAATCAAATGTCATAACATAAAGAATGCAAACTCTTCTAGCATGATCTTTTCCTTATCAATCTTTTAGGTGACTTAAGCTTCTTATGCTCTTTTCCTTGGGGGCTGCCCTATTAATTTCTCCTTTGAGAGTTCTAGGTTATGAGCTCATATCTTACTAATTATCACTAGTCTACACTTATCCTCTTGATAAGCTAACTCATGACTCCCAGAGTCAGGACAGGGGGCATAGAATCATCTTTCATAACCTTTAATTCAGGGAGTCTAAAGGATCATTTCCGTGTGTTTCACATCACCTTAAACTTAGCATGTTACTTAGAAATGCAAACACGAACATATCACTTTAATGGTTCACCTCTCATAACCTTTAATTCGGGGAGTCTAGAGGATCATTTCCCTAGGTTTCGTGTCACTTAGCCTTGACATGTTCTTTTAGAGATGCAATGCAATCATAACTTATCATTCAACATATCATGCTTATAATCTTTATAAATCATGCATCTCAATTAATTAAGTATAATCATATCATGCCACAACTCATTACGTAATTGATCACATAAGCATGCATAACATTCATTGTATATATCCATAAATATATTATAATCTAGTATAACAGTCGACATGCTCCTATCTAGTATGCCGAAAATCAAGAACCAGACTCAACTAATGCACATGCTATGCTCAATAGGATATATGTATTCAGTCATACTAAAGATCATCATTCATATAACTCAAGATCAAGCATGCAAGGTCATCAATCCATGTTATTTCAAGTAGAAACACACTTATTTACACATTTCAGGCTCTGATAATCGTTTACTAGTGTTGAAAATATATTTTGGGCCTTCAAGAACATCTTGGTAATCGATTACAGAGGATGGTAATCGATTACCATGGTCAAAAACTCTCCTTCGGGCATCAAAGACATATTGGTAATCGATTACAACATGCTGATAATCGATTATCAGAAACCCCAAAAGTTGAAAAACTCAAGTTTTGACATTCTTCAATTTATCTATTCATTCTAAAACCATTTTAAACATCATTCCAACATTTTCTTTAAAATCATTGTGAACACCCGATTTTTGTTCAATCTTCTTAACAGTAAAATCCAATAATTTGCACTTAATTTACCTTTTTTTTATTTATAGTTTCATTTCTTATTTATTAAAAATATAAAAAAAATAAAAATGAAATTGGAAGAAGAGTTCACGGACTCCTTCTCTTGGGTTTCCTTTCATAGGATTCCTTCTCCTCCCCGAAGCAAACTCGTGAAGCATAAAGACGAGAAAAGCATAAAAAAATAAAGAAGACCAAATGATGGTGTCTTGGATTTTTTTTTTCAATGGCTCTTTCGGTGAACAAGGGAGGATAGCTGTTAAGAGGGGGAGAGATAAAAAAAAAAACACAATCAGAACATGAATTGAAAAACAACCTGCAAGAAATCATCAATCAGTCCATCAAATACAATTTAGCAGCAAAGGAAGATTAAGGTAAGCATCGAGGGAATTTTATCAATCATCATCTTTTTAAAAAAAAAAAAAAAAAACTGTAGGCCGCGCCCCTTCACCGCCGCCCTCCCTTCAATTCCATATCATCAACTTCATCTCCTCAGCATCATCCATGCCACCACCCCTGTTTCTCCCTCAAGTCACGCCTTCCACCCTCTTCATCATCCAGCTGCCGGCCACCCGCTTGCATCATCGTAGTGATGTGCGGATCTTCCTCCCTTTTAGCATGACTTCCACCCTTACCTTCATCATCGTGAAAGCTCAGCGCATCGATGCACCCTCCATGCCCATCACCATCATCTTCCCTTTCACCATCACTCCCTCCATCACCTCGGCCCATGACCATCATCATCTTGACCTCCACATCAACCTCCTTCTCGATCATGAACCACCGCTGGATCGGCCAAAGATCGACCAACCACCGCGAGCCAACCGAACCACCTAGCCATAGCCAGTCGAGCCATCCTTCACCAAAACTACCAACGCGAAACTAGCCTCCAAATCCAGCCACTCCTCTTTGCAGTCATCTTTGATGCATAGCACAAGCCCTGGAGTTGCACCTCATACGACCATCACGCGCGTCGGTGTTCCCCATCGATCGCACCTTTGCTACCGTCCGCCGCCGATCGATCCGCGAGCTCCACCGCAGCGCCTCGTCTTCCAGAGCCTCGGGTTCCCTTCCACCTTAGCGGTCGGTGTCCATGATGGTCTCCTCCTTCCTGCATGGGTGCTCCTCCCCTCTGGGATTCCCATCTCGCTTTTCCCCTCGCAGTTTCTCTCTCCCCATTCCTCTCTTTCTCGTCACTGTTTCCATCTTTTCTCCTTTTCCTTTCTGTCTGGGTCGTGTGTATCTGAGAAAAGAAGAGAGAGAAAGAGGTATGTTGGTGTGTGATAATGTATGACAGAGCATATTAGCGTGTATGTGTGCATGTGAAGAGAGAGAGAATGTTGTGTTTTAAATAAAAAGAGAGTGTAGTCTTTGTGAGTGTGTGAGGGAAAGAACCCGTGAGAGTGAGAATGAGAGGATTTTTTTTTTTTTTTTTTTTAGGCTAAGAGTATTTGTGTATGTGTGTATTTTAAAATGTTTTTTTAAAATATATAATGATGAATTTTAGTTTAAATTGGTGTATGGTTGTTTTATTTATTCATCTATATTCATGTATATTAAGGTTATTATATTTTAATGGTTTGAGTTTTGATTTTGTTCAGTTGAATTTATCATTTTTTTAATTTAGACTAGACCATTTAATTAGTAATTGTTTTATTTCTTTATTTGGCCTCTGAGCTTTTCTTGTTGAGTTTGCGTGGTTAGGCCTATTTAGATGATCATTGATTAATTTTAATTGTAGTTCCTAGCTTGATTGGAGTTTAACTTATTTGTCATTTAAAATAAAAATTTTATTTGATTTGGTTCAAAATTAATATTTGGCTATTTTGATTTATATATATAAAAATTGAGTTTATAATATGTCCTTTTAGTTTTAGTGTTCTAATGAAAATGAATAATTTAGTTTCAAGATAATTTAATTATAAAAAAAAAGATAAAAAGAGTTTCTTTTATAAATTTAGTGTTAATATTCTAATTAAAAAGGAAAAAAAATCTAATAATAATTAGGACCCTTGTTTGTTTATTTAATTATTTTATATATATTGTTTAATTGTAAGTTTATGTTTATGAATTAGTTTTTTTTTTTTAGTATTATTTATTCATGTGTTTTTTTTGATTAATTGTGTAGCACTTATGATATAATCTTGCTAGTTTCCGTTAAAATTAGGAGTTTGTAAAAAAATTTAAAAGCGTTTTTGAATTTTGGGTTTAAAATAATTGAATAAATTTGTTTTTACTAAATGGATTTGAGTTTTTAAAAAAGGGATTAATTTAGTCGAGACGGTTTGTTAATCTCATGTTTCAGAATATTTTAGCTGCGACGGCTTGATATTCAAAATCTTTCAAAAATAGAGTTAATTTGACCACTGACGGTTTATTAACTTTATAAGCTTTAGAATATTTTAATTGTGTGACATTAATATTCTAAAATTCTTTTTTCAAAATTAACTTTTTCTACCACTTAATTTATTTGTAAATAATTTCTAAATATTTTCTATGCTATTTATGCATTTTATTTCATTTATAAGTTCCTTTTTCCTCATAATTTTATGTCAAAATACTTTATTTAACTCTTGTTATTACAAATAATATGGTTAATTTAGCCGTGACGGTTTTATTAACTTGATATTTGAATATCTCAATTGTAAATTTGATATTCCAAATATCCCTCATAAAGTTTTTATATTTTCTCTTACAAAAAACACCAAAATGAATTTTCACTCCTTTTTAGATTCTATTTGCAAGTATTTATTATTTAGAACAATTCTTTTTAAAATTTTATGCTTTTTGTGTCAAATGTTTCTTATTCAAATAAAAATGTTAATTTAGCCAGTAACTGTTGGCTTAATTTTTTTTTTTGATACATGAATCGTGTGATTTGGTAATAGTTTCTTTTAAAGTTTCTTTTATTTATAGTTTCATTATAAATAGAATAAAATAAATATTCCAAAGGTTATTAATACTTTGCACAATTAATCAAAATTAATCAGGGACGGGTGTACTAGGATGCGGAATTAAATTCTGTATCCTATACATAACCGAACTCAAACTCAGTGGTTTCCAAGACTACTCTAAAATGGGTTTCAATGCGTTTTCCCAATTTTAAATAAACTTGGTGTGACTCAATATTTTCAAACAAAATTTCTCTTTTTACGGTCGTCAGCGATCTATGGACAATCATACTCACATTATTCCAAACCAAATCAAACTTTCCAATAAAAACCAAAGATTTCATATAAAGATTCCTAAATCACTTAGAATCCATTTTACTCTTCTTGAGATTTCTAATCTTTCAAAACTCTTTTACACATCATAGAAGCAAGATTCAAGTCTCAACATAAACAAAACCAACCTTTAAGGCTCCAACATCATAAGGTATTCATGATCAAAATATCCATTTTAGATGAAAAAGGCAAGTCTTGAGCTTTAGAGATTTAGGTGATGGCTAAAATCATAAACATACTATGCAAGCCTCATTTTAATCTTTGTCATTATAAGGCGAGGGCTTGAAAATATAAATATGATGTGTAAGACTTGAAGTATAAATATGAGAATGCAAGTCCATTTTAAGTCTTTGAGTTTTAGGTGATGACTTGAAATATAAACATGTCAGACTTGAAATCTAAACATGAAATGCAAGCTCATTTTCTTATCTTCAAGATTTAAGGTGATAACTTGGAAATAAGCATGATATGCAAGATTTAAAATTTTAAACATGAGATGCAAGAACTTGGAATATAAATATGAACGCATATCATTTTATGTCTTTTAGCTCCAAACTCAAGATTTTTAGAGAATAACTCCTTAACCTTAATTAACCTCACAAAATGGAAATGAGCTTTAGAGTCCATCAACACTATGGTTCCAGGAACCTCATTCCCTTGGACTCACCATCAAGCTCAGATAAAAATAACTCAAGAACACCAACAAAACAATCTTTTCTCATTTTTCTTTTGAAACCAAAAATCAAACCTTGAGCTCTAGAGGTTAAACAAATAATGGTAACACAACCAACATCAAAAACCCTCATTATCAGGCCATGGTTTTGAGTACCTAACCAACAACAAAAATTGAAAATACAAGAAGAAAAGGAGGAAGAACTTGACCATCCAACCAATACCAAAACCAAAAACAAGGCAAAGAAAAAGAAAGAGAACTCAAAATAAAAATCCCCACCAAAGTTATTTTTCCTTTTTGTGCAAAAGAAAGTCTTGATCTTGTGCAAGAAAATGAGAAGAAAAATCTTCTCTTGGAGCAAAAAAATGGGAAATCTTTTTAGATTTGAAAATTTATTAGGATTTTATCTAGAATTGAAAATTATTAATTATTAGAGTTAAAGGCGAATTTAGTGAGTGTATAAACTATTATAAATAATAGTTTTGAGAATTGTTTGGAGATGTGAGGAAAATATAATTAAGAGATTAAAAATGGAGAGTAGAGAGGAAGAGGGTGATGATGAGGATGATATAGATAATGAAGAGGAAATTTGATGAGACTAATATGATGCTTCACAGCTTTTACTAGAAAAGTTGCTGTAATGGAAGGTTTGCAACTTTCGCTAGAAAAATTGCTTTGATGAAGGGTTTGTAACTTTTGTTAGAAAAGTTACCTTGATAGAGGATTTGCAGCTTTCGCCAGAAAAATTGCTTTGATAGAGGGTTTGCAGCTCTTGCTAGAGAAGTTACATTGATAATATTATGTTCTGTGACTTTATGAGTGGCGGTGGTGCAAGTAAGGATAGTTTGTGTCGAAAGTATTCCCGGCAATGTGGTGTTAGACGGTGTGTCATGTAAATTATTGATGGCGTGTTACATGAGTAACGGCAATAGTTTTTGGTTTGCGATTTTTTAATATTGATGATTATATTTCTTATTAAATTAGTGGATTGATTTATGAGATTATGAATGTACGCAGTTGAGGCGAACCACGATAATTTTCTTGTGTTTTTTTTCTTTATTGATTTGATTGATTTATATTGCATCAGAATTACTTCCCAATAACATTATCTCTCCATAATCTTAGTATAATCAAAATTTTAAACACCATAACTTTTTAATTTAATTCGTAATCCCATTTTATCTCAAATATTCAATAAAATATCCATATAGAAATTAATTTTCCCCCTTTTAACACTAGAAACAAATTGAGCTAAGGTTATCCATTTTTTTGAGGTCCACAAGGAGCCTACTATTGATGTCGTGAAAAACACAACAAAAATTAATGAAGCGAATTGCAGTCCACGTGCACTGCTCGTGCCAACTGTCGCCACTGTGCGATATAAATCACTATAAATATGGTACATTAATCCACTGCACTTGCAAAACAAGGCAAAAAAAAAAAAAAAAAGAAAGAGAAAAAAAAAATGAAAAAAATGAAAATTTCACCGATCTGAAACTTGATTGAACAGGCTCTTGTCTTCTGTTGCTGTCTCTCTCCCACTCATGCACTGGATGCAGCTTCTTCTTCTTCTCTCTGCACTTTCTCTTTCTCTCTGAATATTATTTTGCAAGGAAACCCTGTTGAGGCAGTGTAGGAAGAGAGAAAGAAAACGAAGAAGGAACAAGCAAGGAACATACAAATGGGGGGTTTTGCTATGGGTTCTGCCTTCGATTCCAAATCTGGGCAGATGACAATGGCTGCTCTGCTCTTGATGATTGTCTCCTTCTATGCCGGCACCTTTTTTGGCAACAATGCCCCCCTTTACGTCTCTCAGCTTCCATCTCACTCTTCTTCTTCTTCTCCTTCTCTTTCTTCTGCTGCTTTTCCTTCCTCTGATGGTAACAACCTCTTCAGCTCAACTCAAGCTCAAACCTCCTTCCTTTTTCACTCTCTTTCTTGCTGCCCTTTATTCTCTCTTTCCTTCTTTTTAAGAAAAGTTATTTTGCACTCGCAATTTAATTCGGAGACACCGACACACTCCCAGTGTGGACCGACGTCTCATATGGCGGTCTCATCTGGTGATAGACAAGAGTGAGTGTGTCAAGCATGGTGTTCCGCAAATTATGAGTATAAATAACATTACTGTTGGCCAAAGGATAACGTTTGGACTCACTTTAAGAGACACAGCTGGTGGTGTCTTTTAAAGAATGTCGTCTTAAGTGGTGCAAACAACAATTTTATTTTTCGTTTAAATTTTTGGGTTTGGGCCTTGTGGAATTCACGTCATTGTTTGTATCAATTTAATGCTTCTAATTATCGAGAAAATAAATAAATCAATTTGATGCTTCTGTTTCTCTGAAATCTTAGCTTTAGATTGGTTATGCATGTATGTCACTTTGAAGCCTAAAGTGTGGTAGGAAGAAATCCGTCTCATTGAGCATCTTTTAATTAGGCACATTCAAATGTAGGAACATTGAGTAACAGAGTAGTATTTCTCCAAATGATATCAATTTTGTATATTCCTTGAACCTACTTGGCTTGATTGAGATGCAATCCGTTGTTAGTTAAACTTATGAGGGAGAGATATCACATAGTGTATTATTTGAAAATTTATGTCAAAGGCCTTTGTTGTTTCAAGATTGCTGCTTTGTGACTGATATAGAAATGTTTCTAACTATCTCAGGAAGGTCCAGATTTACTAACAAAGTAGCTCTGACTTACCGCAAAACGCCCCTTGTAATTCCGGAAACCGGGATGGATGTATGCCCTTTGATGTTCAATGAGTATATTCCCTGCCATGATATTTCCTATGTGGCAACATTGAGGCCAAATCTTGATCTTTCTAGAAAGGAAGAGCTGGAGAGACACTGCCCTCCAGTCGAAAAGCGCTTGTTTTGCTTGATTCCTCCGCCAAAGGATTATAAAATACCTATCAAGTGGCCTCTTAGCAGGGATTACGTTTGGCGAAGCAATGTGAATCATACGCATCTCGCGGAAGTCAAAGGAGGCCAAAATTGGGTCCATGAGAAGGGTCGGCTCTGGTGGTTTCCTGGTGGTGGTACCCATTTCAAGCATGGGGCGTCTGAGTACATAGAAAGGTAGCTATAATTAACTCATTTCTGTTCCCTATTTAGTAAGAATATAAATAGCGCCACATCTCTTGATACAGCTGACTGTATCATAGTCTGATTGTGGACTACATTATCCCACATTAGCCAGCAACATGACCACAACTGCAATTTGAAATCTTAGATGTTAGGGGAAACATGAGAGGAGGGAATCTTTGATTTTTTTCATTAATAGATTTTCTTTTCATTAAAGTTTTGCATTGGCTACTGAATACCTAACACAACCCTTCTCTTTTCTGTGGGCTAGGGACCGACTAAGTTAAGATTCACAACAAAGTACAACATAGGTAGAATTAGAGTCCCTATCTTTTTACCTTGCCTTAGGTATGCTTATTGAACTCAGCAAAGAGCAAGTGCCACGATGCATGCCTTTTGTAGGTGATATCATCCCAGTTGGAGTGTCAAGTGGGGAAATAAATGGGACGTTATTGTTGTGGAGACAAGCTTTGGAATCACATTTTTTGTTTAAGAAGAAGACAGATTATATGGAATGCAAGTTTAGCAGAAGGCATACTAATTCTAGTTTAAACATGAAATTTATATATCATACCATATCACAAGTCGCATAGTTTAAGTATCTTGGGTCCATATGACAAACTGATGGAAAAATAGAGGGAGATGTAAACTATAGGATTCAAGGTGGGTGGATTAAATGGAGTGCTTGGCTTGTCATAGAAAAGTACCTCTTGAATTTAGGGTAAGATTTTACTGCATAGCATCCTGCAATGTTGCATGGGACTGGATATTGGGCTGTGAAAAACCAACAACAAAATAAACTTGGTATTGTAGAGATGAGAATATTTCCATGGATGAGTGAAAACAGTAAACAAGGTAGGATTAGGAATGAATGCATTAGAAAAAAAGTTGGGTAGAACCTATTGGGGGAAACGTTATAGAATCTTGCCTTAGGTGCTTTGTTCATGTGTAGATTGAAAGGAAGGCAGCCTTATAGCTAAGAGCATATTGATAAGCACCGAAGGAAAGTGGGGAACCCATCCTCAAAAAACTAGCTGTTTAGGCAGGAGAATCACTCTCCTTAAATACAACACCAAGCAGCCCATACTACTCAATGTGGGACTTTGGGCATCCCTTACTACCCTGGTCCCTATCATATATTATAGGTGAAACCATTAAAAGATATTTAGATTTTAATGGTTTGTTTGTCTATAAGTATGGTATAGGATAGGATATCTCGGTATTGTCTAATCTATGTAACAAACCCCACCTAATTAGACAAGTTCTTTGTTGCTGTGGATGTTTCTTTACTCCCTCTGTTTCTCTTTATTTTCTTTTCAACAAAACTAGAGAAAATTTCAAGGTTTTATTTTAAAATTTCTTTCCACCCTATTTTATCACAATCCTTGCATTGGGTAAGCAAGTTGAAGTCAAATTTTTTAAAAATCCAAAAGGTAATTAGTCATGGGAATTTTTGTCCGTAAATTTTTATAATCCAATACATAAACCTATGAAAGAAATAATGTTGGGTGGTTTTGTAGTAAAATGTTCATCCACATTAGATCAAATATTCTGGGCCATTGAAATGACAATCTATGCTTTCAGAGCTTACTCTTGTGCTTATGATCACAAGATGCTAATCATAAACATAACAGAGAAAAGCCTATTATATGCAAACTGCAACATTTTTCAGGCCTCAGCTTTGTTAAAATTTGTGATTGAGTGATGTTAATGAACTAGAATGAAACTAGTTTAAGCTTATTGTTCACATTTTTTGTTTCTTAAATTATATTTTAGGATTTATTATGGTGATATAATTCTTTAGAAATTGTTTCTACAATTTTAGCCTATGGTGTAATTGTGTTGTATGGTGCTCCATCCATGAGAATGGAATGGTTGCATTGTCAGCTGTTTGAGTAGTTCAAACTTCAACGGTTTTCTAATGTAGCAAAGTTTTGTTTCCTTTTCCTCAAAACTCTCTTTAACGGGTTCTTTGATTCTTGTGGCATGCTTTCCACTGATTGATTAGTGCAAGATATAGTCATTGGCCATTTAATCTATTTACTAATGCAGGTTAGGAAATATGATTACAAATGAGGCTGGTGATCTGCGTTCTGCAGGAGTAGTTCAAGTTCTGGATGTTGGATGTGGTGTGGCCAGTTTTTCAGCTTATCTTCTTCCCTTGGATATTCGAACGATGTCCTTTGCCCCCAAGGATGGTCATGAAAATCAGATCCAATTTGCATTAGAGCGAGGGATTGTTTCAATGATCTCTGCCTTGTCCACAAAACAACTACCATATCCTACTGGATCCTTTGAAATGATTCACTGTTCACGATGCCGCATAGACTTTCATGAGAATGGTAATTGGCTTTCCTTAGTTTTTTTTTTTTTTTTTAAATACTGGGATTTGATTGCACCTTGAAATTGGCAGATGATGTTCATAGTGGCATTAAATGTTTGCATTAATGACAGAAGACTTTATATTCAGTTGATGACAAATGTATATGGGATGTGATCTGTGTACTTTTATGAGTACATTGGTATTTTCATTGTTATAGATGTACCTTGCTTGCATTTTGGTCCTGGATTTAAATTATGTGTATGATTTAGTCCCTGAATTGTTCAAACTTTTCTTATGTTAATTCCTACCAGAGATAGCAAAGAGAGAAACAAGAAACAGCTTTGATTAATTTAATGTCTGAATAGTGATATTTCAGGGACCAATAGTCAAGTCTATTTATTTATCAATGCATTGTCTAAATGTGTTGATTTTTGTTTCTCTGTTTTACCATACCAAATGTTACTAATTAGATTGATCTCAAACCAACTACTACATTGCATTAATAGCCTGAGCGGCTTAAAATTGATTTTGACTATTATATTTGAAATCTGTCCTTGACAATTGATATTAATCTCCATTCATTTTATGTGGCCACCCTTTTGAGTAGTAGGAATTATTTACAATTTGATGTCTCTTAACTTTCATTTGTGCAAACTGTCATATTTCTTGTGTGGTAGAGGTATATTTAATTGTGGATTTTTAATAGTTCAGATCTAAGGATGTACCAATCAAGAGAAAGTGAAAGAAATGGGAAAGAAAGCTTAATTGTTTACATCATTACTCACAATGTAGCTCAGATTTCTTGCTTAAAGACACTTGTCTCCACGTCATCATTCTTGTTATCATTGTCATAGCTTTGGCAATGGATCTATTTGTTACTTACATTGTGAATTTAATCTGGATACCTTGAAGAACAGGTGCACTGCATATGTCAATCCTGCAAATGTTGGTGGAGTTGGTCTTCCCTTGTTGGACCAGTTTAATTGTTTGCTAATTTATTTTGCTTTTCTTCAGATGGGATTCTTCTGAAAGAATTGAATCGCCTTCTACGTGCAAATGGGTATTTTGTTTATTCTGCTCCCCCTGCTTACAGAAAAGATAAAGATTATCCTGCCATTTGGGATAAGTTGGTGAATTTGACCACAGCAATGTGCTGGAGACTCATTGATCGAAAAGTTCAGACAGCTATATGGATTAAAGAAGATAACCAGTCATGCATTTTGCACAATGTGGAACAGAAGCTTATAAATGTCTGTGATGTCACTGATGATTCTAAACCTTCATGGAATATCCCACTTAAAAATTGTGTACAGGTCAGAAACTCTGAAACAAACTCTCTCAGGCTTCCTCCAAGTCGGGAGCGACTTTCCGTGTTTTCTAAGAACCTCAACAAGATAGGTCTGTCCATTCTCCTCTCTATTGATTCAAGCTAATTTCCAAATTTTAAGCTTTCCTAAATTATGCTTTTCCAACCTTTCTAGTAGTGATGCCTGGTCTCTCTCTCTCTCTCTCACACACACACACACTGCATCAGAAATCAAATGATTGTGTTGGTTACAGATCTCAGATAGCTAATTATTTCAAGCTCTGTGAGAAATTTCCATGATACTGATTCCAATATGTATGCTTTGTCATTATCAAAGAGCGCTGTCAATGGGATATAGGTGATATTTCCAGGCCATAGACCATTTTTTTTTTTTGAACCAAAGGCACAATCTGCAGCAGAGCAGAAATTAGTTGTTGCTAATACCATCTTTTGTTTAAATTATGGAAAGTTCACCTGTTGAAGCTATTTTAACCTTACCTTTTGTCAAATAGTGAGCTATGTTGCCCGGATACGGGTACGAAAATTTTGTAAAAGTGGAGTACGGGTATGCCAATATATATATATATATATATAAAATTTATGATTTTTTTATATAAAAATAGCAATTTCAACGTAAAATAACTCTAAATTGTTCAACAATCAACATTACATATGTCCAAAGGGGGCCATTGCTCTTAGATTTTCCAGTAGCATATTTACCGGTCAAAGTTGAAAAGGAAGTGGCATTATTACTACTTCTAGTCCCCCCACTACGACTACTAGACCCAGCTATTGAACCTTGTGAGAACATTTGATAAGTGATAAATAATTATACAAATTTTAGAAGTTGTTCTTGTCTAGAATACTCAACAATGGCAGCAACAACATAAATAACAGAAGATAGGTATACAAAATGGAAACCACAGAACAATGCTTGTAGGAAGTCAGCAACAAAAAATTATCAAAATAGAGACAATCAACCTCACTAACTCGAGAGACAAAGATACCCCTACCTCACAACCAAGACACGGGTCACTAGATGTGAAAGAACAAAGCAGCAACTCAGATCACTATTGGAGAGAGCTGCCGAAGAGAGCCCCACTAGATCGTCGCTAACCGCGTTTACTCTCGTCGCCGCCATTCCCTGAGCATCACTGCCATTGGTGTGGTGTCGCCAGTGATCGGCGATGGAGAAGTGGAGAAGGGATATTTTGGGGAGGTGAAAGGATTAGGGCCAGCTATGTTGGGGAAAAAGGAAGCACAAGGCCAAAATGTTTTTTTTTTTTTAAAAAAAAAAGGCAGTGTTTTGGTAAAGATGGCGTACCCACGACTATGCATACCCAAAAAGTACCCGTACCATTTTCACATACCTGTGCTTCAGAGACAATAACTTTTTCGAAAATGTCATTGGACTTCTGTGAGAATATGATCTGTCTTACATAAATGAAAAACCGAAAATGGGATACAATTTTTCAGGTGAAGGATATAATGTATCAGGCAGATGATGTAGTTGAGCACTGCCCCTATACATACATATATTATTATATATATATATATATATCTGTGTACATATTGAAAAACATTATGTACATATTGATATCCGATGTCAATGTAGAAAAACCTTCACTGTTCTGTGTCTGTTTTTATCACAGATAACCGGATAAGAACTAATATGACTCAACCAAAGAGACAACTATTGTTTAACTGTTCCACTTGAAATTATGATCACTAGATGTGATGACCTTTTAACATTTGAACAACAGGTATAACTCAAGATGAATTTACATCTGATACTCTCTTCTGGCAAGATCAAATTCATCATTATTGGAGACTGATGAATGTCAAGGAGACAGAAATACGCAATGTGATGGATATGAATGCCTTTTTCGGTGGATTTGCTGTTGCATTAAACAACTTTCCCGTTTGGGTAATGAATGTAGTTCCTGCAAGCATGACTAACACTTTATCTGCAATCTATGACCGGGGATTGATTGGAACTTTTCATGATTGGTATGAATTTACAATTGATACCCTAAATACTTTTCTAACATGCACATTAGTATTTATATATATTTGCAGTTGGCAGCAGCTAATACATGTATCATCTTGCTAGGTGTGAACCATTTTCAAGCTATCCTCGGACATATGATCTTTTGCATGCCAACTACCTCTTCTCCCACTACAAAACCCGAGGGGAAGGTTGCTTAATGGAGGATATCATGCTAGAGATGGATCGTCTTATACGGCCACTGGTAATTTCATTTCTAAAAGATCATCTATCATTGTGATCTGCATATGGAGTCAAGGTTCATGTGACTGAAGTGAAAATAAGATTTTTGGTCAAATCTAATCATAAATATTGGATGATTTTTTGTATTGGTTGTCAACGGCTTAACACAACCTTCTCTTATCTGAGCTTGGAATCGGCTATGCTAAGCTCTACAATAAAGCTCAACATAGGCAGGCTAGGCAGAGGTTTTGGTCAAATCTAATTAAATGCTTATATACATATCAAAATGAGTGTTTTTGCTTGCATGATTGTTTGGAAAGACATTTTTGGCTGTGAGATATCTGAGGCTGAAGGTTTGATTCTCTGCCATGTTTTCTTTAATTAAAGTTAAACTTGGTGTGTGTTTGGTTAGGGAGTAAAAATGGAGGTAAAAATTCCCTAAATGAGCTTCATGTGTAATGTTACATATGAAACTTATATAGGAAAATTTTACTCTTCTTTTTTCTTCCCAACCAAACATACTAGTATTATAAATACAACTAAAATCAGGAATTGTGTTGCACTTTTTTGTCATTTACTTCTTGAAGAAATCAATTGTATAAAGAACCTTTAGATTTGCTAAGGGAATTCCTGTGTGACATATTCATGTAACATTGAATGCAAACAACCCTAGAGGAGAGGAAACTAAGTTCCATTGCTAACCAGGTGATCTTTGGTTGGTCTATATTTTGTGCATATGCTAGGCTTATTATATCCCTAGGTCTAGGGTGGTCCTGGTGGAAATAAAATTAGAATGTCCTGAAAGCTTGTTTTATTAGGAGTGAAGAGATTACTTGCAACCATTTTCCCCATCCCCATATGAATTCAATTAACATTCTATTTTCTTCTCTTTATTAGATTTGATTTTGACGCATTGACCGTCATCTAATCGAATCCTTTTATATGTTTTAACTTTTGAAGTAATGGAGTTAGAGTCAAATACGTTTTGCTAACATGACAACATGTGATTTAATGATTGGGTAAATAAAATAAAATATCAATTGCCAACGTATCAAAACTAAAATCTACTTTATTAATTGGGCTGGGTGGGGAGGGCTAGGATTTATTGGTTTTTTACGTAGTCTAGGATTTTATTGTTGAACGATGAAGTTGAGTATAGTGTATATTAGTTTTACCTGATTATTTACCTATATATAGTGTCTTATCTTTTAACGTTCATATCTCATATTACGTATTATCCGCAGGGGTTTATTATAATCAGGGATGAGCAACAAATTGTATCGAGAGTCAAGGAGTTAGCCCCAAAATTCCTGTGGGATGTGGAGTCGCATATGCTAGAGAACAAAGAAAAGAAGACAGAAACTGTTTTAATTTGTAGAAAAAAGTTTTGGGCAATCGTCTAAGATGATTTGACCTAAGGTTTCTTACAACGTATAAATTTTCTAACCATCCGGGTAATTTGTAATGTTAAAGTTCTGTATCTACCTTGTTCATTTCTTGATTATAATATTGTGTAGATGTCTAGAGGGCACTAAATTTGTAAATGACTTCATGTTCAGTTTTTCTTTTATGAATAGAATGTTTTACTGCCCCTATACTTGTGAGTTCTGCCTGTCTAAATCTCTGCCTTCTGTTCTCCGTGCGTGAGAATTGTAGAGCAAGATAAACGTATGAATGTAAATCAGAAGTCATTTTAATTCTTGTCTTTGACCTTATGGGATTTATTGCTTCATATTACATTTAGTCCTGTCAAGGAAGTGTTCAAAGTGTTGGTTTGTACCTTACAAATAAGTGTTAGTTTGTACCAACGAAGAGAGACTTGGATTATTAAGCTTATGGGTTTGACTTTGAGATTTGTATGTATGGGGAGAGAGAGAGAGAGAGAGAATAAAAAAAATATTGTTGTGAGGGTTTTAGTTTAGACATCTCATCGTACTGAGTGAACAAAGAAAAAGGGTAAATTCATAATCTTCTAATTTGAAGTAATTGCACCTGTCAGACCTCATGCAACATGGTCTTACGAATCTATAAAAATAAAATTGTTGGGGCACAAAAGTACTAGGTTTTCAAGAATGGGTGTTGATTGTGGAAAATCTAGCCTGGGAAGATGAAAATTTAGCCTATGACTGAGTATTTGGTTTATGAATGGGTGATGATTGATAACATTCACATAGAGGATATAGTCTATAAACCTCAAAATGCTAAAATAATCATCACCACTTTAAATTGTTTTGGGTTGTGCTCTAGTTTTTAGAATCACTATTAATGTATATCAACGAAAAGCTTAGGACCAGAGCTTCGATATGGCAACCAGGGTTTACCTGGTTGAGATCATTTCGGCCCTATATAGAGGCTATTTCGATAGTGTTTTGGTCATTTTTCTACTTTCACTATTTTGAAGTTAGCAAAATACTAATTAAGATATTTTCTAAGACTTTGAGGATGCTTATCCACCTATATATAGCGTCCTTAAAACTTGAAGGCTAGGAATGGTTGACATCAGCTGAATATCCATCAACTAAGAACCATTAGCCTTGTAAAGAGGCTAGCCTTCAGCTAAGGGAATGTGTCCCACGTTGGGCCTTGGTCTTCGTGACACTTGTTCGTCTACGAGTCACTTTTGGACTTTGACTGAGTGAAACACGTGCTTTAGAACGTAAACAAATGATATTTTGCCCACGTCTATAGCCACTTCCATGAAAATGGGAGCGGTTAAGGAAAGTGATTGCTGATTTGAATAAGGGGATAAGTGAGTGGACAATGGTTCTGGGAGGTTATAGAAGAACATGGGAATGCTCCCTATGAAATAGGATAGTGGCAAAGTATTGGCTAGCCTGTTTAGTACTATGAGTTAGGTCCGTGAGTAAGAACAATATTAGTGTAGTTAGTATTGAATAATTGCTTCATTGTGCTTATAAATAGCCATGTACCCAATTAGAATAATAATCTCAAGATAATGAATCAATGAAAATTTTCATTTCCACTTATCTTTACTTTTTAGCACTTTATCTTTTCTGCATTTTTCTTTTATGCTCTTTTACACTTAGTTTCATTAGGAAATCTCTTCGTATCACAATCAAATGCTTTCTGAAGTAGTTTGGGAATCTACAGCGGAAAGTTTGGGAATCTACAGCGGAAAAATCGAGTCCCTTTCTCTGTGATATTATCTAAGTTTTGGGGAATCAAAGTTTTTGTGAAAAATAAAAATTAACTAGTTGAAACCTGGAGGAAAAAATAGTGAATAAAATAAAATAATAAAAAATAATAAAATTATATCATCTCTATACATTTGCTTGAAGAGAAAAAAAAGAGAACTGTATTAAAATGTGAAAATACAAATTATAATTAGATAAAATTATGTATATTTTCTTATTATGATAAAATATAAACATTTTATTTTTATTTAATGTATAAATTTTTTATTAAATTAAAAAAATAAATAATTTACAATATATTAATTAAAAAATTAATTTATTAAAAAGTAGATTATAAATTTTTAAAATAAAAAATGAGACTTAAACTTAATTCATGCTATTTTAATATATAAAAACTATCAGATTTAAATCTTTAATATATTTTTATCTTATTAAATTAAAATTGTCCCACTTTAATAAGAATCTGGAATCAGATATCCAAAATAATGGAAAAATAGAATAAATCCAAATTGTGTGGACGAAATGAAGGATGGTTTCAAGTTTTATTTCCAATAAAGCGATTACCGCTCAAAATTAGGGGAAAATTTCACTGTACGGCTATAGGACCTATGATGTTTGTGTGCTACCACATTTTGGGTTGGAAAAAAATCAATAAGAAATAAATTTAATGTTACAGAGATAAGGAAATTTGCACTAGATGGGCGGATAACTAGACATGGTAGAATTGGAAAACGATGCATGAGAGAGGAAGATGAGGCAACACCTATTGCGATAAAGAAAATTGAATATGTTTTTGGTGGTTTGGGCATATATAAACAAGGCTTTTAGAAGCCCCTTCAAGGTGTTGGATTTGATCCAAATTCCTAACCGAAGATTGCAATTGATAATTTTCTATTTTTGTGAGGTTCCTATTTCAAATGTAACTTGATATATATTACAAAGATATGAGAGAGATTTGGTAGATAAAATTGGAATCCGTTAATGATTAAGACTAAGGATGAAACTAATTGATTGTCATGCAAATTATTGTAGATTATAAATGCTTGTACTTAGACTTGTTTGGATATAGCGATTTTTTGGTGGATCCATGTGTTGGAACTCGTGTCAAAAGTTAGGTGGCGTGTTTTGTGAATAAGGGTGGCGCATAAGAGTTTGAATGGCGGAGGTTCTACAACTTTGTTCTTAAAATTTGTCATGGTGGAGGGTTAACAACTTCGTCCTTCAAAATATATAAGATTGTATTTGTATTGAAATTAGTGGATTTGACCCCTTTCTCATTTGTGGATAGCTAGTAAAGGTCAAATCATATCAAGTTTTATGTTCTTTTAGTGTGCTTTGTTTATCTGATCTTCTTGTGTGCTCTTTATGAGTTCTTTTCGCTACCCAACATATAACACTCTAATACTTGACCTCTTGTACTTAAGTCATAGTTGGCTAATCATTGGACTATTACTTTTTGATTTTGGCTTTGATGCAGATCCCTAATTCAAGATTGCTATTGATAATTTTTGATTTTAGAAATATTTGGAGAATATTTTAAAAAAGAAAAAGAAAATTGAAGGAAAAATATATACTGTAGATTTGTTAGGATTTTATCTAGAATTGAAAATTATTAAAGATTAGGATTATGATGAAATGTATTGATGGTATAAATTATTATAAATAATATTTTTAGAATTGTAGACGGTGTGAGAAAGATATAATTGAGAGATTATATATGGAAGGCAGTGAGGACGATGAAGGCACTGATGACGGTGGTGATGATGCTCTAGTATTGTGTTGTTGAGAGGGTTTGCAACTTTCTCCACAAAAGTTGCATTGATGAAGGGTTTTCAGCTTTGTCTACAAAACTTGCATTGATGGATGTGTTAGCTCCAGAACCCTTTGTGCTTATTTGTTTTAAATGATAATAAAACTTATTTAAAGAAAATGCTTTGCAGAATGACTGATATCTCTATTGAGTTTCTTGTAAGATTATAACAGGTTTCTATGGTTTAGAAAGAGCAAGACTTACTCAAATGAGAATATATTTCAGAATGCATGTTTAAATATGTCTATCTCATATTACGAGATCTGAAATGAAATAGAAGTGAAATTATATTCTTATCCAAGCAATTGATAGCTAACGATAAGAAGTTTTTAACATCACAGGAAACCAAATCCTTAAACTTCAGAAAGTAGCACCGGACATAAAAAAGTACACTCAAGATGAAGAAATCAACTTATGTCCAAGAGCAATGTGTTACTTGATCTTCAATCATCACAGTCACAAAGATATCATCAGCAAAGAAAATTGGATTGAAGATCAGAAAGTGAAGAATTCTTCAAGAAACTGATTGTGCACATTAGAAAGCTTATTTCACTATGGAGCATAGAATGCTTCAGGAAAAGGATGGAAATTTGAATTTTCAATTTCAAATATTCAAGTCAAATCCAGTTTCAAACTGGTACTTATTTCTTCTGCCTGATTGATCAACCACCTTGACTTCACAAAGGAGGAGTTCAGAAAGCATGTTCAGAAAGTAGAAAAGTAGTTTCTGAAGGAAGATCAAAAAGCTCAACATTACAACGGCTTCTGCAATCGATGTGACAGATCTGTCAACCTTTTCTCTAGCTGTTTCTTTCAAGACACAACTGATGATCAACATGTGTCACTTGGAGAACTGATCAAGGGCAACAGTCGCAAAGGAAGATCGCTATATATGGAGATGTTATGCTTAAAAGCCGATGAGAGATTTGAAGATTCAAGAAAGAAAACTCCATAAAAATCTATTCCCATTTCTTGGAATATTTAATATTTATCATGTAATCAGTTTTTATCCTTGAAGTGTAAGAAAATCTTCCTTCTACGTTCTTAATTAGATTTATGCTCTTCCTAGGAAAGAAGTATTAGAAGAAAGTCATTCAAGTTTTCCCAAGAACTTTTCATGTATACGTTAAGGAAACTTGAGTACAGGTTAGTCTGAGTGGCAACCTAAACACTTAACCTTTGTATCCTCAATCCAGTAGTGATCACTGTGAGATAGCTAGGAGAGGCTAACATAAAACTACTTGCAATGCGACAGTAGAGGTTGCTACTACTTACGGTTTAACTTGGAGAGACTAGTCAAAGACTACTTGCTATTTAGAGAGGCTGGAGCAAGACTACTTATAGCTTGGAGAGGCTAGTGCAAGACTACTTTCAACGTGATAGTAGAGGTTGCTATTGGTCATGGGTCAGGCTTGGAGAGGCCAGTGTCAAAACTACTCAGTTAGGTTTGGAGAGTTCAGTGTCAGTACTACTCAGGTTAGCTTGGAGAGGCTAGTACAATACTACTCATGTTAGCTTGGAAAGGCTAGTACAATACTATTCAGTTTAGCCTGGTAAATGAATACTCAACTTGTGATAGTTTCTGAGTTTGTCTACTGGCATAAGTGAGAGCTTGGGAAGGCTAATGTAAAGACTATGCAGTTTACTTTCTCAGGTTGAGAAAGTTGTTTTAATGGAACCTCAACAGTTGTTGAGTACTAGATGTAGGCAGTTTATCCGAACCAGTATAAAATCTTTATATCTTTTCTTTCTCTCTCTTTCTAATCTCCTTCATATTTATCTATTACGTTTTTATTATTCATACATTGATATATCTTTCTCGCCTTTCTGTTATTCCTTTTAATAACGAACATTTTATTTAACAAGCTTCATAAATCTACCTTATGAAGCTTCTGAAGCTACTAACTATGTTTGTGTTGTACTACAAGTTTTACACTTGATAGTACTTATTTTTAGATGTTTCAGAAAATGCAAAAAGAAGTAATGTATAATTCAACCCCCTTCTCATGCACATTTCCACTTACAAGTGGTATCAAAGTAAGGCTTCTGAGGGTTTGAGCAATCCAACGATTGCAGAAGACAAAGATCTGAGGGACAGAATGACATGCATCCTCTTCACAAGATCAATCTATCAACTGATCATCCTTTATTGATAAGACTCTAGGATATGGTATAGTTTATTCAGATGATGAAAGGGATTCCAAATAGACCTGTGGACAAGAACATTACAAAGGAGAAAGTTCAGTTGCTCCACCATGTCAAGCCTCTATTCATATATGCCCTAAGCTAAAGCTATATATGCTACATATGTATTGCTTGTTACACATGAAAGGCTATATGAAATAGACTGTACATGATGTTTAAGGATCTTAAACTATCTCCATAACGCCCCGATTTTTCCCGTGTATAAATGACCAAAATGCCCCTGAGGTATTTTATCGGGAGAACGAGGATAACCAGCTCCAGCCATCCTCAAAGGGTTGTTTTAGTATTGAACGGGGATTATGTGTGATTACATGTGTTATATGTGTTAATAGAGCAGAAGAATATCATTTTTGAGTTCCTGTACACAAAATTACCAAAACGCCCCTGTGTCTAATTGTCACAGAATTAATTCCCGACTAGACCTGAACCTTACCTAGGAGTTTGAAGTGTCACTTTTAAGGGATGACTAACGTCTGTTTAAGCTCGGGTGATCCCGGGAAGTTTTTGTGAAAAATTATCGTTTTGCCCTTAATTAAGGGCATAACGAGTTTGATTACATAATTAACGAAACCTAAGTAATATTAGGCTCTAATCGAAGAATAATTTATTTTAATAATTAATCTAGAGTCAAAATAATTAATTGAGGTTAAATAATTAGGCTCAAAACCCTTTTCTTAATTCAAGAATTAGTGTCATGTCAATTTAGAATAGTATTTTCTCTATTCAATTCCTTAAATCATGAGAATAGTCATGTGATGAGATTCCTTGCTAATAAAGGTGGATTTGCACTAATTGTGTAAGAACACTCTGTAATCTTATCTTGAGCCACCTTAATTGCTCACTTTTTCACCTAAACACCTAATTTCAACTCCTAATCAAGTACCTAATCAAACCTATTCCCTAAACCATGTCATAACTCAAATGAAATGAGAAATTTTCCTCCCCAAGTCCTACATAAGGCCGCTGGCCACTCCTCCCATTTATTCTTTCACATGTTGAATTTCAATTAAAATACACTTAAAGAACCATACCATGAATCATACCTAAACTCATACATAGCCATACCTTGGAATGACAAATACAAAGAGATATTTTTCTCTTCCTTTTCCCTCCAATGGCCGGCTACTCACTCCCTCCTTATCCCCTCATGTTGAGTTTTTCTATAAATACAAGGAAGATCTCCAAAAAGCCATTTGTTCATTTCCTTGTAAACCTCAAGTTCAAGAATTCTCAAGTTTTCTCTTTAGCTCTTAAGAGTTCTTTTCTTCTTCTTCATTCCTCCAAGAGCACCACCCTCAACCACCATATCTCAACCCCAAACCACCACACAACCACTATCAACCACCCCTAAAACACTTAACTTTTCCACTTCTTAGACCAAAACCCAAGACAAACCTTTCTTCCTTCCTTTTTCCTCTAATGGATGAAATCATCTCCTTGTCTAAGGGAAAGATTATTCTTCTCATTTCCTCTCAAGATCAAGCTCTCTTTCACTCCTTAAGAAAAATACCATTGGTAGGGAGATGCGTTAAAGTTTTCATTCTTTTCTTTTGAATCATTTTTGTTGAAATGTTGGTTTATTCCTTCTCTTCCTTTCTTTTCAGCCAAGAAAAAGGTTTTCTTTTCTCTCTTTTCTCTTTTCAGCCTTGATGGCCTTGTTCTTAAGGAACCATAGCTTGATAATGAGGATCTTGGATGTTAGTTATAAAACCATCATTTACTTGACCTCTAAAGCTTAAAGGTTTCACTTCTAAGAGTATTTGCAAATGAAGGTGTCACTTGGTTTTCCTTGATAAGTCTTAAAATGATATGGTTATGTTGTCACCTAATGAACTTAAGTTCAAGACTTACCCCTTTCAACCTTAAAGTTGATCGGTGTTCTAGAGTAATTACTGTAGATGGGAGTCTTGAGCATAAAACTAAAAAGGAATAATTGGACATTCTTTTACTTTGCAAACCTTGGAGTTAATTGGTGTTTTAGAGTTATTACTCTAAATAGGAGTCTTGAGCCTAGAACCTAAAGAAATAATAAAAGGAAATGTATTTATGTTTATATTTCAAGTCCTTGCATTTCATATTTATGTTCAAGTCTTGCACCTCATATTTATTTCCAAGTTGTCACCTAAAGCTTGAAGATAAGAAATCAACTTGCATTCCATATTTATATTTCTTGTCTAGCATGTTTATGTTTCAAGCCATCACCTAAACTCAAATTAAAAAATGAACTTGCATTCTCATATTTAATTTCGAGCCTTGCATATCATGTTTATATTTCCATTGCCATCGTCTTATTATACCAAGATTAAAATGAGAATTGCATTTGCATCCATCACCTAAATAATCTAGTGCTCAAGACTTACCCTTTTCAACTTACATGGGGATCTTGGTCCATGAAACATCTATCTTTATAAATGAGATTTGGTTCTTGAAGAAAATAAGGAATGATATATTATTGTCTTGAGAAAATAAAGTTTGTGTCTTACAACTTTTCCTTGAAATACAAGCTTGTTCTTAAGGTGTTAAAGCTTAGTTCACATAATCAAAAATTATTTGGGCTTTCAACCTTTGCTACCAAACTAAGGGTATTATTTGTGTTTCTATAAGAGTAAAATTAATTATAAGTGTATCTCTTGATCTAGAATTAATTTAAAGAAAGACTAGTTATTAGAAATGCTTATTTTGTATTCTTGCATGCTCTTAGGAAATTAAATCTTAGTTTCTATTTGAAACTTTTCAGATTTGATGTATGCTATATTGGATGTGTTTAACATGAGAAAATTGTTATTAATAAGTGTGGCAATTAATTTTAGTAAATAAGGAAGGACTAGCAACTAGAAAGAACCAAAAATATGAATTCTAGGACTCTTTAGAGTGACAAACATGGTTTCTGCCCAGCAAGCATTATTTGAGTAAAAGTGATGTTTATCACTTAGTAAATGTATAGGAATCACTCATAAATGGTTTAAAAATTAATTTTAGCATCATAGGAAAAGTCAGTAATGAGAAATGGTCAAAAACGTAACTTCTAGGACACTGAAATAGCCCATTTTCTATCTTGTCTAATTCTATCCAGCAATATTTAATGATGTTTTTGAGGTTAATAATTAATGCAAAACATTTTAATTAACCCATTAGATGCATAAAAGAGTAAATACAAAAGTTAGGTTTACCCGATTTGGAGGTTTAATCGATTAAGGGATAATAGAAGTGCTTACTCTATGAGGTGATGTGATTTAATGTATGTGAGAATTTGTGTGATGACTAATGTTTGTATACGTGGTTTATAAGTAGCAAAATTTATTGTGACATGTTATGATTTCGCATAGAATATTTAAGATGCATACATTGAAGTAATATGAAAGCATGAGGCATTAAATGATATGTTTGTATCTTTGCATCTTAAAGATAACATGCTAAAGTTAAGGTGACATAAAACACATGAAAATGATCCTCTAGATTCCCCGAATTAAAGGTTATGGGAGGTGATCCAATAAGGGAATGATCCTTTGGACTCCCTGAATTAAAGGTTATGAAAGGTGATCCTAGCCCCTATCCCGTACTTGAAAGTCGGGTGTTAACTTATCTTAAGGATAAGAATATACTAGTGACAACTAGTGAGGTATGAGCTCATAACCCAGAACTCTCAAAAAATAAGAGTAATAGGGTGGCCCCAATTAAGAGAAAGAAAATGGTCTAAGTCACCTAAAAGATAAATTAAGGAAATTCATGTTATAATTACTTTGATCCATGAGCATCACTTATGTTTGCACTTAGTATGTTGCACCTTGCATTGACTTGCATTCCATGATGAGGCATGATGCACTCATGACATCCAATTCGTATATTAAAATGAATGGGCCTTGGTAAATGATATTTTGGAAAATTAATAATTGAACTTTATGCATGCTCACTATGTCATAATGAACCCAAGCCTGAGGACGTAGATGATGACACTAGGATAGAAGGACACCCTACTGAGATTCTTTATCAAGTTTCTCACCCCCTTTATCTTTTCTTTCCATCGCGTCTTCAAAGGTCGATGGCGACGTTCGTGATCTATATTGACGCGCCCACTTGGGAGATGCATTACGACATCGCCCATCAATCATATCACTTCATGGGTCATTGTGCTGTTCGCCTTTTTGTATACATGGACCGCCCTTTGTACACCCAGTTCTTAGCTTCCGATTCTCTCCTGCTTCCCTTTTTGGTGACGACCTCGTCTTCGAGCGTGCACGACCTCGCGAGGAGCGGACTCGTCGTACCCAGCCAGTCGCTTCTACCATTCGTGACTTCCCGGAGTACGTGCCCCGTTCCCCTACGGACCATTCAGAGACAGATCTATCTGAGGATTCCACCACCCAGGTGCCATTCGAGGGTTCTTCCCCTACCGTGCCATGGAGTTTGGTGAGGGCAGTGAGGCCACCATGACGCGGCCGATCCGTGGAGGTTGAGTGAGGGTGATACCTTGTCGTGGGGCCCATGCCCGACCTGCTCACCGTTTGGCTACCCTGGGTGAATTGGCTCAGTGGGTTGGATATGTTCCTCCCCCTTGGGGCAGACAGTAGTAGGAACTGGCAGTAGACTTGGTGGTGCTTGTGCGTATAGTTGGCATAGGATAGCCTTCTTTTACTTTCGAGGTTATCTACTTTAGATACACATTAGTGGGCGAGGTTTTCTGGTCTATGTATTTGATGTTTCCCATGTATTTCTATTTCGGATAACTGTACTTATGCTATTATGTATGACAGAACCTTTATTATATATATGACATGATGGCAGTTATATATGATCCTGTGCTTTTATTCATAGCATGTATGGCTTTTTATTATCATTCACGAATCAAATGAATATAGTATTCATCTTATGCGTGGCTCACATTTTCATCTCTTATTTCAAAAAAAAAAAAATTTTACTTGTATTTTCACTAAGTGTTTTCTAAAAGTTGGAATTAAGAACTGGAATAAAAGGGTAACAACTAATAATTAACTTGAATACGTCCTAGGCGTGTTAGGTCAAATATTAGGATGTTACAATCTCAAGATGTCTCTAATCCTAAGGTTGTCATATCAGATGAATTGCAATGTTGAAGCAATGAAAATTGCTAAAACTTTTTTTAAAGTAGAAGGATTTGATATTAATATCTGAGATTGAATATGGAGATGAGATCTCTGTCAGCGAAAAATATCATAAGTCTGTAACGACTAAAACAAAGAGACATTAACCTCATGAATGACAAATCAGGACAAAGATCATTGAGAAAGAAATCTGCTTATCACAGCAAGAATAAACATTATGTATCAAGATTTTCAAGCCTAGATCTTAAAGGTCATATCTCTATGCAAAGAAGAAGAATATGCCAGACATCTAGAAAGTTGTCAGGAGGTCTTAATGTGCTAAAACTTACTGCTATTCTATGCTTCATGGCCAAAGAACATCAACAAAGAGATAAGTGAGGTAAATATTTCTGCATCTCATCCTTCTCATATTAATATTATCTGCTTCACATGATGAGTTGCTAGAAGGTTATCAAGCTATTCTTCTATATATTTCAAACTAGCCAAAGAACTCATAAAGTTGCCATGAAAACTTTAGAAGGTCAAGCCTGAAGCTAGAAAGCTAAAAGAAACACATACTCTAAGGAGAGTTCTGAAGCCTCCAAAAAGTTGTATGGAAATGTCAAATTTTTTTCTGAATCCTTGAGAGGACTTCATGGTTTCTAAAAGATCTAACCTATAATACTTGACGTTTTTCAAAAACTATTTTTTTTTGTGAAAATGGTCAGCATCTCCAGCTTCAGAAAACTGAACTGGGATATACAAAAGAAAAAGAAGATGAAATAGCTATGCAACTTCATCTATATATATATATATATATCTTTGGTTTCTATTCTTCAAGTTGTATGAAGAAATACCTTCACAAAAAATGATTCCTGAAATGGAATTCCATTAGAAAGTTTAAAAAAATCTTTCTTTGAAGCTAACCGAAAAGGACCCATGATAGACTGGGTACCAAAATTGAAATTCCTCTTGCAGGCATGTCTGAAATGTTTCTTTGGATAAAGTTTCAAGAAGCAAAGAAATGATGATGGAAAGCTTAAAGAAGATCTTGCTGACTATCTCGATAATCTTAATCAAGGAAACTCCAGAAAGCTAGCAGATGAAAGCTAAAGCTTCAAAATGTGAGCTCCAGAACCTCAATACTTCAGAAAGTATGCTCGAACCATCAAAGTTGATCAGAAAGTAATCTTTTGGAACTTCTATATGAGCAATATGAAGATGAAATAGAAGATGAAAAAATCAAAATGTACAGAAACTTTATAGAAATTTTTGTTCTAAAGATAGCCTTCTATTGTTTAAGTTCTTGGAGTGTCTTCCAAGGGTATGAGAACCAAGTCATCCCTTGGTTATACATCAATTGTGCTTTCATCACCACCTTTGCATATGAATATATTGAAAAAGTTGAGTTGTCAAAGTCGGATGGAAGCTACGCTGAATATGATGACCAAGCTTGAGAGAAAGGAAAAGTCTACACATCATGTTTGAAATATCATCATTCATACTAAGGGGAAGCTCAAGGATAATCTAGATAAAGATGTCATCATCAGGACAAGCATGGCTGCACAAGGGCTGAAAGAAAAAGCACGAGTGATGCCACAATCTTTGCACCTAGATGCTGTAGATAAGCAATTAGCTGAAAGACCATCCTTTGAGGTACTTTTTTCACCTAACCTATAAGATAATACTTGTGTTATTTTTCCTATCAAGAATCCTTTTAGCACTTTAAATCTGTGTTTGTGTTTGTGAAATCCTTTTATATGTTATCTTGGTTGAAAACGGAGATATGAAGTTATCGATATGATTACTGAAGACTTTGTCTCAAGAAGTATTCATAAAATCTATTGCAGAAGATCTTTTATTTGTTTTGTTTGTTTTTCTAAAAGTCTTTTCTCTTCTAAACGTTTTCACATTTACATAAGTGTTTTATTTTTATAAAACATCTTTGGGTATTTTCTCTCCATAACTCCCTTTTGAAGTCATAGCAAAGCCATAAGAAGTCATCAGAAAAGGTGTATTCTCTTGAAGATGCTATGTGTCAGTTTGCAAGAACATTAGGAGCACAGCTTGCAAGATCAAAGAATCAGCAGGTATATCAGATGTCAGTTTGCAAAACCACAGATCTCTGTGAGGAACGATTTATCAATTTACAAGATCATAAAGAAGACAATGACTTCAGATATAAGATAGGTTGGTCAGAATTTTAAGGATTAGAAAATGATGGTTAGATGGGAATATAGAATCTAGTTCGAAAAGATGAGTCGGTGATAGGTCTACAAAGTCATTTCAAAAGGTTAGAAAGTAAACCGTAATGTTCAGAAAGTAACTTCTTTAGAAATTAATATCACGAGTCAGAAAACTCTATTTCTGAAAAAAGGATGAAAATGCGAGATTTTTCCCACTTCGTTTGAGTTTCTCTCTCCCACGTGGCTTTGCCTTTAGTCACATCATATCACTTTAAACCCTATGACTCACAAGTCATCTCTACCTTCATCTTCCTAAACACACTTCCTCAAACTACCTTGTTTTTCTTCTAACCTCAAACACTTAACTGTTTCATCTTCACTTATACCCCTCTCTTTCAAACCCTCATTCTTCGACCAATACCTTCCGCTATCCTTCTACGGTTCCTTACCTTTTTCTTTCGAAGCCTTCATCCTTGTGCCCTAACTTCATATAATCTTCCACCCAAACACCTAACCTAAATAGCTAAGGGAAAGCACTGCTCTGGTTGAATTGCCAACATGGGAACTCTTATCATGTTTGATGAACCCCATTATCAGCAATACTACGCTGACAACTTTGGCCAATGGCCAGTTGTTGCTAGGAAAAGGTTGGGACAGGAGTTGATGTTTCAAGTTCTTATCCTGATGGAAGTTGTCCCCTTCCAGGGATAGACAGGATTCTCAAACATCATAGATAGATTCTTTACTGGAATGGTCACGACATTCTATTCACAGTTGGAATCAGTGTCTGATTCCCTACTGATCACCTACATCAGACACACTCACATGACTCTGAGCTTAAACAATCTTTCCTGCATCATCAATGCTCCTAATAAAGGTATCGATTGCTCATCTGAGGAAGTCTGGTTCACATTCTTTGGAGTATCAACAGAGGAAGTCTCCAGTTGTCTCTTAGACTCTCCCAAACATCAACTTGGTGACATAACACCACCATGCTGAATTCCAATGCTCGTCACGTCTTTTCCTCCATCTAGTTCACTCTTCTTCCAAGGTTAGCAAACACACTTATTTATTAGGATGGATTGCATATTACTGTTCTGTCTTTTGACAAAACAGAAAGTGAACTTGCCCAAACTTATTTTTGACTATATGATGAGTGCCATTTCTCCTGAAAAGAAAAATACTTCTAAAGTTCCTTATGGCATTCTATTAACCAAGATCTTCGAATACTCTTACTACCCACTGGCAAATGAATGGTATGAGTATATGGTTTGAATAGAATTTGTCATATCTCACTTTAGAACTCAGAGGAAAACTCTCGATGATTCCACCTTAGAGAGAAGGGATGCAAAAAGACATGCAATCAATTTAGATAGCAATTCTGAAGGCTCTGCGAAGTCTTTGTCAAATTCAAGACTTAGTGGTAACACCATTCCACTATCCAAAACTTCATGATCTGGAACTGATTAAGGCAGTAGAATTCGGATAAATGATGATCTATCCTCTCCAACCTTCAAGATACAATCGTCAAATGATAATACAAGAGGTGTGGTTCCTGAAACCATCTTTACACCTCCCAGTGATTCTCCTCCTTCTCATACTGAAAAACTTTTCACTGTAGTTCCACCTATACCTCAACTAGCTCAAGATCAAGGTGGTGATTAACCCTCCTCTAAATGTTATCAGACTGCACCTCTTCCAAACTTTGGCTATCCTGGAATAAGGAGCCTACTAATAAATCAACAGCTTATTTTTGACAGAGTGGATAGTCTCGAAGATAGGGCCCATAATCATGATGATCTACTGTGGCAGATTATCCATAATACTTCTGATATTCTACAAGAACTAAGACACAGAGGTTGAAGATGATATCACTGGTTTCCTGACACATCTCCTTGTTTATGATGGCAAAAAGGGGAGAAGATGTGATTTGAAAAGAAAATCATGTGCTGAAGGAATTCTGGGAAACTGCTATGGATTCAAGGGAGCTATGCTATGATATGAGGCCTTTGTTGAGAAAATCAGGGGAGTCTTATATTGAGGGGGAGCTTAGAGATTTTCTTTTTTGTCTAGCATGCGTTTCTTTTGCTAGTCTTTTTGTTTTCTTTTGTTCTTCCCTCTTTCTTAATACCTTATTTTTGATGCATAGATGTTTTTCTTGTTTCATGTTCTTTTTCCCTTTCTTAAGCTCTGAATCATATCAGTGCTCTTTCTAAGCTCTGCTAATCATATATCTCTATGTTATATTTTGGTCTTATCTCTTATGCATATACATTGATATATTTATTCATATATATATATTGGATATTAGCTTACACATTGCTTATGATTAGCCTAGGCAAAGTTTCTTTAGGAGCACAAGCTAATTGTTGCTCTAATACTAGTTCAATATGCTGAGTCTTGATATGCATGATGAGCTTAATCATTTTCTTTATCCTTTACTCACGTAAAAGATGTTTTTCTAAAGTGTTGTGTATAATTTGATCAAAGTATGGTTATAAATAGTTTCTAACATGTCTTCAGAAACTTGCAAAAGACCAAGATCAGTTAGCAAGCTCCAGAAATCTCTCGAAGAGTAATGTGTTAATATGTCAAAATGTTTTACAAAACCTATTTTTAAAAGATCATATATCCATTGTTTTGAAAATATCTTTTCATGATCTGATTCTTATGGGAAAGTTTCATAGCGCAGTACAAAAGCTTTTTCTTGCTAATTTAGGGATTGATCCTGTAGTGCCTTGTTTTTCTCTAGACTTTTAAATGACCGAAATATCCTAGGGGTCATTTTACCTGAAACACGAGGACGACCGGCCTTGGCCATCCTCACAGGGCTTTTATGCTATATGAAGGGGACTGTATGTATATGAATGCTTAACAAAATAGAAAAATCTCGTTCTAAGGTTTCTGTGCATAAATGACCAAAATACACTTGCACAGATTTAAGGTAGTTTTTAAGTTTTGTTTTGACCCAGACCTTGTCTAGAGGTCTAAAACAATGATGTTAAGGCATGTTTCATGGTTGTTTAAGTCCCAGAGGCCCCAGGCAACTTTTGGTAAAAATTACGATTTTGTCCTTGCTTAGTGCATTTCAAGCGTAACGAGTTACCTAGCTCAAAACCTAAGCAATATTAGGCTCTAATTAAAGATTAATTAATTTCCATAATTAATCTAGAGCTACAATAATTATTTGAGATTGATTAGAACCTAAAATTGCTTACGGAAACTCAAAACCCATTTCTAGTTTTTTCTCTAAAGAAAAGCATCCATAAATAGTGTTTTCACTATTTACACTTCCATTCCCAAGAAAGGTTGTCACTCTCAAATCATCAGACTAAATTGGAAGAAATATATCATTCAAAATTCAAAAAGAATGAATTGTTTATATAGTCATTCAAAGCTTTCAATTAAGCTTTACAATCAACCATGCCTTCCATGCTTTCTTCCATACCTTTGAATGACAACACATGAAGATATTTTATCTTCCTCGTGGCCATGAAATCTTCTCTCCCTTGGCCTCATGATTTTCAGCCACCTCTTCCTCGTTTAAAGGAATTATTTCATTTCATGTCATTTATCATATGTTGCTTTCTTTTACAAGCAAAAGCCATGCTTGAAGTATGTTTGCCCATGCTTCCAACCATGCTTCCATCACATCACCATACCACCAAGCCAAATTCTCTCACCTCATGGAGGCCACACCTTTATTTTCCTATAAATACACTACACTACACAACCCCATTCTTTTGCTCACTTCTTGCAAAATCTCTAAAAGTCTCAAGCTTTCTTACTTCCTTCTTCTTCCAAGCTCTCAAGAGTTCTTCAAGCTCAAAGTTCTTCCTCTCATTTTCGAGAAACACAAGGTAGGGAACTTTTCTAAAGATATGTCTTTGATCTTTACGTTTGAATCTTGTTGGGAAAAGATGAATGGTTGAACCTCTATGATATTTTCTTTTTTGGTTTCTTCCTTTCCTTTTCCTCTAGATTTTAGCCTCAAGGCCTTGAATATGATGGATTAATGATGAGTGCTCTCTAAAGGTGACTATGAGTTCATCCCATATCAGACCTCTAAAGCTTGAGTTTTTCTTAAAGAAAAGTTTCATCTTTTACAAGTTTAGTTAAGGATGAGGTTATGTTTCTCTTGAACATTTGGAACTTCTCTTTTCCTCTTCATGTTTCGGCCATGAAGGCCTTTGGCACTTGGAAAAATGAAAGCTTGATGATGAGGATGTCATGAAGGTGCTTGTCACTTAGACAACCTCTAAAGCTTGAATCTTTCTTAAAAGGAAAGTTCCATCTTTTCCAAAGTTGAGTAAAGAATGAGTTTATGTCTCTCTTGAACACTTTTTGGACTTCTCTTTCTCTTCAACATTTCAACCATGAAGGCTTATGGGACTTGGAAAAATGAAAGCTTGATGATGAGGGTTTCATGTTGACATTTGTGACATGAACGAACTCTAAAGCTTGAAACTTTTGACTCTAAACCAAGTATGATTTCGACCATCTCCATGATTCTTTGAGGTTATAATTTCTTTTGTTATCTTAGCACTAATAGTTTTCTTTTTGTGTGAGGATGAGTTTTGGGTTCGAACTTTGTTCTTTCTAAAGTCTTGTAAGAGCTCTAGACAAGATATAAAAGTAACTTGCATTCATGTTTATTTTATGCTTTGCATAGCATGTTTACTTTCTATGCTATCACTAAACCCCAAGATGAAGAATGAACTTGCATAGTGCACGTTTAAATTCCAAGATTTGCATTTCATGTTATATTTCAAGTCATCACTAAACTCAAAGGCTAAGAATGAATGTGCATTTCATATCTACTTTACGCTATCACTTTACTTTCTAATGAACTATAAAAACCGAATGCATGGCACACTTACTTTTATGCTATCACCTAAAACTACTAGAGCTCAAAAACTTGCCCATTTCATCTTGAGAAAAGATAAATTTTGCCTCCATGAAGTATTGAAGCCCCAGAAAGGTTCCAAGAGAAACTAGCAACCTAGGTGCATTGAAAAAGAAGTTTTATACATAATTTGATGATCACTAATTTTCGGATTTGCCTTAACAGTACCAGCCCCTTGAATTCTGTTTTGGGTTACTAGTAATCGATTACAGGGCTTATGTAATCGATTACCAGAGTGCCTTGGACACCAGTATATGAGTTCTTGGCCTGTGTAATCGATTACAAGATGATGTAATCAGTTACACAATACTCTGGGAAACCCAGAACATGTTTCTGAACCCTAGTAATCAATTATCACTCCATGTAATCGATTACTCAAATGTTCTTGAGGCCTAGAATGCATTTTCAATCGAGGTAATTGATTACAAGGTTCATGTAATTGATTACCAGGATCTCAAACTTCTCAGTTTTAGAAAGTTGAGCCAAGTAATCGATTACAAGGCCCATGTAATCGATTACCGGTATCTAAAGTATGTAGATAAGTGTTCCTTCCTCTATGTGAATATGACTTGATGATTTCGCATGCCTATTCTCGGATTATGAATATGATGAATTAGTGTTTATGTAACACCCTAATTATTAACCAAATACACCTAGGTTGAATCTGATTAATGACTAGACTTTACTCCTTACATTGGTTCCTTCTTCATAATTTGAAAATACTTAGTGAAATTACGAGCCATTTTTTTTAAAAAAAAAACATAATTGAAAACGTGAGCCGAGTACAACGTGAACGAGTAAGTGGAGTATAATAAGACGTTTAAGAATATATCACATCATATCACTTTGGCTCCATCATATAACATCCATAAACACAGTATAACATATATTTACATACAATAACCTCACTCAAAGGGTGGGTTATGTTCATACATCATTGTCTTATGCAAACCCATAAAAGAAAATATACATAAGGAAATACATGCCCCTAAACTAGATAACTCTATAAGCCGGGAAGGTTATCCTAAAACTAGGGTGCATGATCACACATAAGTCTACTAAGAACCCTCTATGGCCACTGTCCTGGAAATGGGGGAATAAATCCGATCCACTGATGAGCTCCCTCGGGAGGGGACACACGAGATGCACCAGGCTGGGGTCGCATGGACGGCCTTCTTGCTAACCTCGGCTGAACAACTGTTTCCTCACTACCCTCTCTTACACGTGTGGGAGTAGGAGCAGAGCTCTCAGAATATACATGAGTAGGAGTGTCCTCTGAAGGATCAGTTTCAGAATATCTCATCTCGGAAACATACTCTGGAAATCCGTGGACAGCAGATGAAGCGGGATAAGAACGTAACATCCTTTCATCAAGTGGACGTGCATGTTCGAAAACCATTTCATTGCCATAGGGAGAAGTAGGAGAAAATCGATAACTAGGGACAGGATGTGCAAATGGACGACCTATGTAAATAAAAACATGAACTGCGCACCTCCCTTCAAAATGATACGAGCGATGCACCGGATCATAGTGAAATTCCCAAGTAGGGGTATCAACGAATAGGACGAATGTCGCCATCTGAATCTGGAGACAATGACGGAAATAAAGAAAGGGGAGTGAGAATCTTGCTAAAGAATTCTCAGTAGGGTACCTCCTTCTACAGTGTCATCATCAAAGTCCCCAGGAACCTCGGGATTATTCTAAAATAGTGAGCATGCAAAGATTCATTTTAAGTTCAGACAAATACTTAACCGAGGTTCGTCAATTTTTAATCATGCGTCTTATAATGCATCATAATCTTAACATGTCATATTTACAATGAACTTTTCCTTTATCATTACATCATATTCCTCATCATCATTATCAAATAACATGCATAAAAGAACGTCATATAATATTAGCTACACGTGGACATAATGCACATATTTCATTTCTTTAGTGCCTTAGGTGACTTAAAATCTTATCATCATCATTATTTTCCTTAGGCCACCCTATACTCCACCCTTTTGGGAGTAATTTAGGTTATGAGCTCATACTTTACTAGTCGTCACTAGCATATACTTATCCCTTTTGATAAGCTAAAGTCCCGACTCTAGCCTTTTCAGAGAACGGGTTAGGGGGGTAAAATCACCTTTTCACCACCTATAGTCTGATGGTTCCAAAGGATCATTTTCTTATAAGTTTAAGTCACCATTAAATCTTTGTATGTTATATCACAATAGAATTCATAAACATCATAACATTTTCTTATTTATAGTCTTAAACTAGAATAATATATATCAACTGTAATCATGCATATGGGAGATTCCCCGGAAAGAGAGGTGGGTCATAATGGACACGCTTAAATACCTAGTCTTTCCTTAGCGAACCTTTCCAAATTACACTTTTACAATGATACACTTTCTTCTAGCAACAAAGGTAAATTTTACATAATAAAGAATATTTCATGTATAAGCATTCTCATTATTTGCAACAAAGAACTATAACATGCAAGCCAGAAATCATTCAATGATATCAAGTACTTAATAAGCATCCAATCCTTACATAGAATTATCAATTATAGAACTAATTAGTTACTAAACCAATTATGAATCATTCTCTTAACAATAAACCATAATTATCACACATTGATACTAAACTCAGATCAGTGGCGAATCATGAACCTCATGCAATTACATAGAATCATATTTTAAGTGCATATAAAATACTAGTTCCCAGTAAAATCCTTGCAAAGCCTTAAAACTCATTTAGAAACTAGTTCTTTTGTCAAATTTGGGAGGATCTTCACAATTAAAATTCTCACTTAAGATAAAAGGAGTAAGTCTTGAGCTTTAGAGATTTAGGTGACATCTTAGAGTTATAAACATGCTATGCAACCTTATTTTAATCTTATCTTTATAAGGTGATAGCTTGGAATTATACATATGATATGCAATTCCATTTCTTTATCTTTAAGATTTAAAGTGATGACTTGAAAATTAAACATGATGCAAGAACTTGAAATATAAACATGATACAAGAAAGCTGAGCGGTAATCATACAGGACCAGATGAGAGGAGAAGAGAATATTAAGAAATCGGAGCGCGGTAGTCCGCACAGGACCAAGAGAGGAGAAGAGAATGTTAAGAAACCGGAGCGGTAGTCCGCACAGGACCACTAAAGGGAGAAGAGAATTATTATTACATCTTTTTAAGCTCCAATCTCAAGACTTTTTAAAGAATAAATTCTTTAACTCCAATAATCATATTTCTTTGCTTGTGATACATGGGCAAGTCTTTGTGCTCTAGGATCTTTAGGTGATGGCATAAAATAAATATGTCATGCGTTGATTCTTTTAGCCATTATAAAATAAAGTGAGAGCATAAATTAAATATGAGATGCAACCTCTTTATTATCTTGAAAGATTAAGTGATAACTTGAAACATAAATATGAAATACAAGCTTGGAATTTAAACATGAGAAATGCAAGTTCATTTATTCATTCTTGAAAATTTAGTGATGACATAGAAGGTAAACATGGTTATGCAAAGCATAAACTTAATCATGGATGCAAATTCATTTTGTTTCTTTACTAGAGCTCCTTCAAGACTTTAAAAGAATTATAAATTCAACCCAATACATATCTTAACAAGAAATAAAACATAAAAAGAAATACATCTTTCAAGTTCTAAACTAAAAATCATTGTTTTAGCATCATAAAGCATTATTCTTTAAAGTTTTGCATCAAGTGGAATTTTCAAGCTTTAGAGGCCTAACTTGTGATGGATTTACAACCCACCCTCAAGGTCCTCATCATCAAGCCATCATCTTAGTTCCACCTAGGCCATATGGCCTGAATTGGTTAAAGAAAAAAAAGAAGAAGAGGAAAACCAAAATGAAAAGCTAAGGTAAATTCATAATTTCATCATTTTGAGCTAAAAACACAACTCCTCAAAGCATAGAAATAAATTTAGAAACTACTCCCTACCTAATCTGAGTTGAAGAAGAGGAAGAGAACTTGATTTCTTGAAGTGAAATGACACAAAATCTCTTTGAAAAAATTGAAGAAAGAATTCAGCCAAAGAGGAGGAAGAAAGAAAGTTTTTGGTGCTCCTAAAAACTAGTTATGAACCAAGCATTCCAAGACCACTCAAGCAAGCCTATTTATAGAAGATTTTGAGGCTTCTAATTGGCCAAAATGAGGAGGTAGTTGTCAGAATTTTCCAGGAGAAATAATGGAGGAAAAAATCATTTTAGACAAAGTTGTATGAAATTAAGGAATTATGTCTCTTATGGTGACATTTTGGCATTTTGTTTTAGTGCAACTTTTGGAAATAATTCAGCTGCATAATGGCATCAATAATTTCGTGCATTACAGCCCAAAGAAGTGAAATTTGTGTGTTCCATGCATTATTTAGGTGTAGGCAAGGTATTCATGTAATTTAGAGAATTTACGGTTAAGGGCTTAAATGAATTAGTAAGCAATTTGGGTGTTTTTGAGCAATTTTGGGTTCTAATCAATCTAAATACATAATTTTGAATCTAGATTAATATTTAGAATTTAATAAGCTTTAATTTGAGGCTAATATTGCTTAGGTTTCGGTATATGAATCGAAAATCCCGAAATTGGCAAAGCGCCCAAAAGCAGGGGCAAAATCGTACTTTCACTTAAAAACGCCGAGGCCACCCGAGCTTAACCAATGGTTAATCATGGCTTAAAAACACATTTTAAAACATTTTAGTGAGGTTCGGGCTCGGTCAGCACTTACATCGGAGTTAAAACAACCTTGAGGCGTTTTGGTCATTTCGCGCGTCGGAACTCAAAATTGAGATTCTTCTGCTCTATTAACACACATAACACAAACAATCCCTTATTATTCTCAAAACATCCCCTTGAGAATATGTGGGGCCCACAATCCTCATTTTCTGAGTAAAATAACTTCAGGGACATTTTGGTCATTTTACACGTACAGAAATTCGGGATTTGCAACTCTCACATGAATCGCTCCTAACCTATCTTCTAATGTTATATTCCTTTATTAAGGATTGTTCGGCCTCAAATCTTATGTAATAATTACCTATGGTAATTCAGTAATTTCCAATGACAGTAAAAATTACAGTAAAAATTGGGGCGTTACAGTTTACCTCATGACTTGTATGATATTGTGTGAACTATTATTCTTAAATGATAGTTTTATTTATTGCATGTGATTATTCTTCAAGAACTTAGAGATGCCTATGTTGTAATAATAGATATGTGACCTGTATGAACTAAGTGGCGTCTTAATAAACATGCTAAGACTTAAGGTGACTTAAACTATGAGAAAATGATCCTTTGAACCACCAAACTAAGGGTGGGGATGAGGTGATTCTAGCCCCCTAGACCTGTACTTTAAGTCAGGACCTTTGACTTATCAAAAGGGATAAGTGCATGTGCTAGTGACGACTAGCGTGGCATGAGCTCATAACCTAGAAGTTTCTCTAAAGGGAGATCAGTTAGGGTGGCCCCAGGAAGAAAGTGATGAGGTTTTAATGTCACATAAAGTAACCAAGATAAATTACCATGTAACATGTTCTAAGAACTATGCTTCTATGTACCATGAAATATGAGTTTATGATCCATGATACCAGGAACCATGATCTATGATATTAGGAACCACGATTTATGATTTTATGTACCATGATTTATGATTCAAGTTTCATGACTTATAGACTACGTAACCCAGAAGTTTTAGAATTAAAAGGAATGAGCCTCAGAGGTTAACAATTGCGAACTTCATAATTGAACCATTATATGCCCATGTTTTTACTAAGAAACCGAGGTTTCTGGAGACGTAGATGATGACGCCTAGATAGGAGGAAAAACCTTACTGAGTTTCTTTAGTAAGAAATCTCATTCCCTCTATCTTTCTCTTTTCGTCACGTCTTCAGATTCGGATGGCGACGTTTGTGCTCTATATTGAGACACCTACGTGAGAGTTCCACCATGATTCGGAGAACGGATCTTATCATTTTGAGGGCTGCTGCACAGTTTGTGTTTTCATGTTCCCCGAATGACCGTTTGCTCACCCTGTAGATAGCTACCTTTTCTCACCGAT